>OZ012685.1:20125058-20130058 GCA_963942565.1 Maea johnstoni
AAATGCAGAATCTTGAACTCAATCCTTTTCCTGATGGGCAGCCAGTGAAGATCTTTTAGAACTGGTGTAATGTGATCATACTTTTTGGAGCCACTAACCACTCTAGCAGCATTGTTTTGGACTTTCTGGAGCCTGCATAGCAGCTCATCAGTAATTCCACAGAGAAGTCCATTACAATAGTCAAGGCGTGATGTCACCATTGAGACGATGGCAGTCTTGGTTGTATCAGTATTGAGAAATTTCCTTATTTTTCCAATGTTCCTAAGGTGGTAATTTGCATACACATATATATATATATAATATATATATATATATATATATATATATATATATATATATATATATATATATATATATATATACATATATATATACATATATATATATGTATATATATACATATATATATATATATATATATATATATATATATATATATATATATATATATATATATATATATATATATAAATATATATATATATATATATATATATATATATATATATATATATATATATATATATATGTATATATATATATATATATATATATATATATATATATACATATCCTACTTACCTACTTTTTTGCAGGGTGCTGCAGTTCTGAAAGTAAGTGCCTTAGACGGGGATCGCGGTGTTCCTAATGACGTTAATTATACTATTTTACCAGGTAAGAAACGTAGATATCAGGTATATGTATATGTATATGAATATATATATATATATATATATATATATATATATATATATATATATATATATATATATATATATATATATATATATATATATACATATATATATACATATATATATATATATATATATATATATATATATATATATATATATATATATATATATATATACATATATATACATATATATATATGTATATATATACATATATATACATATATATACATATATATATATATATATATATATATATATATATATATATACATATATATACATATATATACATATATATATATATATACATATATATACATATATATATATATATATATATATATATATATATATATATATATATATATATATATATATATATATATATATATATATATATATATACACACATATATATACTAGTGGGTGGCATAAAACATATGGCATATACATACATATATATATATATATATATATATATATATATATATATATATATATATATATATATATGTATGTATGTATATACACACTGTGTATATATATATATATATATATATATATATATATATATATATATATATATATATATATATACATATATATATACTAGTGGGTGGCATAAAACATATGGCATATACATACATATATATATATATATATATATATATATATATATATATATATATATATATATATATACATATATATATATATATATATACATATATATATATATATATATATATATATATATATATATATATATATATATATATACATATATATATATATATATATATATACATATATATATATATATACATATATATATGTATATATATATATATCTATATTATAAGAGAGGAGGCCCAATCCTTTGCAACGCATGATCTCCGTTGCCGCGCCTGTTTGCCTAATTCTGAGTTGGCAGTTTGGTGGACGAGTGTATCTAGATGGTTCTTAACGTAAACTAATTTCAGAAAGATTAGCAAAAATGTGCTTTTGATGCTGATTTCTCATCCTCACGTGAGGGCCTGGTTTGGTATGACCACCCGGCGTTAGATGGTACTACCGATATCAAACCTCTGCTTCCACAGTGGGGTTGCACTTCATGGACTTTGTTGGTTGTACTGTTGCTGAAGTACGCGCACAGTAGTAGAGTGGTCTGCCCGGATGTTCAAAAGAAACTCACGGCATGTACCGAAAGGGTTTAGGCAGCATAGCGACCCCTGGACAATGCCTGCATGGGCGTTTACAGCGTCTGAACACATCCCTACATCCCTTGGGGCTAATGCACAAACAAAGGTAGTGCGCTTAGACAGAGAATATTGACACAACAGACAATTCAGCGAACTACGGTGGCACATGGATAACAATTTGAGCGTACGAAAAATCCTAATTTTCTGTAGTTCCAAAAAATATTTTCCAGACAGCCAGCCAGTACATAAGTTACATACTGATGGAACTTAATGTCTGAATACATAGAAGTACCCCATGCCCATACCGCACTTTGGGCATGCATGGAGTGCGTATATGTATCTATTATGAAGTCAAAACAGTTTGCATCCTTTGGAATATTTCTTCCTTCAACAATTATTGAAATAGTTTTTCCTAAACAATCTTAACATAGCAGCGCGATTCTTTTTTTTTTTTTTTTGGGGGGGGGGGGGGATATCTACATAAAAGGATCATTTGAAAACAATTTGTGGGTAGAATGAATATATATATATATATATATATATATATATATATATATATATATATATATATATATATATATATATATATATATATATATATATATATATATATATATATATATATATATATAAATATATATATACATATATATATATATATATATATATATATATATACATATAGATATATATATATATATATATATAGATATATATATATATATATATATATATATATATATATATATATATATATATATATATATATATATATATATAATGTATATATATATATATATATATACATATACATGTATATATATATATATATATATATATATATATATATATATATATATATATATATATATATATATATGAAATACGCTATGTCATACTTTAATTTGAAAATATGGATATTTCAAAACGAAAATAGTTTTGAGTAGAAATGATTAGAATTAGTCATGAGTGATATGATAAACGGACACCGTCCCCCATCTTTTCATTACAGCAACATTACAACAACATTTCGATATCTTATTTATCAATAGCATATCAGTAAGCCAATCTCTTGAATTATTGAAACATATGGTAGGTAGCCTTAAGTGTGTTGTCGCAGGAATATCTTTGTGCTATCCGTTGCCACACCTGTTTCCCTAATTCTAAGTTGGTTGTTTGGTTAACGAGTGTGTCTACATGGTTTGTTATCGTAAAGAAATTTATAAAAAATTAGACAAAAAGGTGCTTTTGATGCTGATCTTTCAAGCCGCACAGCTGACCACTTGCACAAAGGCCAACTGTACCACCCCGGGAGGTCGCACCTGAGACTATAAATATCAAGCCAGTTGGCAGAGAGAAAGAGAAAAAGAGGGCGCAGAGAGAGAGAGAGAGAGAGAGAGAGAGAGAGAGAGAAGGGGGCAGAGAGAGAGAGAAAGAGAGGGGCAAAATAGAGATAGTCAGGCAGAGAGAGGGGGCAAAAGAGAGAGAGAGGGGCAGAGAGAGGGGTGCAAAAGAGAGGGAGAGGAGGTAGAGAGAGAAATAGGGAGGGCGCAGGGAGAGGGGACAAGAGAGAGAGAGAGAGAGAGAGAGAGAGAGAGAGAGAGAGAGAGAGAGAGAGAGAGAGAGAGAGAGAGAGAGAGAGAGAGAGAGAGAGAGAAGGGGGGCAGAGAGAGAGGGCAGAGAGAGAGAGAAAGAGAGGGGCAAAATAGAGATAGTCAGGCAGAGAGAGGGGGCAAAAGAGAGAGAAAGGGGCAGAGAGAGGGGTGCAAAAGAGAGGGAGAGGAGGTAGAGAGAGAAAGAGGGAGGGCGCAGGGAGAGGGGACAAGAGAGAGAGAGAGAGAGAGAGAGAGAGAGAGAGAGAGAGAGAGAGAGAGAGGGAGAGGCAGGCGCTCTGATATGTTTGCCATGATAAGAAACTTCATGGTTTCCGTCCGCAGGACGGGTACTTTTCTAGTATATATATATATATATATACATATATATATATATATATATATATATATATATATATATATATATATATATATATATATATATATATATATATATATATATATATATATATATATATATATATATATATATCTACTTAAATTCATCTATGGCTGCCTGTGCCTAATACTGTCTCGTACATTGCACGATGATAACATTTAAATCTATAGTTTTTTCGCTCATATTTGTAGAAAAAACATAAGTGTATTCAATCCTGCCATCTATTGCAAATGTTTTCTGCATATATGCTCCTTATAATGCTTGCCGCTACTGAATGTCAAAAATGGTCTGTCGACTGCAATTCTCCTTATGGTGGTACTGTATTTGTATTTGTATTTGTTCGGTATTCAGTCAACGAAACAACATATACTGTAGATTCACAAAAGATTGTGCAGAGTAAATTTTGCGAATTTACATAAAATCGATATTTGTGTTTTTTAACTTTGCGAATTGGCCACAACATGGAGTGCCAGCTATACACTTCAAGTGGCAGCACTAATCATTGCGAATTTCAATTTTGCTTCCGAGGGTAAAAAACGCAAAAGTTAAACTAACGCAATCGTTTCCGAATTTACAGTATCGATTCTCTACTGAGAAGAGAATCATGAACACCTACAAGGGATCAGTATTGTGAAGGTATCATAATTCACTTGTGATCATGTCGTGAAAAAGATGTCGTTTTGGTATTTTTCAGCCAAGTCAGACTTAAATACGTTGTTTAGTATGAATGCCACGACTGGTGAAATGACGGTGGCAAAACTCATTGACAGAGAAGATCCGGTTATCTTAGCACAGTATGGAGTCATAGACCTAACAGTTCTGGTAAGTTACCTTTAACATACCTATCTTATTTAATACAGTACCGACATTTAATTCCTGCATCAGCCGACTGCACGTCAGCCACTGCCTGGTTGGGTTACATTTTTTAAAAATAAGCCAAACACATCGATGACACACGAAGCTTGTGAATCAAAGTTACATTTAGTCGTAGCTTGTGAATCAAAGATACATTTAGTTGTGAGGTCATCTATGCATCCATGCCCAGGAAACTGGGTGTCAATTGGGCGTGTGGTCGTTTAATATGCCGGGCTGCCCACGCATTTAG
>OZ012685.1:20135058-20242558 GCA_963942565.1 Maea johnstoni
TCTTTCAAATATTTCCGAAAATATCTCATGTGTGAGAAATCTCTGAAATAAGTGTTCATGCCTCTTTACAACAAAACAATCTGAAACTTGTATAAAGTAAAACATTGTGGGAAGTGAAAAGAATTGGTTCATTATCCACTGAGATGATTTTTCGATAATCATAATCATATATATTACGAGGAATTATCCAAAATAAACCAAATATTTTTCCCATTCCAAATGAAAAGAGAGTGGTCGGTAAAACTATGGGAATTCATCAATTCATAAAAGAATATGTTCTATCAAACTTTCATGATAAAATACCTTTCATTAGAACATTTACTTTCTGTTTTTAGGCTACTGATTAAAGATTCAGGTATATTTGGTCAGCTGAAGTATGCCATCAGAGGTTCTGGTTCGACCAAGTAAGTGACAGAGAATATAACAAAATTCATCTAGAAATTGTAGGAAGCCAATTGTTAAGATATTCATTATGTACATATATCAACATTACACTGGGATAGTGGTATCCCCAGAAGTGAAATATGCGATGCGTTAAGCCAATTTGCTCATGATTTAGAATTAGAATGTTCTTGTCCGAATTCTGTCACATTTTCTGCTATACAGAGGCTTAATCTTGATTAGCTAGTTGTAAATGTAACTCCAAAATACAAAGGGAAAACCACCACATAACCCTAAGTCACTGGAACCATTCTTACATGCCCAAGAGGGAATCGAACCAGGGCAGTTAGCAGAAATTGTGTGCAATCGGAGACAATTCCATAGACATACAAATCATCATGCGATACAATCATAACTGCCCCAAATCGTAAGGTGGCGTGTGTGAATACAATGTTTTGTATCGTATTGTCTATGTGTTTTTGTATAGTTACCACTCCTTCCAATACATTAATTTTGTATTTGTAATTTCATAGCCTTGATATAGTCAATAAATATTACATTACATTACTGACATTTAGCACTTCAAGAATGCTTGTAGGAAATAACGTTTCGTTTTGCTCTTGACGTTTTATATAGATTTCACGTGAACGAAGAAACTGGAGAGATTTTTGTGAGCGTGGATGCAGACCAAGATCATAAACTCCTCGATCGAGAGACAATAGATACTTACTATGTGACGTTTGAGGCCAGCGATGGAGGAGGACTTAGAACAACTGTCCAGCTGGAAATCTTTCTTCTGGATGTGAATGACAACCCACCAGTTATTCTACGTAACGAGTATGACGGTTACGTCAAAGAAAACGAGGACCAACTCGAGCGATATCTAGCTGTTGAGGTATGCATTGTTGATGAAGCTTATTATGTTGCCAAATCTTCTACCCCAACCCATCTTTTCCCATATATATTTGCGCAAAAATTGTCACAGAATAGTCACAAGGGGCGCTAAAATACAATCATGTGCCTTTTTACATGGTTAATCTTTCACAGCGCATCTGGAGTTTACATACTGTATTACGGTTATCAAGGTATTATATTATATGAATTATAATTTGCTATAGTGTGCATGGATATATAAAAAGCCATGTGCTATAAAGTACTTCACTACAATAATCCGGGCATATTACTACCGATAGGTAACAATGATGTGTTCTATGTTTATTCAAACTTGTCAAATCGGTACTTAAATTGTATAGTTGTCACTCTTTCGCACACATTCTTACAACCATATTGTTTAAAGAAATATGTCAAAATAATATGAATCACACGACAAATTGATAATTTGTTTTTTCCAGGCGACAGACATTGACCTACCCCCTAACAATATCATCGAATACTTTATCATCAATGGCGACCCAGAAGGCAACTTTACCATCAACACTACATCAGGAGAGATAGGTCTCTCTGGACCCCTGGACTACGAGAAAATGCCGGCCAGTGCTAAAGGGCGCTACACGCTGACTGTCATGGCTAAAGATATGGGAACGCCAGTCTCACTCAATAGCACAGTCAATGTCATCATACAAGTGGAGGTAGGTGGATGCATATCTTACCTATCCAGACAGGTAGCATATGTGAAGCATGTGAAATTAGTTAGGGTGAAAGTATTTAATTGCTGTACTAATCGACCGGTTGTATGCCAGAGACTTGTATAGTAGAGTGCCAAGCGGGTGTGCGGTTGTATAAGATGACTGGTCTGTCCACATATTAAGTGCAGGAACTAAATATCTTAACTGTAGCTGGTTTGCATGGGTACCACACACACACACACACACATATATATATATATATATATATATATATATATATATATATATATATATATATATATATATATATATATATATATATATATATATATATATATATATATATATATATATATATATATATATATATATATATATATATATATATATATACATATATATATATATATATATATATATATATATATATATATATATATATATATATATATATATATATATATATATATATATATATATATATATTGTGAGAAAGTTACCATTGATTGAGGTCAGTAGGCAGTATAGTTTCGCTGACTCCTCCTGCTTTCTCGACCATCAATGAATTTTCTCTTTCAGGACGTAAATGATAACATGCCATATTTCACCGAGGCATTTTATAATGCAACAATCCCAGAAAACCTACAAGGTGGGGAGAATGTGACGTCAGTGACAGCAAGAGATGACGATGCCCCAAATACACCAAACAGCCAGATAGTCTACAGGATAGAAGATGGTGCTCAGGATAAATTCCGTATTGATGCCCAGTATGGCACCATTATTGTCCAGAGGGGTGCAAACCTGGACAGGGATGTATTTGGCCAGGAGTACATACTAAAGGTATAAGAATGAATGAATGAATGAATGCTTGACCTGACAATGAACGCCTGTGCAAGGTTTGATTAAGTTCTTATTGCGCGGTATTTTTTTAATGTGCTTTCAATTTTAGACAAGAAATTTGCAAATTTAGCGCCACTTTGGCGCCACCTATATGGACGGGATGGCTGGTGACCCCCCTTTTTTGATTTCCAAAGGGAATCTTATAAGGATAGCTCGTGCAAGGTTTCATGGAATTCTTATTGTGGGGTATATTCTAAATGAATTTAAATATATTTTAAGTTTTAGATGCCACTGTCAGCCTGTCAAATCTCGACCATGTCTTTAAGATGGCCTAATCGGGGTTAGTTTGTGAATATAGGGTCATTCTGAGAACCTAGACAGGGATGTTTTTTGCCAGGAGTGCATACTAAAGGTATACGGAATGAATGATGAATGCTTAGGGTAAATCGCTTTATCTCATTTATGAGTATAGGGTCATTCTGAGATTCTGAGACATCATGTTAAAACCTACTCCCTTATCCTCATAATGGGATAAATTGTGATTTTCTAGGTCATCACCAAGACTAGTGATAGAGCATCTATTACAACGGCTCCAATAGGCTTGCACACAAGCAGGAAATGTTTTGATTCTTTTCTCCATATCGAAATTCACCAAATATTTTCGCTCCAGACATTCATTTTCGATTTTAAATGTTAACAGACTTGCTTGAAATGTGGCATAGTTAGAGCATAGAGTATTTTGGAGATAAGGGTATCACAGTTTTTGTCACTTTGACGTTGACAAATGTTTTGGAATTTGAAATATTTATACACACGTTTTTTTCTCATTTTCACTGGAAATTACGAAAGAAACTCTTATAAGATTTGAATACGGTAAACATTTGAAAGACTATGATAGTCTTCCTTACGCATTAATCTTACCTCCACATTTGTGAAATGTAAAGGTCCCCGCTTTATAATATTGGGTATGATCTCTTTTTGAAAGGACTTCGCATTTTTTACTCCAAAAAACTTACACACTGCTGGGAGGGTACTTTTGTGATGCTCAATGTATTCCTCAACAGAACACCCTTGAGGCAAAGAAATTAACCCCACAAGCTAACTTAAAGGGAACATCTAGACGCAAAGGCATTTATGCAAAGTTATCAAGCCTATTTAGGTAGATGTAATACAAATCTAAGTGCTCGTTATGGTTTTTAACTAGTTTATAAAAGACACATAAGGAATGATGGTAAAACAAAGAGAACCAAGAGAATTCCATTTTGTCCGGGTTTCTTTCTCATTGCAAAATGACCTGAGATGTTGAAAGCAACAAAATGCCTATATATATATATATATATATATATATATATATATATATATATATATATATATATATATATATATATATATATATATATATATATATATATATATATATATATATATATATATACATATATATACATATATATATATATATATATATATATATATATATATATATATATATATATATATATATATATATATATATATATATATATATATATATATATATATATATATATATATATATATATATATATATATATATATATATATATATGTATGTATATATGTATGTATATATGTATGTATATATATACACTACTATCTGATACCCTACAGGTATTAGCTATTGACCGGGGCACCCCGCCCCTGACTGGCCATACACAGGTTCGCATCAACATAACCGACGTCAACAATAAACCACCATTCTTCATCCCGGGCAGCAAGAGGATAAAGGTCTATGAAAACTTACCCCCCACGACGGTAATAGACGTCTACACTGCTCAGGATCTAGATGAGACGGCAGTACTACGTTACAAGCTCCTTCAAGATAAAATAACGGCAGAGACTGAGGCAGGGATACCCTACACTAACATTACGTATCTCAAGGTATGTACAATGCAGGAATTAAATGTCTGTATTTTAGTTACGGCACAGATTATGACTCTAAAACCTCATTTTTGCGTTTTGAAAGGGAAATGATCAAATTATAACACCAGAGACTAAGAAAGCTTTAGATAACTATATTGAGATAACATATAAGAAAGTTAATTATAAAACAATTAATCAATTCAGGTATTCCTTATGCCAATATGTCATCTCTGAAGGTAAGTAATAATATACTATCATAAGGGTGTTCGTTTGTACTTTTTAAGGAGAGAAGAGGTTTTTCCGGTCTACAGTATATGTCTTAATCATGGACGAATTTAATTGAAATTTACTGCGTATTCTTATCTACGCTAGTGATCGCACATAAATCTCATATATACGTCATCAGGTTGTATCCTATACTTTAGAGTCTGTTCACGATTGACCCCGTTAATGGGTCCATCAGTATGCATGGTCAGCTTGACCGGGAAACAGTGGAGGAGGTGACCATCACGGTTTTTGTAGAAGATATCAACGCCTTTGATCCATCACCGCAGAATGCTACAGGTAATAGGACATCTTTACCCTAATTTAAGCAAAACACATAACTAATGCATATTCAAATGTCCAATGCTTCATTTGAGCAACATATGAACTACATAAGAACAGTCAATGAATCCCTTCTGGCAATTCATCGTACACAATACATATGTATTATTATACAAATATGACATCCCTGTGTGGTGTACAACTGGAATAACTCCCCCGAGAGACGCCCTCGGGCGACAATCCTCTCGAGGGGGAGTTATTCCTGTTGTACACCACACAGGGATGTCATATTTGCTTTATTATACCGAACAACATACAAAACACAAAAGGGGAAAAATGACAAACACAAGAAATTTTGGATAAATACTCTTTTGTGAAAAATTTACAAATTATAATAACAGGGATGTCCAACTGTTGCATTGACGCATCAGAGTGCAACAGAAGCCCCAAAACATACAACAGGAGAAAATTTTCAGTTTGACTTTGAAAACATGAACAAATGAGTCTAATCAATGTTTCGCTTCTTTTTTCAAATAAAATTTGTTTCAGAAAACGTTTAAACTCCATTTATTGATACCACCTCTTAATCAATCTAGGTGCTTATTTATTAGCAAGACACTGAACCTTATTTGTTTGTTTGTACTTTTACTGTCTTTATTAGTTCGAGCAACTCTAACTCTGGTACCGGCCGTTGTTTAGTAAATGCTGTCTATTGGCCTCATCACAGTTAGACTCTAACTTAGAGATCCGAGCATTTATAAAATAGCATCTGCGACAAGAAAACTCGGCGCTCATATCTATTACTTGAAACACCCCCCAAAAACAGTCACGTTCGTACCATACCTTATTTGTTTGTATAATTCTTTCTTTATTTGATAAAAATCCGTTGCCTGGTGCCTGTTAGGCACAATTTTAAAGTTGAGGCGGTCAGCCTAGTGGATTTCACGTAGGCGATGGCTGAAGTTTGATATGCACGCATGCGCATCGAGCTCATTGACCGGTAGCGGTGATTAACATGTTAATCACCGCTGCATGTTGCCGTGATTAACATGTTAATTCACGAGCTGTGCAGGACAACAGCCTGTTACTAAGTAGTGAGGAAATCATGCCGATTAATCCATGGTCCTTGACCAATCAGAATCAAGAATCTTCACGTGAGGTATAATAATACATATTGTAATGAAAGCTATAATGTTAAATTATTCTGATAGTGGCAGCGGTGCTCTTAAGACAATAAATACCACCTTACTTAGTACTGAGCACATAAACTAACATGTGATACAATGACTACATAGACAACAGTACATTATGATAGGTAATCGTACACTAAATCTAAATAAAACGAATCGCAGCTCTCTCTCTCTCTCTCTTTCTCCCTCTCTCTCTCTCTCTCTCTCTCTCTCTCTCTCTCTCTCTCTCTCTCTCTCTCTCTCTATATATATATATATATATATATATATATATATATATATATATATATATATATATACTTACCAACATATAAATGTTTTATTCTTATATTTCTATTACAGCAACTTTGGTCATAACTGTTCTTGACGTGAATGACAATCCCCCGATCTTCCAACCTAATACCTGGTACAAAACCAGCATCTCTGAAGCCTCCCTACCTGGGGCAGAAATCACAAAGGTCATCGCCATAGATATCGACAAGAATCCGGGACCAATCAAGTACTACATCCACAGCGATCCATCCAGCTCCTTTGAAATTGCAGATCCAGTTACAGGTTAATTTGCATACATCTCCAAATAAGTTGTAAATAATTTGGATTAATTAGTATATGTGTGTTATGCACACGGATAATACAGAAGAGAATCCTTGCACATTAAGTCTCAGTTCTTTTTCAAATCATTTTATTTGCTTTCATCATTCCCAGGCGAGGTATATATCTGTTTTCCATGCATACAGTACCGACATTCAATTCCTGCGCCAGTCAACCGGACGGCTGCCACAGTGCCTGGTTGTACAAACACCCATGGATGACATGTTAAATAACAAGCCGAGCACATCAATGACCCACATAGCTTAGGAATCAAAGCTACATTCAGTTTTGAGGTTATCCATGCTCAAAAAACTGTTCGATTGGTAACTGGATGTGTGGTTGTGTATTATGCCCGAGCTGTCCACACATTTAGTGACAAAATTAGATGTCGGCACTGTATGAAGGGCTTTGCAGAGGTTCTGTGGTCCAAAGCCCCTGTTTCACATGGCCGGTTGATCGTGGCGGTTTGTGCCGGATCACTGTCAGGGATCAACCGGCCAGTGAATCGTGCAGATCGCCGGTTTACCTGTGTGTTCCGCTAACAATCAGCCTGATCCGCGAGGTGCTCCCGGATGTTTTGTAATGTTCAAAATATCCGCGAGCACCTCGCGGATCATGCCCGTTGACAGTAAAAACGACGCTCGCAGTATTGTCCGTATTGACAACTGGTGTCCATTGCCTGGTATGACTGAAGTGAGCCTTGGAGACTGAACCGGGACCTTTTTTACACCAAGACAAGCCCTGCGGGGAGTCTGCTGGCAGTTAAATTGCACTCAGAGAATGGAGTTATATTCAAAGGAAAATATGAAATATTAATATCACTGATTCTTCAGTGGCAAGACAATCCTAGACAAACGATACGAAACCAATTATCTTAGATCATTGGTTAATGCAGGTGGTTAATATGGGTTAACAATCAAACATGATGCTCTGGACATGTCAAAGCTTTCACAGTAGTCACAAATAGGCCCTACCATCCAGGTGCATGTAATATATGCCTAATAAAGGCATACTTTGGGCTATGTTCAAATGGTGAAAATATAAAAATAAAACACCAACTATTGATTTATAAATTTGTACTTAACTGGAAAGTACCCGCCCTGTTATTCTCCACAAACTCTGGTCATTCAGTAAAATTTACATATTTGTTCGTAATTTCATAACGCTACGAGTATTCTCGAGGGTAGGGTAGTGAAGGTATCGCATTCTACACGAACTACGATCTTGCAGTTGGTAGACCCTGCCTGTGCCGCTCAGGAACACGTTGAGACAAGAATTTGGAATTTTCATTTTTTGTCATTTTTTTCTGCCAAATTGCGGCTAGGGCGTATTTCGGCAGTTGTAACAGGTGAAGAATTAGAGAAATCCTTTTTTTCGTTTGGCAATTCTTATAATGAAATAAATATAAGAGAACACATATATACCTGCGACCACACACGTAGGGCTACCTAACTTATGTACCAAAAGTCAAAAAGCTCGGCTAACAGATATGACATTGATAAATGAGATGTTAAACCGGCTGAAGCACATGTCATTTGTAGTCGTCCTAGTTATTCTCCACGAAATTTGGTCATTCAGTTAAATTTACATATTTGTTCGTAATTGCTTAATGCTACGAGTATTCTCGTGGTTAGGGTAGTGAAGGTGTCGCATGCGAATGCAATCTTGCAGTTGGTAGACCCTGCTTACGCTGCCGCACAGGAACATGCTAACACTTAAATTTGGAATTTTCATTTTTGGTCAGTTTTTCTGCCAAGTTGCTGCTAGGGCGCATGTAAGTAGGTGTGGATGGGAAACCAATCTGCCGCTTGGTTTCAAGTCTAAGGCATCAATCTTTCATGCCCCAGCAGGGACTCAAATTCTGACAGGGTTGAGAGACAGCTAGCAGTCATTGGCAATGACGTTGTCCGTACGGCAGGCCACGGTCAAGGTCAGAGGAGGGTATCGGGGCGAACCACCGACACACCCTCACCCAATATTAGCATTCCCCTCTTGCTCCCGATCTGATGACAAATCGAGAGGAAGCCCGGGAAAGCGCAACAATCATCGATTGTGCTTATCCTACTGAAGCTAATGATGCTACTTATATAGGTAGATTGGAGTACAGTAATGTGCTTAGTAGTTGACCAAATGTTAACTTTTGCAAGTTTTTTGATCAAATAAAACTGTTCAACTTTAACTTTATCGAAAATGTAAATAATTTATAATATTTCCATTGAAAGAAATATTCTTAATTTTGTCACATTGCCGAATTAGGTACCTTATACACCTCTGTGGGTGTATTTACATCTTGTTTTGTCGCCGCACATGGCTATTAATAGAGCACAGTTCCGCATTTGTCATTCGTTGACCGTGATTGGGTCACATTTTCAAAAATTATTTACTTTGCTTATGCCACGATATAAAAACACATTTGAAGTTAGTTAGTGGTATACTATTTTTATCTATCTATTAAAGTGTTGATAACTGTTCTAATGTAATACTTTTGTTGGGAAATGTTAAGAGCTGGTTCTTCATCTCATTTCAAGCATAACTAAAATGACTGGAGAAGAGTCAGCAGGAACCAGTGACTTCTCCTGAAAATGTGTTTTTAATATAGAGGGTAACCAAGCAGGTTCACCAAGCTTCAGACCACGGCAAACGTCATGGTTAACCTGTCATGTGAAACAGTGGCTTAACACGTCATGTAATGACTGCTTACATTTTTCATAACTGTTTGATATTTCAGGTTTGATCAGGTTGAAGAAACCATTGAATTATGAGATTAACCAATGGGTGAACTTCACTGTGATGGCCATCGATTCCGGGTCCAATCCCCTCAACAGCACGGCCTGGGTCTACGTGGAGGTGGAGGATGTTAACGATAACAGTCCTCTCTTCGTCCTCTTCAACGAAACAGTCTCAGTGCTAGAGAACGCCACAGTTGGAACTACGGTCACACGAGTATCGGCCACAGATCTGGACAGTGGACTGTTTGGGACAGTGCATTACCATATCATACAGGGAGCTGCGGGCAGATTTGTCATCGATAATGTCACAGTAAAAAGTTTACTATTATACATTGAAGTCATATGTAGACGTCGATCAAAATGTCTCCCTAATAATTCAAGTATTGTCTTGTATTCTTTCTTATTAATATTTTTCAGATTTAGATTTGTATTGATGATATACCACGATTCACATAGTATACATACACTTTTCAGATCTGTCAACGTTTCAATTTACACTTAGGACCGATGTGCGAATTAATAATGATAATTAAAAACTCATTAAAAAAAATCTTGAGTGTTGCAATGCATTTGCAATGTAACTGTCAAACAATGCATTGTCATTTGCTTTTGAAATTATGATCGATTTATAACAACAAATGGAGTGGGTATTTTACAGAGCATTATTTACATTCTATCATGTGCACTTAAATGTTCTGAGGAAAAGTTAAACACATCTAGGTAAATAGGCGACTGCATTTATTGTGGAGAAAATATAAACAAGAAATGAAAAATACTTATTTTTTATCATACATACCCAGTACTCAGTGAATCCTGTATCTATAACTACTAATCCTCACTTACCATATATGGTATAATGATATTTTTCATTTCTAGGGAGTAATTGCCGTAAATGGTGAACTAGATCGTGAAACTGTCGCCTCCTACACATTAACAATAGAGGCGAGGGATAACCCAACTGCACCCTTGGAGAAACAACTTAAAGACACCCGTCTCATGAAGATCAACTTAATTGATGTAAATGATGTAGTGCCTACCTTTAAAGAAGCCTCCTACTATGCCTTTGTTCAGGAGAATCTCAAGGTAGGATCTCCTGTCATTCTTGTAACTGCTGATGACGCTGATGATGGTGATAACGGAGTGATCGAATACTCCATGCATCATACTCAGACCAATGCTAGCCACTTGTTTAGTGTGGATAAGGACTCTGGTCAGGTGCGTGTGAACAACACGCTGTCAGGGACCGCGGGCAGGGTGTACGTAACGCTAGTGGCCACAGATAAAGGGCGTCCACCTCTTTCGAGCACCACCATCATCTACATAGATATAGAGGATGTCAATGACCATCCCCCTGTCATCACGTTTCCACCAAACAACTATACAGCCTACGTTATGGAGGTTAGTTCATTCCCTTTCTGATACATTTTATGAACACCAAATTGTGTTTCCCAAAAGGTGGTCTTTAAGGGTACTAGAGGCCGACACAATTATCACATCTTTTGATCTTACAGTCATTACTGATAATTTGTGCACAGTATACTACATTCTCCTTCTATATAATTGTAAGTTGGCATGAAGTTAATGGAATATGTAGAAAGTGTTTGCTTGCACAGACTACCCTTCAAAAGGTATTGTACGGACACAGCAGAAGGCATGAAAAAGAACGCCTTTTTCTTCAGAAAAGGATGAAAATATTGGGCTCTATATTGTAAAACAATCTAGATACGAGAATTTTTTATTTTTTGATATATTCATACTCGACGTTCTCTGTAAATTGAATTTGCTTTCTATATGCTATGATATGTTTGATGTTAGAGCTAAAAGAAATGGGATACATATCTTGCTTTTTGCAAGGATTGTGCAGCCATTATATTTTCTACTGGTGATACATACATAACAGTGTGGGGCTATTAGTGGTTAGATTTGTCTGCATATCCTTGTCTTTTATTACAGAACTGTCCTATCGGTACCCCTATTGTGAAAGTACATGCCGAGGATAAAGATTCCGGCATCAACGGCCAAATCAGCTTCGAACTCATCCAAAATGAAGCAAACAACGACTACATGAAGTTCAGCATTAACAAGACTAATGGCCAAATGACAACCAGGGACTATATCGATAGGGAGGAAAAAGAAACCTATTACGTACGTCCAAAAAGATTTATTAGTTTTGCGCATATAAAATGATGCGCTCGACAAGCAGCTGCCTTTGATGCACAGTTTAATTTTTGCGTACTAGCATAGGGATCTAATGTCCAAATAGTAGTGCGCAATTTAATAGATACGTACTCAAGGGGATGGGCAATATACACATTAATCAAACTAGCGCAATAGTGACAGGGTATACAGTAGATATGAAACGTATTACTATCAATAAAAAGAAGTGAAATAAGTATATCGAAAAAAATAAGAAACACGCTCTAAGCAACCATTGTTACTATCCATTTCGAAACATTCATCGGTAATTACATCTTAATCGCAATGATCTTTTCTGTTTTGTGTGATGGGTATAGTCAATTAATGATACAGGATTTTGTAAGTTCAACCCCGTCGTCTGTCACAAGCAAACTATGTTATATTGGCTAGTTCTTTGTTCTTTGTTGGCTACTTCTAAATCCTCATGTCGATCTGATAGCAACTTAAACACATATAATGTGCCCTGTCTTAAGTTCTAATGCATGGGACTACAGTGTTATTTGTATTTGCCTATTATACTGCGTGAATTTAGCGGATGTAAAATTGCGAAAGTATGTATACAATTGTAGTACCTTAATACAAATCGACGTGAAGTGCGGATTTTAATTTTATTTCTAACAGTTATCGGAGAAAATCTTCACTTAAGATCGCCATCTTCTTGTAGGTTGAGGTTGTCGTGTACGATATGGGCAAGAATCGTTTCGAAGCTCGTAGGACAATCAAAGTTGTGGCTTTGGATGAGAATGACAACCTGCCTGCATTCAGTCGTAGTAAATACCCACCTCCTTACCATGTTTCGACCCTAGAGGAGCAGAGTAACATACAGGTGGCCAACCTCTCCATTGCTGAGGATCCCGATATCGGCAATAACTCCATCATATGCTATTACCTCGTTGGTGAGTAACTGGTAACACTGATACAGTACAGACATTTAATTCCTGCTCCAGTTGACCGGACATCTGCCAGTGCCTGGTTGTTTATAATGGCTTTAGTTTGTTTAGAGTGACAGGTTCTCAGTCTGATTATGCTGTAAATAAACTTATTTGTAGCGCCAACACCTCTTCTGTGCAGTTTTGGTCTATGATGTTAATATTTTTAGTTACGCCCTATTATAAACTGCAGTCTGGCAAGATATCCACCCAAAGTCATCCATATCCCACGAGGCAGAGCCAAGTGGGATCTGGATGACTGAGTGTGGATAGCAGGCCGGACCGCACCTTCCAACAGGGCATAACGAATTTATCAACTGCTCTTTCATGGTAAGAAAAAACAACAAACGCATCTCATAAAATTTTAAAATAACCTTGGAAGCCAGAACGAGTCTGGTGATTTCTAGGGTAATATTTATTAAAATGGTGGCTCAAGTGGTAATATTGAATTCTGCCATTCGATATTGAATCTACAAATTGTGAAAGGCTCCAGCTTTAACACCTTTTGACCAATCAGCACAGAGAATTACAGCAGAGCAGGTGATAACCTCATATATCATGTGACCACAACATCAGTAGTTCCTACAGGTAAAAATATCCACTCATGCATGCTCTCACTAAATATTCATGCAAATCAGGCCAAATAAAACAGAAACTGCCCAAGAAAGAAACAGTATTCGTATGGTCATTGTACACACTTTGAAGTTGTACATAGTTCTTCATTATTCTTAAAACATTCTTCATAATTCTTAGAATAGTCATAAGATGTTAATTCTATGATAATTTATATTGAGTCATGAAACAGTCTTATCTCCTACCTAGATCAGGCGTAGTTTAGTCGTAGCCTGTTCGGCATGCCCCAATGTTCATATTCTCCCAAGGATTAACAAGAGTTTTGGCTAAATTTTTCGGACTAATAGTTGTTGTGTTTCTTCACAGTAGGAAACGGGCATTTGTAGTTGGTTGGCAAAAAACCCTCATTCATCTCACGGTGATAGCTGTAGATTTTCAAAATGTAGTAAAAGGATAGTTTTTGGTATGCTGTATTGGATAGCATGAACGTTCATAGTCATATATGTACATTACATTACATATATACATGCATACATACATACATACATATATACATACATACATCATGCTAACATATATACATGAAATGAACACATATACATACATACCTATCACTCAATCAGCCCAATCGCCAACCGTTTGAAAAATAATGCACTATTTACATTATATATATTTATTTATGTATGATATGGAAAGCAGTTATAAACAGTGTATATGCATCTTATCCTTTTAAGGTGGGGACAGTCCAATTCGAACACAATTTCATCTTCACAAGAACAGTGGCATTCTCTGTCTTAATGAGAAAATTGATCGCGAAGAGGTTCCATCAGTAGACTTAATCGTCAAGGCCTCGGAAGACTGTACATCAAAGCAATGGGAAGATTCTGACCTGGACATCAAGTGGAACAATTCCGACACGTCGCTATTACTAGTGCGAGTCAAGATCATCGACATCAATGATAATCCACCACGCTTCCTCAAGAACCACTTCACTGCAGGTGTAACCAAAGATACCCAGTTCCTAGAGGCAGTCATACCCCTGGCAGTAAGTTAAAGCATTGGAATTTGGAATTGTCACTTTTTTGCCGTTTCTCACCAAGACCTTGACCTGACTGTTCGAAAATAAAATTTACGCTCTCCAACATGGAATGATTACTCAAATCAAAACTGTTATGCAGTGCACAAACGATTGATATTTTTTTTGCGTTGGGCTTTCTATTTGACCAAGAAAATTTCTTTTTATAAAACAAAAAGCTCAAATTCAAACTCTCTCATATTTTTGTGGGAGGGTTGTTTTTCATTTTTGTTGTGTGCTTTATTTTGCTGTTGACCTATATAAACTATTTCTAGAAACCAAACTACCAAACTGCACAATGAGTGTCATTGTTCTCATTTCTAACAAAACATGCAAGAAATGACATTTACTTTTTCTCTTCTCTAAGTAGAATTTTACGTTGATTCATATACTATATTACTATTGAAAATATATAAATCAAAATTGTGTCGATATTCTGCTCGATGATCGTCGATCATCATTATTCTTTCTGAACATTCGCACACTGATAGACATTCCTTTATGATATTGTTAGGACTATGCCGATGACCCGGATGAAGGTAATAACAGCGTTATCAGCTACTACATTCACGGAGATATCCATATCACTCCTGCGGAACTGAAGAAAATGATCGACGATATTCTCAACCCAGAATCAACACAAAAGAAGCCGTTCAACATTGGCCAGAGTGACGGTATCATCAGAACCAATATGTATTTCATAGAATCCATGCAAGGCTACTTCAGTTTCGAGGTAAAAATCAACGACTCCAACCCAGCTCATGTTGATAAGGCAAATGTCACGGTGAGTAGCTTAATACTGTACATTCACAAAAGAGTCTGTAGAATAAATTTTTGCGAATTTACAGAATATCTATTTTTGCGTTTTTTAACTTTGCGAATTGGCCGCAACAAGGAGTGTCAGCTATAAACCTAAAGTGACAGCACTAATCATTGCGAATTTTAATTTTGCTGCCGAGGTACTAAACTAACGCAATCTTTTCGGAATTTACAATACTGTATGTTGTGTTAATTTTGCGCATTTTAAACAATGCACGCAACAGGCAGCTGTCTTTCATACGCAGTTGAATTTTTTGGTGTATGGGTGTTGAATGACAAGCTACCATTTCAGCGCGAGTCCAGGGGTGCGCTAAATACACATCAATTAAACTGCCGCAATATTAACACAGCGTCTATTTAAACCAATTATCAGCGTGTTACTTTCAAATCTATTAATTTCTTGCACCGCGCGATTATAATAAATCCACATACATTAAGAACTATTCCGGTTACTTTCAAAACACTGAGAACTAGGATTTAAACTATGCACTAGGGTGATTTCTGTGAGCTCTCAAGATACCATCTTATAAGATCGTTAATCTGTAGTCTCACAGTGGTATGCGTTCTTACCTATTTGCATCAGATATGTCCATAATTGGTCTGACATCTCAAAATAAGTATATGTGGTATGAAATTTATAGATGACATATAAAATAGTTGTATTTATGTGTAAGAAAGTATTACTGATTACACAGTTGTATAATTTGAAATTGAAAGAAAACACCAAATAGAGTAATATTTGAAAAATATTTGGAGAAATAATGTTAAACCCAACAGGAACAACTCTCAATCAAACATTTCTCAAAACGCTGTTTTGCTATCAGAACATTTCCCTTTGTGTTAGATAATACTTGTATACAGTACAGACATCTAGTTCCTGCACCAGTCGACCGAACGACTGCCGGTGCCTGACTGTAAAACACTCATGGATACCATGTCAATATAAGCCAAGCACATCAATGACCCACGTAGCTTGCGAATCAAAGCTGCGTTCAGTTGTGAGGTCACCCATGCATCCATGCCCTGGAAACTGGTGATAATCGGACGTGCGGTCGTTTATTATGCCCGGGCTGCCCACGCATTTAGTGCTGGAATTAAATATCGGCACTGTATCTGTTCCAGAAGTGATTGGGTTAAATTGGGTACAATTAGATTCAGAAAGCAAACAATAAGTGTGTGGTGTTCAAAAGGTGTGCAGTAGGTAATCAGGGAAACTGTTATATATAAGATAATCACATGTTAACCCATTCGTGCCCAAACAGCAGAAAATTAGGCCTGGCTAATAACATAGAGATATCATTTTAATCAAAGCATCTTACAGGGTAAACGCAGAAGAAAAACGAATCAACACCGAATTCGATAATGCTTCTCCAAATTGTTTGTAAATTCATACTTCTTTGTATCAAAAGTTTAAAGGTAGCATAGCTTTTTCTTAGACGACATTTTCTAGTGAACTTTGCTTGTGAACAGGTTTCACGAGGACACTTTTACATTATGGCTACATTGTACCTGTACTTGAGTATAGCTTTCTATGGGAACTGCATGGAAGCATTATGTATCTAATATATGAATTAGATTGAATTAATCATTACAGTGCCAACGTTTAATTCCTGCACGAAATGTGTGGCCAGCCCGGGCATAAAACACAACCGCACGCCCGATTGCCACCGAGTTTCTTGGGGGCATAAATGCATGGATGACCTCACAACTAAACGTAGCGATGATTCGCCAGCTACGTGGCTCATTGATGTGGCCTACTTGTTGACAAATTATCCACGGGTGTTTGTACCAGCAATCACTGGCAGATGTTCGGTCGACTGGTGCCGGAATTAGATGTCTGTACTGTACTAATTTACAATTTATGAATGTTTTTTTTTATAAATTTATTGTTCCTTTTACATACAATGCGGTACATTTTTGTTACTCTGTAACACATTTTCGTTATCTTCACAATTTATGACTGTTTTTAGATCTATCTGCTGAACGAGAACCAGCGTGTTAGGATTATCATACGAGGAACACCTGAGGCGGTTGGGCAATTGAGAGAAGTATTTTCTGAGTGAGTTGCAATTTTTTCTCTTACAGTAAATCACTTAAGTATAGCGGGAACAATAAGATAGCGATAATAGCGTTCTGCCCATAAGCGTTATTTTAAAATCCCCGTCTTTATTAGATTGCCCCTGATGCCTTCACAATATGGTAGGGGCCGGAGGTAAAGTGCAGTGACCCCTGATCCCTAGTGCGTGTTTCATGATTAGTCACATAACTGAAATGTACTTAAGAAGTATATGATAAAGAAATTTGAATTATCGTTAATTGTGCAATGTTGGATATCATCCTCGGTAGTAGTTGATGAATTAAATCTTATCGATCAGTAATTTTCTTAGTTTCTTCAAATTGTATATAAATTAAACCCTACTGATCGGATTCGTACCACGAGCCGTGTGTAAACTTAAGATAGTTAAGCACACTTGGCTGGACCATTCAACTAGGGGGACGCCCTCCAGTAAATGGCAGTGAAAATACCAATCTACAATGAGCAATGGCTATTCGCTTTAATATATATGTAGGCACTTAACGTCCACTACGGGAATATAAGTTTAAAATTAGCGAGGATTTGTAAAGTTGGTTTCCCAAATGGATGACTTTATAAGGTTTGTATAAGCATTTTTCAAGAAAGTTCGTAACAATTTAGCAACAACAGCACACATGTGATAACTCATTGAAGATGCATTGTATCTTTAAGTACATGTAGTCTGAGCATTTTGAAAGAAAAGCCTAAAAATTTCAATTAAATGCATGAAATTGAAATTTCCATGCATAAAAATGACATTTCCATGCATGAAATAGGGTGCAGCCCAATTTCCCATGAACATTTCGCGGGCGAAAAAATCATCCCAGTTGCAAAATTCTCATTTTCATTCATGGAAATTTCATAATTTCATACATGAAACTTATATGTCACAATTTTCTCGTGCATGAAAGTTTTCATACGGGTAAAGATCTGAAATCACAAAAGCTGTCACAAAAATATAAATGCTGTCATCACATGATGTTTAAGATAAAACTGTTATTTTCGAAAGCGTTTTAATACGCTTTATACATGTAGCAATATCATATAGTGTTTCACTATATTTCAACATCGAACCGGAACTCATTCAAATAAATGCATATTTACCTAACAATACATGCACTTATTCTCTTACAAGGTTTTTATCTAATGTCACTGGCGCCATAGTCAACGTTGACAAAATACAGACACATAACCAAGACAATGGGAGGCCAGATGAAACTAAGTAAGTAACAATATGATTTTGCATTACGAATGATACAAAAAGGTAATAATTATGTCATATCCATATTGGAATTTATATCAGTAATCATCCACCAATTTCCTTTATATCCTATAGTGAAATCACGATATGGTATTTACCTCACGACCAAATATATGTACGGCTTTCTAGTCTGATGATTATAAAAATGAGTGTGTACTATTGTATATCACAATTGTATTTATAATTTTAGAACAGATATGTTTATCCACGCCATAAACCCAACCAATGGAGAGGTTCTTCCGGCAAAGACAGTGCTAGAGTAAGTGCAATTTTCATTACATATATTCATATCACAACACTTTTTTTTTTATTAATAACAGTTACGATGCCTTTGGAAAAGTGGCCTCTTTGACTCATCGAGCCATACTCGTCTGTATCTGTCATGTTGTATTTGCATTTTGGTTAACGTGTCTCAGATTATTCAATGTGGTCTTAGAATATCTTCTATATAATATCTAAGTTGATAATGTCTCAAACGTCAGATCAGTGTTTAGAATTGGCATAATAAGGAAAAATCAACATTACACACAAATGTAGAGGTATACATAGCGAAAAGACATCATAAAAATGTTGCAGTAAGAATGAAATGAAATGTTTTCAGCCTGACTAATATGTAGATGATTACCTTCCGTCCATTAGATACTAGTATGCTATGGAATGGAATGTACCGAACAATTGTATTTATTTTTGTGTTGATTTTTCAGTTTGATAGACAGCAACTATGCAAGTTTAGAGGCGTTTTATAGGATGTATAATGTATTAGAAGTGAGGGTAAGTACAGTACACAACGGATCACTGTACCTTCCGCTATATGGCAAACTCAGAACCCGTACACAGTGGTTTTACGTCCATCCGTAATAACTCACACAACTTTACTAAGTAATCTTATCTGTAAAAAATTGAATTTTTGTCCCAATTATCATTATGTATTAGAAAAATCACAATTGAATTTGGCTTATCCATGTATATCTGCTGTTAGATTGTATTAGCCCGCAGAAGTACACTATGGAATTAGGAATTTAGAATTTTTCGATTTTTCGTCACTTTTTCTGCCGTAGTACGACTGTGAAATGACTAGCCAGTTGTAACTGGTGGGGAAAACCGGAATACCCGCCGAAAACCCCTTGAGTAAATAGCATTTCTTTCATGCATTACGATGGGTTCGAATCTCACACTGTGCTAGACCCGGTTTGTGTCTCTATCAGGCCATCCTTTTTGATTATTGATGTTTCTGTTTATATTGGCCTTTCCGAGACACGGTACCACACAATAGTAAAAATCTGCCAAGACATTAGGAGAGTCTGTTCGCATATGACAGACGCTCCTAATGTCCTGGCAGGCGTTCGATTAGTCAGGCCTTAAGCAAATGTCGGAAATTTAAAATGGCGGAAATTGCCACTTCAGAATTCTTTCTAAGATTATTATACACTTCAAGCATTGTCACCTGCCGACTTAGGGCCAATACACTAGTCAAACATATACATAATTCATTGGTATAAGTCTGGCCGTGACACTCGCCTTATCACGCGAGAAATCCACTCCGGTGAATTCACCGGACTGACGGCAGATTTTTACTATTGTGTGGTACCGTGTCTCGGAAAGGCCAATAACAGAAACATCAATAAACAAAAAGGATGGCCTGATAGAGACACAAACCGGGTCTAACACTGTGCTAGACCATTCAGCAATAAGGCATATGTAAATACACCTACAGTGTTCAAAGTTTGAATGAAAAGAACAATTCAATCAATCATCAATATTGAAGTTATTAAATTCCCAATCTTACACTGCTGTCTCTAATTCCTTGCCCAATGCATTTTTTATTTCCTAAGTTAGAATCTCGGCGTCTTCTTATTTCTACTGAAAGAACCACTGATAATGATCTACTCACGTATGATTTTCTTTATCTTCGCTGAATCAGCTGGCTGTGGAGGACCCACAGGCGAGTACTTTAGAGAAGGATCTCACCCTCGCCCTCATCTTGACCGCTTTCCTCCTTGGTCTGACCCTGATCATCATCGCCCTCACATTCTGGATCTGCAGAAGGAAGTAAGTTCCAGTACTGCTGAAATGTGTGTGTGTCAATATATCCAAAATTCAGGTGATCTGGCTCTAGTATGTCAACACCCATAAAGGATGAACCTCTTGAAAGTAGTAGTACTATTACTAGTAGTTGTAGTAGAAGTAGTAGTATGTTTATTTGCTGCGTTTTTAGCAGCAAAAATTAGTTAATGTTATGTTACTTTAGGATTAAGCATAATGCAGTCATTCATGTTTTCGTCGTGACGATTCCTGTTCCTGTATTCACGTTGCAAAGATGTACAAAAATAACTGAAGCTTTTTATTTCAATTGTATTGTATTGTGATGATATAGTGCATGGTGTAACATATGTGGAGGTTTCATAGACAACGTCGGGTTTTTTTCTTTACCAGTCCTCTAACAGTTAATATTTCAATGCCAGAAATTAACATTAAAGTATATTTTATTATCCATGTTCATGACAAAATACCAGGATACTAAAAGAGGCGTATTAATGTGTGTATGTTATGATACTTTCCTTCAGGTACAAGAGGAAACTCAAGGCAGCCACAGCCCTAGCGTATGGTAAGCTATCACATTATCGAGTCCATCAGAACGTTTAAATACTCTTCAATGTACATTGAAGACACTTAATCCATGCACCAGTTGACCGGACTTCTATCAGTGTCTGGTTGTAAAAACTTGCATGGATAACAAGTCGAAAAAATATGCCAGGCACTTTAATGACCAATGTAGGTGTGTATCAACGCTGTCTGCGGCTGTGGTGTTAAGGGCTTTGGGTCGCAATTCCATGCCCAAAAACTGGGAAGCAATCGGGCGTGTTGTCATATGTTCTAGCCCATCCACCTGCATATTAAGAGCAGGAATTAAACGCCGGCACTGTATGAGTATTGTCTTTACAGCAATAAGTTCTCATCAGTTCTGTCTTCTTAAAAGTCATTATTTAAGTAAATTCATATGGTCCATGAAATTCTGATGGCACTAACAATTAATCAAACTCATTAGTTCTAGGATTATTTTCTAAATATTCCTTTTCATATTGTGTCATATATTTAAAACAAACTTCATTTAAAACTTCATAGGTAACTATGTATCTGTTTTTCAGCCTACCAAAGACCACTCTTTTGTTACCCAATCATGAACACGCCTCCCTATTGAAAAGGTGTTTTACCTGTTTTAGCATCCTCCTCTTATATGTTGCATTACTTTATTTACCAGTGAAAGTGTTTCTTTTATATAATAACTAGGAGTATTAACTAAACTGATAACTTTTTGCGTCATGTAAAACATATCGAAAGAATAATTGTCAAGTACGTACGTTTGCTGTTTATGAATTTGGATCGATTTTTCAATGCGATTTTAGCATAAAAGCAGTCGTACAAGCATATTACCTATATCTGTCCTATAAACTATAATGTTTATTTTCATCCAATCCTTTTTTATTTTGCTTACTGGAAGGAGTATATTTCCATTGATTGTTTTTGTATTGTAATCTTTTTATAACGGTTTAATTGTGTGTACAAAATTAGAACTTTTGAACACAATTGTATTAAAAGCAGAAAACGTTGACAACATGATCAATTTATCATCATCATCATCATCAATATAATACAAGTGTACACTTTTAGATTCCAACTCTACCGTATTAAACCGATTGGAGATGCCAGGGACGAACCTCCACAGTTATTCCGGGCAAGTACCTCAATTTAAACAAATGTAAAAATCCAATGATACTTTTAATACCAATGAAACAGGAACCATTTCTTCAGAGCAGGGCATAGTCCATATGTATGATGTAATACGAGTTTTCAAAAATCATCTAGAGAGTAAGTGGAATAGTGTTATCTATGTCAGATGCTTGACATGGCTCACCTTTGCGCACTGTCTAATTTTAATTCTCGCCCGAAACATGATGGAATAATTTTGAAATAACTGGAATAATTTTGATTATCACTTTTTCTGCAATATTCGGGGAAAACCGTGACTGGCCATTCTTAAGTGTTGGAGGAAACCTAGCAGAAAATGCTGACTAACCTCAATCACTTGACACATTGCCACTTATTCCAAATAGGATTCATACCAGGTCAGTAGTGAGAGACAGCGAGCAGTCAGTTACAATACCTTAGACCACTTGGCTATGTGATCAGACCCCAATACACGGGCAATTAAACAGGAGTGTAGGGCTGATTTGAATACGTACAACTTTGTTTATGTAAAGAAAAGGAAGAGATAGAGGTGAATTCCAAAACTCTATTCCATTCTGTGCTCTAATTCATTTCAAGATTCCTCTAGAAAAGAAAAAAGAAACTTGTATCTAATCTTAGTATCAATAACCGAATCAAGTAAAATATTGCTAAATAAAATATGTTTTCTCTGTATACAGGTCCAATCCCATCTGGATGGAGGAGTACCAAAGTGAATGGGACAGAAAAGAATGTATCAGGTGAGTCAGGCCATTTAGTGCTTTAAAATCAAAATGAAATAATGGCCCTATTTTACTGTAGAGAAAATACCAAAGCAATAAATATATAACAATGTTCACAAAATCATGAACATGTATCAGGTGAGGGTTTGTTTGTAATCGATCAAAAAAGAAATTGTTGGCTGTATTTGCAAATCTAATTTGCTTTAATTTTGCAACACTTGTCTGTGTCTGCCCCTCTATAAAGTATTCACTTTTCCAAAGCGGTTTCTTTATTAGAGTTGTTATTTGTGACAAGTTGAAAAAGATCATTTGTCACAAATTCTTTCTAAAATGGCATTTGATTGTCAGAAACAGAGGAATGGTGTAAGTCATTATCATTCCAGTCAGCCTTTTCACTACTTTATTTGTTATTTTAATATCACTTAATTACAGTATTGTCCTCAGTGTTGGTTATAGACGTTCTAAAATAAAGAGATTGGGATTCAACATGTATATCAGAAAAGAAGAGATATGTATGTATGGGTGCTAAAGTAATTTGTTTCATTCACATTTTCGAGCAACACTTTGATGATATCCTATATTATGAATAAAGTATGTTACTCAACACACACACACATATATATATATATATATATATATATATATATATATATATATATATATATATATATATATATATATATATATATATATACATACATATATATATATATATATATATATATATATATATACATATATATATATATATATATATATATATATATATATATATATATATATATATGTATATATATATATATATGTATATATATACATGTATATATATATATATATATATATATATATATATATATATATATATATATATATATATATATATATATATATATACATACATATATATATACATATATATATATATATATATAAATATATATATATACATATATATATACATATACATATATATATACATATACATATACATATATATATATATATATATATACATATATATATATATATACATATATATATATATATATATATATATACATACATATATATATATATATATATATATATATATATATATATATATATATATATATATATATATATATATACATATATATATATATACATATATATATATATATACATATATATATATATACATATACATATACATACATATACATATACATATACATATATATATATATATATATATATATATATATATATATATATATATATATATATATATATATATATATATATATGGTTCTAGGACAATATCCCCCCGGACAAAATTCTCCGGACAATATCCCCCCCTGGACAAAATCACCCATACCAATGTCCCTCCGAACAATATCCCCCTCTAGTAAAACATTCTCAAAACAACCTCTATAAGAGAGTACCCATGCCCTTTAATCCGTATAGATATACAGTAGCTCCTTTCATGTATTTGACAGTTTTGTTTTGCTTTGTATTTCAGCCAAGATTCTTTAGATGACAATGTAGTTGACCCCAACCCACCGCAAAAAGCCTTTGATGAACTAGAAGCCACCATGGATCTTTACAATGATGAATATGACTATTTCGTTAAAGTTCCTCCATCGCTGCTTGGCCAGTCAGATATCTACCTAAGCGCAGCTCTCAAAAAGGAAGATTCAAAGGACAATGATATCAAGAACAACACGAGCCAGGACAAGCGCCTCGTCACCAACATTGTTCAAGAACCATCGCTGGCAAAAACAAACCATGCCTATGATAATCCTGCCCTAGACCTTCAAGAGCAGGATTTGAAAACATTGAATGTAAACAACCTACCTTCAACTGAGATATAGCTGGCACTTACCAGGAATGTCCCTATTTAGCCTATGGTTACGTTTTGAGTGTCTGTTATAAGAAGATGTATTCAGAAGTCTTTGCGGGGGATCTACACGAGATTCATAAAAAGTCTTACTTTATAAATGCATGTTATATTGTGAAAACGATCATATTGTAAAATTGACACTTTACATCAAGAAGGAAATAAGTAGTATGTGTAGTCAACAGCACACAACCAATATTTATTAAAGTATTAAACAGAAAATATTAGCATCTATATGTACCAAATTTACTATGATGTCCAACCCAGCTACATATTGTAAAGATCATTTATCTTGCTTTAAAATCATACATATGTGTAGCTTATGCAAGAAATATAAAAATTGATAATTCAACCGTCCAAAAACATAACAATTCGCCATTTATGATATACAACTCTATGTAAATGTTGTTGACATATTGGATTGCCTTTTAAGGGAGTTGTAATTATAACAGAAGATATTGAGACATATGTTTATATGTTTATAGCCTGAAGTTGTACTTATCGTGACGGCCTGCAAAAACACAATAATCATATAGAGATGTAAAGAGAACTACCAGTGTCATTATCTAATGTCTAATAACTGGAGCAACATATATGTATTAATACCGAGTTTTTAAGAGCTTTGGCCCAGGTAATCATAAAGCCTTACCCTACTAATATGGTCGAGGATGACTTTCCTGAGGCATGAACATGGTTATAAGTGGTTTCATACTTTGATTTGGTGTATTTTAAGTCTATAAATCTTTTTTGAAAAGTGATTCGCAGGACTGGTGGCACCATATATTGTCATAAGAAAACATTGGTGAGCATAGTATAGTGAATATAGGAGGACTAATGATGTTACACTAAACCTGTGCTGTGCACGGGGATCGGCGAGTCTATATATCAATAGCAAGTTTATTGAGACGTTTGGTCAAGTTGATCAGATATCATGGCCCCTACCGACTTTTACTGCTGCCATGGGTTACTTGCTTGAAGCTTGAAGATCTCAGGAGATTGATGGCGTTATGCTTTTTCATAGGTCTGTAACATTGGTGTACGTGGCAATGTGGATATGGACAGAGGAATGATTTTGTACTAATCCCATATGGGACACGGGGCTTGGCTAGTCTACGTATTAGCACTATATATTAATACCCAGCTTTTGATACCTTTGGCAAGGGTTACCAATTAATGATAAATAATAAAACTGTGATACTGTTTAATGTATTGTTTCGTGGATTTTTTTAAGGGTTTGAAGCACACAAGGTTTCCCCGTGAGAACATTCCCACTCAAACGTGATTAAGAGCTTTTGCATTAGGCTTTTACCGGAGGAACTATATGTTCTCACTCTCAATCGAAGGGTCAACAAAAGTAAAACCATATCTAAAAGTAGGACAGATATCTTTTGTAGTTACAGATCAGATCATTCACCAATTACTATTGTGCTTGTAATTCAGAGATTTCCAAAAGGTCCTGGGATTTGGAAAATCAATAAGTTGCATTTATCTGATGGAAAGCTTCAAAGCAAAAATCATGTGTTACATACTCAGTTTTGTAGCATTCTGATGGCTTATGCTGATAATAAGAAAAGAAAAAACACATATGGAGGAGTACCAACTGAATATAAGAATAAACATACTAAAGGAAGATTTAAACCTAAATCTGACTGACTTAGATACTTAGATTAATAAAAATTACATTTCAAAGAATATAAGATAATTAAAACTAAATAATGGAAGCAAAGTACATGAACCAGACAAAATACTACATGGCATGTGGGACTTTTACTCGGAATTATACAATGAAAATGAGATTGAATAAATAGAGATGGAAATAAACATAGATAATATAGTTAAAAGCTCAAAAATAACAAAAGCCCAAGCCCAGGTGGGTTTTATTACTTATGTTATATATACTTATATTATTATACTGTAAAAAACAAAATTCTACAGGCTTAATTGTATTAGTTGATTTTTTAAAAAGTCTTTGATTCAATAGACTGGAACTTTATTTCTGAAACTGTTAAATCATTCAACTTTGATTTGAATACGATAGATTGGATATAGTCTTTACAATTAAACTGACATTCAAATATCATTCAAAATGGGCATGTTTCTCAAAAAGATCTTGTCCAGAGGGAATGCAGGCAAGGCTACCGGGTTTTGCCCAATATTTTAGTTCTCGCAGCAGAAATCATGGCAGCAATTGTGAGGGATAACAGTAATATACAAGGCATAAAGATTTACAATAAAGAACAAAAATATCATTATATTCAGATGATTACATGCTATATCACCTGCTCTGCTGTGATTCTTGATGCAGATTGGTCAGTAGGTGCTAGACCTGGAGCCGTTCACACTTTGTATGTTCAATATCGAATGGCAGAATTCAATATTACCCCGCGAACCGCCATTTCAAATTGATATTAACATTTGGCCATTAATCCGCCCCCTAGAGGTCACAAGCCTCGTTCTGGCCTGCAAAGTTATCTAAAGAATTTATGAGATGTATTTGCTCTAACGAGAATTTGTTTATCTAGGATAAAGCTAGTTTCCCACTATGAAGAATTCAGTCAAGACCTTGCCAAGAACACCCAAATTTGGTGTTCTTTGAAGTTTCTGCATTTCATTCTTGTTTATTCATGTTTGTTTCTAGGAACATCTCAGAACACCTTGGCTGAGTCCTAGCAGAGTCTCGAAGTTTTGAACATGTTCAAAGCATTCGTGGAAGTTCTTGAGTCATGGATCAGGGATTTTTGGTCCTAACCCATTCCTAGGAGTGTTCCTAAGACATTCCTAGGATATTTGGCTTAATTCTTGTGTGTTCAGGACCAAATATTTCATTTTAAAATTCTACAAATATGATAGGACTACCAGAACTAAGTAGAATGAATCACTTGACTTGCCTTAAAGTAGGGCACTTTATGTAAACTTGGCATCATGGGGCAGAGGCACGCGAATCACTAGTTCAAGAAAAGCTCCAAAAATATGCAAAACTGATTAGTGAAAGAAAAAAAAATGAAGATGAGTGAGCAAATGGATGCTACCAAGGGCAACACAGGTGAACCAACATCCCTGAATCCCATTTAATCTGTGGCAGAATTTGTTAAAAAAACATAGAACCATTAAAAAAACCTACATTGTTTTGGGGATGGACTATCCAAAATTTGCTGATAACATCTTTTAAGATATTGCAGTAACAACAATTGAAATGAATCATGTGAGTATCAACAAATAAAGATATGTTAATATGTTAAAAACAAACTCATTTAAATATTATTCAAGTGCTTTTTTTGGTTTATTGGCCTTTAGTCTTAAATAAATCTTAGCATAGTTGTGCTACATAGGAATGTCTTATGTTGGTCTTGTTAAGTTTGCAAATGTTGAACAAAAGTCGTATATATTCTTAACTTACTCTCAAGATATTCTCAAGACTATTCCTTAGACATTCCTAAGACAGTTCTCAACAACTTCTTATCAACGTCTTAACTTGTTTGTGTCCCTTTTTGAGGTACATTTTGGCCACGACTTTCAGACAAGTCCACCCCCTGCTGAGTGAATTTTGAGTTCTTGTCTGAGTTCTTTGAATGTGGGAAACTAGACGTACTGTATAATATAGAAGACATGGAAAACATCACTGAATAAAGTATAAGCTGGGAAATTTCAGAAATGAGTAGAATTAAATGAAATTATGTATGCTGACACTATATGGAATAATTACCATTATAAAAAGTCTCCTGACCTCCAAAAGTGTACATATCCTGCTGTTTCTTCCATCACTTAAACAAAACACTTTCACAGATATTTAAAAGAGTTACAAGCCATTTCTTTAACCCCCAATATTCAGACAATTATTTCTAATATTACCATAATAGCGGGGAGGGCTAAATTAACAAGACCTAACGTGGTTTGATAAGGCATTGAAGGTGAGCTAACTAAAAAGAACAATATATAACAATGAAGGATGGGCCATTTTTCATATCATTACAAACTTGATGAAATAAAACTCTAGGGTGAAATATTTATGAATAACTCGGCATAGAGAGATAAAATCGAAGCCAGTGAGACATTTTTCATAAACTTCAAAAACACTCACGCAAATAATGTATATTCTTTACCAATTTGGTACAACTCACAAATATATGAAAGTATAAACAAAGACTTGTTTCACAAAGGTCTAAGGTTTATTAGAGACTTCTTTGTAAATTGGTCAATAATCACATTACAATATTTGCAAGAAACCAAAAATGTGAAGAGTAACTTTTTAACATATGAAACTTTGAAGAGGAAAATATGTAAAATTGTAACTGACCGCATGATGACAGACCCCATAGGTTCACTCTTACCATTATCCTAGAAAAAATAGACATAGGAGGTAAAGATTCCAACCAAATATACAAAACATATCAATCATGTTCTAGCGATGTTATTGAAAAAGTTAGATCAACATTAGTAGCTACAGAAATGTGTGGCGCTGTGAGGGTCTGTCTATGACGCCTTCGCAAATGAAAAATAAGGTATGGAGGAGCGATTTTTTGAGGGTTTCTGGGTTCCGATCCCCTCATATTCATTACTGTTTAAAGCAACTCAAATCCTAACAAACTAAACTTTTGTAAAGAAAAAAAAAGTTAGGTCAATGACTCTTTGGGCGCATGGGGACGGTGAATTTCTGTACGGATTAGGCAAAATCCGGATTACACATGACAGGAGTCGATGATCGGCGATGTAGAATGCAGCAGGCATACACAGGAAAGCGTGTAAATTTCCTAAAATATAGACGTAATCCCGGCCAATTGACCAACCCCTACTTTACCTGGCCCTTCCGCCACTTCCCACCGTCTATTTACTTTTCATTCTTCCTCCTTTTGTTAGGTGAGGAAAATGTTTTATTGATGGCTGGAGCTTGGAGCAATGGCATGGGCGTTCATTCCATAAGTTGAGAGGGCGTGCTTGATTCGTGAGATCGCCGGTCCGGATTACAGTACACTTTTAAACCTTATATGGTAAAAAGTGTACCGCAAAAATCGTCCAGTTTAGCTGGAGTACGGATTAAGTTGTCCAGATTAAACATGGAAATTTGTATGTAAACGTATGGGAAGGGACCGGCACCTTCCAATCTGTATGGTTAAGACGAAAATCCGAAGTATACAGGTCCGCAATACGCGGAGTGTCCTGTATATGGATTTAACCAACTTCTACGCTTTTGCAAACTTAATCAATAGGTAACCTGTTCATCTAGCGTCATTACCATAGAATTTCGAAGCATAAGTCAGGATCTTGGGGTTAATAGGTACTTTGATCAATAAAACACTACACTACTCTTCCTGTATCTAAGGTATGTAAAACACAGAACGTCATACATGCTCTTAGTGGCTATAACCTATTGAAAGCCAGAGGAAAAAGCATATCTTACCCGAAAAACACGATAAAAGCATTGCCAAGGTGAAAACTAGTGAAAACGTGATTCTAAAAGAATATTGATTTTCAAGTTCTTAAAAACAAAAAGTCTCGTAAGTGAAATACGAGATTGAGGTTTAAGTCACTTCCCTATCAGTTTGGTCGGTAAAGAGTTTTACCACACAAACAATCCCTGCTCTTGAACTGCGTCTCACTCTTTACCCTACCTCCGTGGGGGAAAGGTGCGACGTTACGCCATGCCACTTTTACCTAACATTCAATATAAAAAGAGGATGAAGATTGCTACAGTTTCAAGATGCCTCCGAGTCATCCTTATGTTGTCGATGATGTACAGGTATGGCCAAGGTGAGTGCTTCACAAAGGTGTTCTTTCGTATATCAGTATCATACATGGCTGACTAGCACAAAAGCAAGGACAATATTGAAAAGATAAGTCAATTACAATATTACTAAGCATACTCAAACACATTTAGTTATGAGCGCCTCTGCGCAATTTCATTCTCCCTTGCACATTCACATATAATTATAGGTCCATTCGAGAATAATTTATTTTTGAAAATCACTAAATTTTCTTGAATGTTTGTGATAGATGTTATGTAAAACACGATTGCAATGTAGATGTGTTGGTCTGTGGAAGGATGTGCGCAATGCATATAGAAGATACCTTTAATTATAGAAATCACTGCAATGCATTTTCTATTGCATAAACAAAAGGAAAGTACATTACATCACAAAGACATACAAATAAATAACACATTTTTAAGCACACACACATACTTTTCATCCGGCTGCACCCCCTCTCCATAAATCTCCCAATTATAAGTTCATATATTTTGACTATATGAAATAAAACAAGAAATTTCTTTTCGATGATATATGGTTAAGAAAAAAGTCTATTATTTATCATTTTGACATTTTTGAATACCTATGAATACATTCATGATTTATGAAACCTGAGGTCTACTTCTCAAGAAAAAATCAGTCATTTTGTGAGATGATGATGATGATGATGATGATGATGAACGATTCGTGTAACAAACTGAGAGGTAGGGAAAGCTTAATATCTTGAAAGATCTGGCGCCCATCACTAGTGAAGGTATATCAAATACTGTTTGGCTTTTTGATAAAAACAAGGAAATCTAGGAAAGATGCTTTTATCGCTTGTAAGCATGAACGAAGCTATTGATGGGTCGATATATACTATTACTACATTGTTTAACAGAAGGTAACAAGTTGCAGGGAAAGGATCTTCGAATAATACCTGTAGGTTCTAGGTAATCCATATACCAGTCCAAGCACATATAACCAAACCCCCATACATATACATGTTTATATATATATATATATATATATATATATATATATATATATATATATATATATATATATATATATATATATATATATATATATATATATATATATACATGTATATATATATATATATATATATATATATATATATATATATATATATATATATATATATATATGTACATATATATATATATATATATATATATATATATATATATATATATATATATATATATATATATATATATATATATATATATATATATATATAAATATAAACATATATATATATATATATAGGTATATATGTATGTATATATATATATATATATAGTTAGAACGGGGTAAGTCTAGGTATGGTCAGATCATCTGGGATAGATGCGACAAATGGAAGACATTGCTCTTTTACCGACACATGTTTATTGTGTGTCGGGTGTGTTTTCCTCGAATGAGATGATGAGGAAATGTTTATGAACTGTGGTCAAAATAAAGAGTTAATTACAGTCCAAATGTGTTCTAGTTGTGATTGTGAAGACCGATCATACATGCATGTAAACAATGTAAGGGTCCTTAACCCACCTTAGAACTGGTCAGTATTCCGTTCTGGGGTTTTCATGAGGTTGAGTCCGGATGGGACGAAACTTCTTAAGCGTTCGATCCACATTTTTTCGAGTTCTAAACGCATTTTGAGACTAGATTTAGAGTCTGGGTGGCCCTTCGCGAAGTTGAGAACTTGTACTTCCAGGGCCTTGGTACCTTTGTGGTCAGGTTCATTGAAATGCCTGCCCACAATGTGGATTGGATTATCCTGTTTAATGTTACGGATATGTTCACGTAACCTTTCTACTAGTGGCCTTTTAGTTTGGCCTACGTAGTGTTTTCCACATATAGTGCAACAAAGGCAGTATACGATATTGTTGGAGCGACAGCTCACTTTCGAGCGGGTATTGTAGTCCTTTTTGGTGACTATGCTCGTGATGCTGCCCGATTTGTTAATCATTTGGCAGTATTGGCAGTAAGCCTTAGTGCAAGGCTGTAGTTGTTTTTTAACGACATTCTTATCTGGTTGGCGATCGTTAATTTCCCTGATCCTAGGCAGTCTAGCTCTAACTAGGATATCCCTTAGGTTTTTCGCCCTACGTTTACCCTTAATGAGGTTTAGTTTCAGTAAGGGTCTGGTGGAGCTGGACTTGTCTAATAAGTCCCAGTTCCTGCCTATAATTTTGTCACACTCCTTAAAATTAGGGTGGAAGGTAGTGATGAGGAAAGTCTTGTCTTCCTCATCTTTGTCCTTTTCCTCATCTAGTTGTGGATTGAGGAGAGTATGCCTGTCGGAGTGGAATACTCTGGCGAAGGCTTCTCTGATGACTATAGGTGGATAGTCTGCCTTAATAAAATTCTTAGACATCTCTCTACATTGGTGAGTGAATGTCTCTTCTTTGCTGCAGATGCGTTTTAGTCGTAAAAATTGGCTATAAGGTATCCCATCTCTGCAGTGGCGAGGATGGGCACTATTATAATTCAAATAGTTATGGCTGTCTGTAGGTTTAGTGTACAGATCAGTCTGTATATTGTGCTGCTCGTCTAGGGATACAGTCACGTCTAGGAAATGAATGTGTGAGGTGGATTGGTCCATCTCAAACTTAATGCTAGGTAGGCAATTGTTTAGATGGTCAAAGAAAACATTTAGGGTTTCTATACCATGTATCCAGATGATGAAGATATCATCTATGAATCTTTTCCAGACCAGTGGTTCTGGATCGTGTGTATAAACGAACTGGTCCTCAAACCAACCCATGAAGGTGTTGGCATATGAGGGTGCCACTCTTGTGCCCATGGCGGTACCTCCTGTCTGTAGGTAATGTTTTTCGTTGAAGTCGAAATTGTTTTTGCTCAAAACTTGTGTAAGGAGTTTTATGAGGCTATCATTAAAAGGGGTCCTTGCATTGGGCCTGATCCTATTGAGCATGATATTGCATGCTTCTATGCCTTCTCTATTGGGAATGTTAGTATATAGGCTAGAGACATCTAAGGTAGCTAGAATGGCACCCTCAGGTAAGTTGTCGAGAGATGACAAGACACTCAGAAAATGTGTAGTGTCTTTAATATATGACCTGATATCTTTCACCCCCGGTTGCAGGAAGAAATCTACAAATTGAGATATTCTTTCTGTGGGGCAGCCATTCCCGGAGACAATTGGTCTTCCTGGAGGATTGGCCTTATTTTTATGTATTTTAGGAAGCATGTAAAATTGCGCTGTCCTGATGGGGGTGTATGTTAGGTATTTGTAGCACGATATGTCAATTTCTTGGTGAGAATGCATATCATCTAAGGCAGTGACCACTTCCCTGTGGTGTTTGGAAGTTAGGTCAGTGTCAGTTTCAATGTAGAAGTTAATGTCTGACAACTGTCTTAAACCTTCTTTGATATATTTGTTCCTATCCCAGACTACCACTGCTCCTCCCTTATCCGCGGGCTTAATGACTATATTGGAGTCTTTGGCCAGGTCATTGAGGGCTTGTCGCTCCTCTTTAGTGATGTTATGTTTTCTGATCTTAGGTAGTTGAGATTCAGAAAGGTCCCTATGATTTTTGAAGATGAAATTCTCTAGATTGATCACAGGTGGAGGTATCCACGCTGATGGGAGTTTAAATTTAGGATGTTTAAACGGTTCATGCGGATCAGGGTCAGGGACAATGGTGACATCCTGGGTTAGGGTGGTGTCTGTGGGAGGCGATAGCTTATTGAAATGTAAGTATCTTTTAAGCCTGAGGTGAAGTTTATCTAAATCTTCGTGGAGTTCACTGATCACAGGTTCTCCCGGGGTAGGGCAAAATTTCATTCCTCTCTGTAGGACTTGAATATCAGTGTGAGTAAGCTGTCGGGCAGAGAGATTAACAACTGATTCATGAATGGAATTGTCAGATGAGTTGTTGTTTTTATTACATAAAACAGTGTTGACTGGTTTTGCATGATACAGGTCGGGGTTAAAACTATCTGGTGGATGGAGTGTCTCACTGGACGGAAGATGCTGTATAAAGTTCGGGTCCTTATAGGACATGTCTGTATGAGCATTAACAGATACATGGCAACATGATGAGACAGTGTGCTTAAAAATAGGCGGTGAGTTACTAACACTGGAGGCCGGCTCCAATTGGCTCATGCCTGGCGATGTGTCACATTGGATGGAATGTGTTACATTGGAAGAATTATCATTGCTTGTAATATTCTTTCTTATGATAAATAAATAATTTAAATAAATAAGACATACAGATGGAATTAGACCATTGTAGTACATATTGGTGACAGCCATCGAGTGGATGTCACCATCGTTAATCATTCTCTCGATAATTGTATCTTTCAGTAGGACATCTAGAAGAGTGCCTGTGTGATACAGAGATATAGCATACGAAAGGCTACTCTCATATAATAATATGTCAATCATAACGATCCTTAAGTTTGAAAGGCTCATGGGTTGAACGACAATATGGAACATAGTAAAGCCTTAACTAAGAGCTGAACAATAATAAACAGATGTCATCGGTGACTGTCGATTGCAGTGACCGGAATACAGGGTACTATCGATACCCTGTGGGGATATTAGATATGAGGTTAATATCTATAGTTCAATTCCCGAGAACCTCTCTGGTTCTGGTTAGGTTGGGTCATCTCCTGGCAGACCTTCCTTACGATGGCGGCCATGGCGTCTGGGTCCATCATGTCGGTCTTGTTTTGGGCGGGTCGACAGTAGTCACTGTATGCAGTACTTCCTCTTCCTCTGCCTCTGTTTGCTGGTCCAAACCTGCCTCTCCCCCTGCTGGGTGAGCGGGACCTGGAGCGCGAGTTGGAGCGTCGCCTCTTTCCTCTACCTCTCTGCGCTTGGTTGTTGGCGGGAGGGTCTTTGGGTCTTGCACCCATGTTGTTACCTTGTTGCGGGGGGTCATTGTCTTGGGCCCTATCCGCTTGGTTGTCCCGTTTAGGGGGCGATCTGGCTCTCGGACGTCGGTTGGGGTTGTTGTAGCCCCTAACACGAAGGTTCTCAACAATGGTTTTGTTATCCACTGGGTGAGCAATGATATTTGCATTGCGGGCGTCCAATTTCTCCTTCTCTCGTTGGAAATCACGGGCCACAAGACTGTCCATACGAAGTCTTGCTTGGTTGAGCTCCGTGTCGTTGTCACCAATACACTTGGAAACTATGTTCCAGTTATTGTTCCCCTGTCGCACTAGGGTGGCACAGGTTTTGCGGAGACTGGCTGCAGCCTCCGACATCAGCTTTAAGGCATTGAGTCTCTGTCGGTCAGTTAGTTCATGTGCGACCGGCATGACATATGCGGGGACAGGTTCCAGGCGGAGTGCCCATGGAGTTGGTAGTCCCCTTGATACCAGTTCGTCGATGTGGGTCGCCCTGGCATCTGCTCTGGAAGCTGCACTCAAGCATCCTCTCGCACGTTTGAAGAATGGAAGGGCTTCATCCGTGATGTCGATGGGGTCGTTGCCACCAGCCTGTAAAGAATCAGAAGTAGAATTGGTTACAGCTGGATTGGGGGGGTGATGATATTTTGTATTGTCAGGCTCGGGTTGGAATCTGACTTTTTTGCCAATTAGGTTTTCTGGTAATGGTGTATCAGACGGATAATTGTCTAGTAACCATGATATCCTTGCTGGGATTGCAGGATTATCGGCTGTCGGTTCTTCCTCGGTTGTTGTTGCCGAGGGAATGTTTACATATATGACGTCATCGCTATGGCGGATGGTCACATTGTTACTAGTTGACGCCGTGACGAGGCCGGTGCCATCGTTCGCTACACGAAGTCGTTTGGTACATTTACTATCTTCCCTTTGTGGCAACGGTTCTAAGTCAGTTGTCATGGGTTTGATAGTGTTCTTGACTTTTTTGGGCAGGTCGACTGCGTCGTACCAGTCCAATATGTCAGGGACAGTCGGAACCGGGGTTTCCGCTGCCTTCTTGGGTCGAGTGGGGTTGATCAAGAATGAGTCAATTCTCGGGGAGACTGAAGGTTTGTCAGATCTTCTAATGACAGTACTAGTTATGGATTTAACTTTAGTAGTCTTATTCCTCGGATTCTTCGAAGAACCCTTGGGGGTAGATGTCATTGGAGTATCTACCTGATTTTTGTCGGCTCTGATGGCCTTACGTTTATCGTTAGTGTCGCTCCTTGAGATATGGGGCGCATTTATTAACGATTCGGAACTAGTTGTAACAGAAGAGGGTATTCTTACCTCATCGTCTATATCGTCAGGATCCTGTTGTTGAGGGTCCTTGTTGATGGACATATTGTGCATGTCCTTTTGAAGTATTTCGCCTGGATCGATGTTGATGTCGTCCATCGGTACGTCTCCACTCCGAGGGGATGTGGATTTGGCTGGTTCGCGCCTGTCCATGAAGGAAGAGGCTTCTTTCAAGGTCTTAGAGTAGTCTCCGTCTCGACGTGACCCTCCACCCGTTGCCATAATGTAATGAATATTATAGGACGGGGTACGTTGGCTGGGGGTGGAAATCTCCGGAGGCGAATATTGTAGACACCTGACCGCTTGCCGTTCACTCGTGGGAATGGCACAACCTATGTTCAGCGTTTCGAAGCGCACCAATAATGGATCACGTGGTGTTGTTTTCCGTGATCGTCTGTGTCAACAGGTGGGGTTACTGATGACGTCATGGGAGGGCAAGAGTGTACAACTGCCCTGCGATAATATATCAATAATGAAGTGAGAGATATATCTGTAAGCGGTTTCGACCCGCGCGGGGTCTCATCAGAGGATTTGAGTGGCGGTTGGGGGCTTGTGGTGGCCCCCAAATGTATTTCTCGTATAGTACTGCTGTGGTAGCTGTAATAAACTTAACGATGTAATGTCGAAGATACGAGTATACTGGAATGGTATATGGTTGTGGGGTGCGAGAGAGATGATGATTATTGTTCATCTCCTGTGTGCATGTATATACTAGTGTACTCATAAGTATATCATGTGTGAACCTCCTAATCTATTGACTCGGAGGGGCTGAATAGGTTGTTGTATAATATTCTCCCTTATAGGTGAAGAAGCCATGTGTGTAGAGATGCACATCATGGGGGTAAGAGGAGTATGGGATTCGCTGGATCTGATCATACCAGAGTGGTATTAATAGTTAGAACGGGGTAAGTCTAGGTATGGTCAGATCATCTGGGATAGATGCGACAAATGGAAGACATTGCTCTTTTACCGACACATGTTTATTGTGTGTCGGGTGTGTTTTCCTCGAATGAGATGATGAGGAAATGTTTATGAACTGTGGTCAAAATAAAGAGTTAATTACAGTCCAAATGTGTTCTAGTTGTGATTGTGAAGACCGATCATACATGCATGTAAACAATGTAAGGGTCCTTAACCCACCTTAGAACTGGTCAGTATTCCGTTCTGGGGTTTTCATGAGGTTGAGTCCGGATGGGACGAAACTTCTTAAGCGTTCGATCCACATTTTTTCGAGTTCTAAACGCATTTTGAGACTAGATTTAGAGTCTGGGTGGCCCTTCGCGAAGTTGAGAACTTGTACTTCCAGGGCCTTGGTACCTTTGTGGTCAGGTTCATTGAAATGCCTGCCCACAATGTGGATTGGATTATCCTGTTTAATGTTACGGATATGTTCACGTAACCTTTCTACTAGTGGCCTTTTAGTTTGGCCTACGTAGTGTTTTCCACATATAGTGCAACAAAGGCAGTATACGATATTGTTGGAGCGACAGCTCACTTTCGAGCGGGTATTGTAGTCCTTTTTGGTGACTATGCTCGTGATGCTGCCCGATTTGTTAATCATTTGGCAGTATTGGCAGTAAGCCTTAGTGCAAGGCTGTAGTTGTTTTTTAACGACATTCTTATCTGGTTGGCGATCGTTAATTTCCCTGATCCTAGGCAGTCTAGCTCTAACTAGGATATCCCTTAGGTTTTTCGCCCTACGTTTACCCTTAATGAGGTTTAGTTTCAGTAAGGGTCTGGTGGAGCTGGACTTGTCTAATAAGTCCCAGTTCCTGCCTATAATTTTGTCACACTCCTTAAAATTAGGGTGGAAGGTAGTGATGAGGAAAGTCTTGTCTTCCTCATCTTTGTCCTTTTCCTCATCTAGTTGTGGATTGAGGAGAGTATGCCTGTCGGAGTGGAATACTCTGGCGAAGGCTTCTCTGATGACTATAGGTGGATAGTCCTGCCTTAATAAAATTCTTAGACATCTCTCTACATTGGATGAATGTCTCTTCTTTGCTGCAGATGCGTTTTAGTCGTAAAAATTGGCTATAAGGTATCCCATCTCTGCAGTGGCGAGGATGGGCACTATTATAATTCAAATAGTTATGGCTGTCTGTAGGTTTAGTGTACAGATCAGTCTGTATATTGTGCTGCTCGTCTAGGGATACAGTCACGTCTAGGAAATGAATGTGTGAGGTGGATTGGTCCATCTCAAACTTAATGCTAGGTAGGCAATTGTTAGATGGTCAAAGAAAACATTTAGGGTTTCTATACCATGTATCCAGATGATGAAGATATCATCTATGAATCTTTTCCAGACCAGTGGTTCTGGATCGTGTGTATAAACGAACTGGTCCTCAAACCAACCCATGAAGGTGTTGGCATATGAGGGTGCCACTCTTGTGCCCATGGCGGTACCTCCTGTCTGTAGGTAATGTTTTTCGTTGAAGTCGAAATTGTTTTTGCTCAAAACTTGTGTAAGGAGTTTTATGAGGCTATCATTAAAAGGGGTCCTTGCATTGGGCCTGATCCTATTGAGCATGATATTGCATGCTTCTATGCCTTCTCTATTGGGAATGTTAGTATATAGGCTAGAGACATCTAAGGTAGCTAGAATGGCACCCTCAGGTAAGTTGTCGAGAGATGACAAGACACTCAGAAAATGTGTAGTGTCTTTAATGTATGACCTGATATCTTTCACCCCCGGTTGCAGGAAGAAATCTACAAATTGAGATATTCTTTCTGTGGGGCAGCCATTCCCGGAGACAATTGGTCTTCCTGGAGGATTGGCCTTATTTTTATGTATTTTAGGAAGCATGTAAAATTGCGCTGTCCTGATGGGGGTGTATGTTAGGTATTTGTAGCACGATATGTCAATTTCTTGGTGAGAATGCATATCATCTAAGGCAGTGACCACTTCCCTGTGGTGTTTGGAAGTTAGGTCAGTGTCAGTTTCAATGTAGAAGTTAATGTCTGACAACTGTCTTAAACCTTCTTTGATATATTTGTTCCTATCCCAGACTACCACTGCTCCTCCCTTATCCGCGGGCTTAATGACTATATTGGAGTCTTTGGCCAGGTCATTGAGGGCTTGTCGCTCCTCTTTAAGTGATGTTATGTTTTCTGATCTTAGGTAGTTGAGATTCAGAAAGGTCCCTATGATTTTTGAAGATGAAATTCTCTAGATTGATCACAGGTGGAGGTATCCACGCTGATGGGAGTTTAAATTTAGGATGTTTAAACGGTTCATGCGGATCAGGGTCAGGGACAATGGTGACATCCTGGGTTAGGGTGTGTCTGTGGGAGGCGATAGCTTATTGAAATGTAAGTATCTTTTAAGCCTGAGGTGAAGTTTATCTAAATCTTCGTGGAGTTCACTGATCACAGGTTCTCCCGGGGTAGGGCAAAATTTCATTCCTCTCTGTAGGACTTGAATATCAGTGTGAGTAAGCTGTCGGGCAGAGAGATTAACAACTGATTCATGAATGGAATTGTCAGATGAGTTGTTGTTTTTATTACATAAAACAGTGTTGACTGGTTTTGCATGATACAGGTCGGGGTTAAAACTATCTGGTGGATGGAGTGTCTCACTGGACGGAAGATGCTGTATAAAGTTCGGGTCCTTATAGGACATGTCTGTATGAGCATTAACAGATACATTTATATATATATATATATATATATATATATATATATATATATATATATATATATATATATATATATATATATATATATATATATATGTATATATATATATATATATATATATATATATATATACATATATTTATATATACATATATATATACATATATATATATATATATATATATATATATATATATATATATATATATATATATATATATATATATATATATATATAGATATATACATATATACATATATGTATTTGTACATATTTGTACATATATATACATATATATATATATATATATATATATATATATATATATATATATATATATATATATATATATATATATATATATATACATATATATATATACATATATGTATTTGTACATATATATATATATATATATATATATATATATATATATATATATATATATATATATATATATATATATATATATATATATATATATATATATATATATATATATATATATATGTGTGTATATATATATATATATATATATATATATATATATATATATATATATATATATATATATATATATATATATATATATATATATATATAAATATATATATATATATATATATATGTGTGTGTGTGTGTGTGTGTGTGTGTATACATATATAGAAACAGTGATTCAGCTTTATGATCAGCATTAGACTGAAAGCAGACACATCTTATCCTTTTATCTGCTCCACAATAGGGGAGATACAGCGATGTATAAAAATACATGTATTATTATGGCGCCGATCACTAGGGAAGGTGCGACTTATAGTGTTAGGCTTTTTAACAAACACAAAAGAAGTAAATGAATGATGCTTCTAGCTCTTGGAAGCGGGAACAAAGCTATTGATCGGTAGATAATACCACTTCTATATCATTGAACCAAGAAATATTGATGAATTAGCTAGATGGGTAAACTTTAAAGCAAACATATTAGTATTTCAGCTTAATAAGTATTACATGCAAGAAAAACTTGCCATATATATTCCATATTCCTTTCCAAGCTAGACTTTAACAACTATCAATTAAAGTGATAATGAATAAATATCATTATATTTAATTAGTTCTTAAGCTAAATGCAATAATATTATAGCTCAAGAAGGAATAAATGCAAAAACGGCTTACTTAGGGCGTTAATGTGTGAATAAAGGGTCAATTTCAAATATGTTCTTAACAAACCATTTGCACTACTATAGATTCGCAAAAGATTGTGTAGAGTAAATTCTGCCAATTTACAGAAAATCGATTTTTGCGTTTTTATAGGTAATAGAAGGACGGGATAGGAAACCCAGAATCGAAATTGAATTTTCTTTTACTATTAGTACTACTTGTCATTTGCAAAGATACCGTAGACAGTCCTTCACAACGCCTTACATTGCTATAGTGACAACACCAACCCACTTATATGCAGAATCTCGTATCTTGGTCCGCACGTTATGAAACCCATGTGTCGTTAATTGACTGAGGGGGATAATTTGTGAATTAAGGGGCATTTTTATTTACGCAGATTAAAGCCTATACCCTTTTCCTTATATTCAGATTAAGTCAGTGACTATGGATTTCACCAACTTCTATCCCTCTGCAATCAAGATCAATAAGTCCCCTGTACATTACCATCATCACCATAAAACCTCGAAGCAAAAGTCAGTACCTTGGGGTCAATAGGTATTTTGATCAATAAAACGCTACACTACTCTTCCTGTATCTAAGGTATATAGAAACACAGAACGTCATACATCCCCTTAGTTACTATAACCTATTGAGTACCAGAGGAAAAACCTTATCTTACCCCCAAAAACACGTCCAAAGCAATAATAAGGAGAACACTGTGACTTCATGATTCTGAACTGGAACAATTGAATTTTAGGTTCTTAAAAAAGTCTCATAAGTGGGATACACTATTGAGGTTTATCACGTCCATATCAGTGTGGTCGGGAAAGAGTTGTAACTCACAAACAATCCCTGCTCTTGAACTATGTCTCACTCTTTACCCTTCCTCCATGGGGGAAAGGTGCGGCTTGATGCAATGCCACTTTTATCTAACATTCAATATAAAAAGAGGATGAAGATTGCTACAGTTTCAAGATGCCTCCGAGTCATCCTTATGTTGTCGATGATGTACAGGTATGGCCAAGGTGAGTGCTTCACAAAGGTGTTTTTCATACATCAGTATCAAGCATTGCTGAGTAGTACCAGGATGTATAGACTTCCTGGTAGTGAAAACAGAAGGACAACATTGAAAAGATAAGTCATTAACAATATACTCAAACATATTTAGTTGTGATCGCCTCTGCTCAATTCCAATTGCTGAGGCACATTCATGTATAATGATAGGTCCATTCATGAAAAACTCGTTTTGAAAATTACTTAGTTTTCTTGAATGCTTGTGAAAGTCGTTATATTAAACACTATTGCAATGTAGATGTGTTGATTTGTGGAAAGGGGTGCGCAATGCATAGTGAAGGTATCTCTAGTTATACAACCTGCAATTACATCAACAAAAGGAATGTACTTATACATAACACGTACAGGTAAATTTCACATTTACACGCACATACACATACTCACACACTTAGCACTCGCTCTCCATACAGTCTCAAAATATAAATTCAATTATTTGTATTTTATGAAATAATATGAGAAATTTCTTTCAGGTAATGTATGGTTAAGAAAAAAAGTCAATTATTTATCATTTTGATATTTGTGAATATCTATGAATGCATTAATGAATTATGAAACCTAAGGCCCCCTTTCATCATAATTGTTTAAGTCATTATGTGAGATGAGAGGTGAGGATGATGATGAATGATCCATGTAAAAAACGAGAGGTAGGGAAAGCTTAAAACTTTTGAAAAGCATGGCGTCTATCACTAGGGAAGGCGTATCAAGTGCTTTTAGGCTTCTTATCACACACAAAGAATCGGTGACTAATGCTTTTATCTCTTGTAAGCACGAACAAAGCTATTGATGGGTCGATATAAACCATTAGTGTATTGTTTAACCAGAAGGCAACCTGTTGCTGGGAAGGAGCTTGGAATAATACCTTTACTATCTTGCTAATCGATATATTAGTCCAAGTACATATGACCGAACCCCAATTTGTATATATGTATATATAACAACTGGGAGTACATTAAAGGTCATACTCTTTGGTAAATTGAGGCCTCATTTCTTGCTGGAACCATTTGTAAAAAACTATCCTGTCCACATGTGCATGACTTTCCCATCGTTTCCTTTCTGGGGTAGCATTATGATCACTAACACGCACATGTACTCAGTCTTGCCTTCGTTCACACTTGCAATAGAAGACTTGGACAAGCCTTACATAGCAACAGCTGGTGCAGAATGATTTCTTCTCACAGATACTGCTAGCTAGGTAGTCGAATGACGGGTACCATGTCCTCATATCTTCATGTTGCAATTCTCTATATCACGAACATCGATCACAATTCAAGCTCCCTAAAAAACACGAACAATTATCATATATAAATACACATTCCAAAAATATCTTAGACTATTAAACACAGAAATATGGAAAGTTCACACATGTGATTCACATAGTATGGGATATTGCATTAAGGAATGAATGAGGGCTTAAAGGCACATCGGAAAACTAGGCATTCAGTGCCATAAAGTGTTTTTTTCCATGAAGTGGTCCTTTGTCATTGTTGAAGAACAATGATAAAGCATGTGAAAGAAGAAAAAGAGGAAGAGAAACAGCAGAGCCCTTAAATCCAAAGAGGAACAAGGGATCTTTTATATGCATGGTATCCATAGACAGATCCACACATCCCCATTCTTTTTTAAGGCGAGCATTGACAGCTTAGGGTTCCCGGGAGGTGCCAGCTCCTATAGCACACCAAGGGGGTGGGGCCCTTGCTGGGTATGGGATATTGCCCTACTATGTGTGCATGTACTTTCGAAACTCTCATATTCACTAACAAAGAGACAGTGCCTTAGTCCTGGCTTCCATGAATAGAGTTATTATACGTATTGAGTCAATAAAGACTCTCTGAGAAGCAGATATACATTTATGTATTTATTCACTCGCAAAGTGACCGTATAGTCGGTCTGCAAATCTTTCTTTGTGAAAGGAGCGACTCTGTGGGATCTGCAATAAAGGTTTCTCACCCACTGCTTACCTAACAACAGATTTCAGAATAATATTCCTTTACAATTGACCTATACCTCATTACGGATTGAATACCTCCATTTCAGGCCTGACTGGTTTTCAGAATTAAATATATATTCATTTCCAGGAATGACTGTTGGGCTTCTAGGATTAAACTCATTCATCTCAGGCAAAAATGGGGCTTTTAGTATCGTTTTAATTTTGTTATTCAGGATTGAATACCTTTCAGGCACGCTCATTGAGTTTCAGGAATCAAATATTTTCGTTCCAGGCAAGAGAGTGGGATTTTCCAGGAATCAATACCTTTCTTACAGGCATGATCCCTTGGTTTTCAGGATTGAATGACTCTGCTGACTTTTTTTTAGAATTGAATGCTTTCATCCAAATAATGACCAAGCGGATAATGACTTACCGCCCTCGAAATTTCGACAATGCCTTTAATCTTTTGAATTAGTTATCAGGAGGTCAGAGACGTGTAATTTCTTCATTAAACTTACCATTTCATTCATCTCACAGAAATAATGCCAGATGCGTATGAGTTTGTCTCATATTATACGATTTGCATGCTATGATAGGAAATAAGCACAGTGTATTAATATAACTCATAGCATGATCAATATGTTGTTGTTTTTTAGGTCGGTTGCATCACGAAAATGTTGCTGTTAACAAGCCAGCATATCAAATATCTACTGCAGGCAGTGCATTCGCCTCACATGCCGTTGATGGAAGTAAAGATACAACAAACTTTATTGCATCATGTACCCACACTGCTTTTGAAACGTCGCCTTGGTGGATGCTAGATCTTGGGAGAAAATACAGGATCAACTATGTCACATATACGAATCGAATTACCTGGGGTAAATATTTGTATGCATTCAAGATACCGTTTGAGCTCCTCAGTGAGGATGTGTTAGAAGTCCTCACTGAAACTCTTTGGTGTTGTATAATCTACGTACTGTTGGCAGTATTATATTTCTAGAGATCATTGACATACAGGTTAAGAACACGTTTTAAAATGCATTAGCAAGATATGATAAAAGGAATGCATGTTGCCCCAATTTTGTTTGATATGTCACATCAATTAAAGAGTCAATTGTTTTAAAGTATGTACCTTCCACAGGCAGAAAGAATCGGGTATATACAGGGTTTTGTTGGTATAACCTAGTCAACAAATTAACAATATAACGCAAATGATATATACTTTGTGCCTGTCAGATGTATGTATGTTTTATTATCAGGGCAGAGGAAATCAAGGGTTTGATTTTGAACACCTAATCCGTAAAATGTCAACATTCTGATATTTAATTTATCCACAACTTGCATAGAGAGGTATAAAGTATATATCAGAATCATGAATCTAATAGTTAATCGTAGATTTCAGAACGACTGTATTGGAAGATAAATTTGGAACACTGCTTTCATAAACTGAAGATGTCCATTTATTTTCCTATAGATGATTTGCACCTCAATGTAATGCCAACTTTATCGTGAGGATGTTTAACTTAAATTTATCTTTAAAGGAAGTAAAACATGCATGCATCATGGATGTAGGTGTTTTTAGTATTATTATTACATGTAATGTTATGAAATATTTAATTCAGGCGAAAGACTGCATGATGTCAGTGTTCTGGTTGGTGATGATATGGATATGGCCCGAATTGACAGGGGGAAGATGGAGATTTGCCATCACTACAAAGGCCGTGTAGCAAATGGCGCTACAGTGACTGGGAAATGTAGGGCTGGTGCTCGTTATGTTATGATCACAATCCCTGCAGGTTATCTCACACTTTGCGACGTTGGGATTTTCTCTTTATCAGACTCTGAAGGTAAGATAGGAGACATCCTAGATGGCATCTACTTTATTGCTAAGGACTGATCTAAAAATGTATTACTACTAATACAGTAATGTTTACAAATCAATTAATTTTAATTAGTGCAAATTAATTGAGGGATGGGTATTATCATAAATATTTGAAATTTCTGATAAATTACATAACTTATATCACTTCTCAGGGACGGATTATAATTTTTCAAAGGGGTGTTTTGATGCGTTTGCCAAATGACCAACTGGGGAAAGACTGATGGTGGTGCCACCAGATAAATTCTAAATGTAGCCACATGTTGGACTGTGCTGAAAGTAAAACCTCAGGTATGTCACCATGCATCACATGGTATGACATAATTATTTCGATTCCAACTTGATTAGTTCTTACATTGGGTCAGTTGTCAAACATTAATGGAAACTCATACATGGTGCGATTGAGTTTGATACATACAGTACAGATATTTAATTCCTGTACTAGGCGACCGGTCGCCTGCCAGCAATTGGTAGATACTAGAAACGTTACCCTGGCATACCCGGCGAGATAAGGAGGCACGCATATTCATGGCTGTTTAATGTTTATCCGTGCCGTTATCGGTATGGAGTCTTTTCTATGCCCAATTTACCGAGTGGCAATCCGGCACGCGGTCGTGTAAAATACCTGGTCTGTTCGCACATTTAGGGCAAGACATGATATGCCTTTACTGTAGCCGTTGTTTAGTTTAAGAGGTTCTCTCTATTAGCAAAAGTATTTCCAAAGGTTGCTGGTAATAAACATAATAATAAACCTGACATATATATTTCAAGAAATTAAAACTATGGTTTAAAATGTCCATTTGTTTTATCATGTTTTCTACAATATATAGGGTAATGCGTGACAAGCTAGTCCACTCAGCCATCAGGGCATGCACGTATGTATAAGAACAAGGAAACTTAAAAGATTAATCAATGCAAAATAGAATTTTCATATGAATTACACTATAAGATATTTAGATGGAAATACCACTGTCTAAGCTCAGTTCTTTGGTGTTTTACACAGGGTATGCCATTTTGACTGGAAAAACAACGGCGGCTGTAGGGGAGCTCCTTGGAACAAACTACACCTTTTTACCAACTGGCTGCGGCAGAAACTGCTTTGATAACCTAAGCTGCTGTTATTTTGCCCACCATGGAACCAGAGGAGATTGTCAGCTGTATGGGTGCAGAAATATCTCAATGGTGCGAGCTGATGGATATGATTTCTATGTGATTAATCCAGAATGAGGAATACAATCAAGAAAGTGACAATAATTCGCCCTTTTATCATCTTTGTAAAAATAAATGCAGGGCTCGAAATTAATTATTTTTCCAGAAATGCCAAATGTATTTTCAAAAGTTACAAGGCCGTACATATCAGCTACCTATAACAATACTTCGCTGTCTGACGTCCATGCTGAATGAGGGATTTTAGAATTCAGAATGCTTCATAGCGGTTCATTTTCCCACAACAGTTCAAAACGTTTTCCTGGCTAAGCATAACTCAAGGTATGCCGAATAAGAGTACAGGTTACAGTACAGGATCAATATTTGGCTCCTAACATTGACAATCATTAGAAAGCAATGTTAGAAGCTCAATTGTGTCCAGAAAAACCAAGAAAAACCAAACAGCTCTTAGAATCAGAGTGGAGTTGATGATGATGATGATGATATATATATATATATATATATATATATATATATATATATATATATATATATATATATATATATATATATATATATATATATATATATATATAAATATATATATATATATATATATATATATATATATATATATATATATATATATATTTTATATATATATATATATATATATATATATATATATATATATATATATATATATATATATATATATATATATATATATATATATATATATATATATATATATATATAATATATATATATATATATATATATATATATATATATATATATATATATGTATATATATATATATATATATATATATATATATATATATATATATAAATATATATATATATATATATATATATATATATATATATATATATATATATATATATATATATATATATATATATATATATGTGTGTGTGTAAGTACGTACGTACGTATGTATCTATGTATGTATGCGAACTATATAGTGAAATAGACACATAAAAATGCTTTATCACAAATTTGGATCACACATTCACTATTTTTAATTAGACTGCAACAAGATTGGTTTATTGAAATGCGACATAAAGCAGCACTGTTTGAGTTAAGTAAATGTCTTATTGTATGTGTAGTACACAAATTCGCTTTGGAGAAATAAGACCATATGATGCCAAGTTTATAGGCATTACATAGGTATCACAATGCAGTTGAAACAAGTTAATATCGGAAGTCAAACTGTAATCTCAGGTAGTGTGATATCAGACTAAACGACATCCGCCTATATTTTACGCCTCATTGCTTCAAGTCTGTTTTTTGGGGGATATTATAAATGTGTAAATTTTTAGTATTTGCTATGACAATTGACAATATAGTAACTGCACATTGTTGAATGTATAGTTGCTATTCATGAATTGAGATATTTTGTGATTGTCAAATAACTAAAGTAACTTTTTTAACACAATATCTGAATTTCTTTAACTATCTTAACTTGTAGGAAGTGACACATTTTGATCTGAATGAACTAGGTACCAAGCGTCTCTATCATGTATCTCAATATCAGGTAATAATACAAAGATATCTACGAGATAAATGAGTTGAGTTCCCAGCATGCTTTGCGTTGTTATGACGGTACTCTATAACTAGGCATCCGTAATGTCAACATGTAGAGTGATATCGTCCTCATGTACTTTGAGGGTGATAATTGCTGGACCAGAAATAACAACTTAAGCCAAGAAGAACATTATTCAAGTCCATTTCTGGTCAAGGAAATTGGCACTGGGTTATGAATTTGAAGGCAGAAATACACCACTGCATTGAAATTACTATTGCATGTTGATGTACCTATCTCTTTCAGCTAATTTCGCTATTAAATAACTAACGTTATTTCAATCATATTCAGGGCAGCTACATATTACACCTTACCTCTCACAAAATTCTTGTGATTTTAGCTTTCGTTTTTATTCAGATATTTTACCAGAAAGTAGATAATGCAGATCATAAACAAAAAAATAAAGCTGCAAACCATGCTGGGAACACTCCGTTCTGACTGGGATATAAACCGTGTCCTACTTTAGAATCTCATTCTATTAAACATTTTATCACAAAAATATTAACAAATACATATACTATCAGCGAATCTTAAGAATATTTCAGGTACCTCCTAACCAATGATTTCCATACAACCTATTGCTCTAGCTTGACCTATGATGGTCATTCTTAAAGCATTGTCAAAATGTGAGCAATACTATCTAATCAATGTACCCTTTACTCTCTACGACTTATTAAAGATTCTTTACCATCAATATGTCAGTATTCTTCATTTCTTTCAATAACTTCCCGAGCTTCCATCAGCGTTAACATTCACACTGGAGATGATCAATAAAACACTACTCTACTCTTCCTGTATCTAAGGTTTATGGTTACACGGAACGTCATACATTCTATTAGTTACTATAACCCATTGAATACCAGAGGAAAAGGCATATCTTACTCAGAAAGCTAGGTAAAAGCACTGATAAGGAGAAAACTGGTGAAAACGTGATTCTAAAATAGAACAATTGATTGTTAAGTTCTTAAAAAACAAAAGGTCTCGTAAGTCAGATATGCTAATGTGGTTTAACACCTCCACATCAGTGAGTTCGGGAAAGAGTTTTACCACACAAACAATACCCGCTTTTGAACTACGTCTCACTTACTTTACCTTTCCTCCGTGGGGGAAAGGTGTGACTTGATGCAATGCTACTTTTATCTAACATTCAATATAACAAGATGATGATGATTGCTACAGTGTCAAGATGCCTTCCAGTTCTCCTTCTGTTGTCAACGATGTACAGGTATGGTCAAGGTGAGTGCTTAACAAAGGTGTCTTTTCATACATCAGTATCAAACATTGCTGACTAGCTCAAAAGGAAGGACGACATTGAAAACATTACTAATTTACATACACACTCAACACATTCAGCTGTGATCACCTCTGCTCACTTTTATGCACTTGGGCACATCCAAGTATAATAATAGGTACACTCATAAATAACTCCTCTTGAAAATTGCTAAATTTTCTAGAATTCTTTCGACATTCATAAACTCTATATAAAACAAATTTGCAATGTGGATGTGATTACATCAACAACGAAAAACGTGCATATACACAGATACATACAGATAAATCATAAATTCACACACATACACAGTGCATATATGCATACACAGATCCATCCATCCATGCATACATACATACAAACATACATAACTACATACACACCTACACGCACACACACACACACACACACACACACACACACACACATATATATATATATATATATATATATATATATATATATATATATATATATATATATATATATATATATATATATATATCAATATCAAGAAAGATTTTGTCTAATTCCACATAATTATTAAAGCCATGTTTTGATGATGATGATGATGATGATGGCGATATTGATGAATGATACGTGTAACAAACTGAGAGGTAGGGAAAGCTTACTATTATCAAAAGCATTGTGCCCATCACTAGGGAAGGTGTATCAAGTGGTGTTTGACTTTTAATAAACACAAAGGAATCAGTGACTGATGCTTTTATCTCTTGTAAGCACAAACAAAGCAATTGATGGGTCGAAATATACCATTACTACATTGTTCAGCGAGAAGGTGACCCGTTTCTGGGAAAGCGGCTTGCAATAATACCTTTACTAGCTTACTAATAGATGTATCAGTCCAAGTACATATGACCGAACCCCAACCTTTACATATGTATACAGTACAGACATTTAATTCCTGCACCAGTTGACCGGACGTCTGCCAGTTCCTGTAGTACAAACGCCCGCGGATAGCATGTCAAAAAATAAACCAAACACATCAACAACCCAAATAGCCTGATAACCAAAGCTACATTCAGTTGTAAGGTCAACCATGTATCCATGACAACGAAATTGGGTGGCAATCGGGCGTGTGGTCGTGTATTCTGCCAGGGCTGCCCACGCATTTAGTGCAGAATTAAGTTTAGATATCTAATTCCTGCATAAAAAACACCCATGGCAAAAAAACAAGCCAATCCCACAAATGACCCACGTACACTGTAGCTTGCAAATTAAACCTATGGTCAGTTGCGAAGTCAGGCATCGTATGTGGTAGGGAAATATCTCATATTGTCTGAATCACATTTCTGAACTATTCATATTTCAGTGTTTAATAGTCTAAAGAAAATAGTTTTGGAATGTTTAATTGTATATGCTAACGGTCCATGGTTTGTTGGGGCTAGAATTGTATTGCCTGCTGTCGCAGTGAAGACAAGAAACCCTTTCCACCAGCCATTTAGACGAGATATGTACCATAACCAATTCCAATTATGGTAGCATCAGGTAGCACTGCAACTGCATATGTTATGGCAATAGGCAGTGGCATTTGATAGACATTTGAAATATTCATACTTATCAAACGTAGGTACATATCTATTATAATTTGAATATTCAATTAGCTGTAATGAAATGTTCAAAATTTACGAATGAATAACGAATATTCCTTAATGAATAAGGAATATACATAATTTACCATTCAATATACTATGTATTCATGAATATTTGTACATTGTAACCACGGGAAATAGACACCTCTTTACTATGAACATCCTTACTAAAGTGGACACTTGTTTCAGTCCCAGACAATTTCCCACTTATTCCTCATATAATAATGCCCCTCTAATGTGGACACCCAGCTAATCTAGACAATTTAACTAATGCCTAATACACAGTCTCAAAGCTACTTGACCTCGCTAAAGTAGACATGTCAAAATGATTCTCAAAAATGAACCAAAAATGTTGGCAGCACCATAGCCTACATGTAGCTATTAGCCCCTACCGTGTTTTTATTTATCATATCTAAGTCAATGCTCAAACCTACATAAGGACATGGTACCCGTTATTTGATTATTTAATTCAGATAATTGCTAGATGAAGGGGTTTATTTATGCGGTGAGATTCTTAGCTGAGCACCCTACTAAACCACAGTGCCACCCATCAATAATGAATCAGGCTAGCAGTATTGTGGGGAAATCGTTCTGCACCAGGTGTTACTATATATGGCTTGTCCAAGTCTTCTATTTCAAGAGCGAACAAAAGTAAAATTGAGTACACATGCGATGTTTATTGCAATGCTACCATAGAAAGGAAAATATAGGAAACCCATGCACATGTGGACAGAATGATTTTTTAAGAATGGTTCCAACAAGAAAAGAGACCTGAATTCACCAAAGATTAGGCCCTCAAATTCACGGAAAATAATACGATGTACTCGCAGCTTTTATATAAACTGTATACTACATTCCGGATTGAATACCTTCATTTTAGGCCTGACCTTCGGGTTTTCAGGATTGAATATATTCATTCCAGGCATGACTGTTGGATTTTCAGGAATTAATACCTTCCTTTTATTTATTTCAGGAAAGAAAGGGGCTTTTAGGATAGTTTTCCTTTTCAGGAATGAATACCTTCATTTGAGGCACGATTGTCGGGTTTTCAGGATTGCATATTTCTATTCCTGGCTAGATAGTGGGATTTTCAGGAATTAATACCTTCCTTTCAGGCGGGACCACTGGCTTTTCAGGATTTAATACCTTCAATACAGGCCTGACTGCTGACAAACGTGAGAATAACTTACTACTCTCGCATTTCACCAAAGCCTTTTATCTTAAAAATACCTTATCACGAGCGACTAAATGATCAGGCTCATCGAACGTCGTTATCAATCTTACCACTGATTGAACTCACAGAAATAATGTTAGATGCATATCAATTTATGTCTTATAGTATGAGATTTGATTTGAATGTTATGATAGGAAATTAGCAGAGTATATTAATGATCAGTATGTTCTTCTTCTTTTGAAGGTCAGTTGCATCATGAAAGGAAATTAGCAGAGTAATTAATGTAACTCATAGTATGATCAGTATGTTCTTCTTTTTTTGTAGGCCAGTTGCATTATGAAAATGTTGCTCTAAACAAGCCAGCATATCAAATATCTACTGCAGTGAGTGGAAACGCCCTGCTTGCTGTTGATGGAAGTAAAGATACAAGGTACTGGATTGTGGGGGTGGCATCATGTACTCATACTTATCCTGAAACATCACCTTGGTGGATGGTAGATCTTGGGAGAAAATACAGGATCAGCTATGTCACATATACGAACCGAATTGCCTTTGGTAAATATTTTGATGTATTCGAGATACCATTTGGGCTCATTGCATTTTTATTAATCCTAAGTGACTTTCCTATCATTGGTGCTGTATAATCTACTTACTGTTGGTAGTAACATGATTTTATCATCTTTAGATGCCATTGATGTAAAGGCTAAGAAAGCCTTTTAAAGAGCATTAGCCAGATGTGTTTAAAAGTATAAATAGAAAGCATGTTGCTTCAATTGTGTTCAATATAAACACATTTGAGGTTGAGCGTCAACTGTAAGTAACATCCACTGGACGTTTAGAATTAGGTATAAGCAGGGTTTTGTTGGTAACACCTAATTACCAAATGAACAATTTAATGCAAATAATATATATGTTGTGCCATTCAGATATATGTATACTTTACTATCAGGGTAAAGGACATCAAGGGTTTTGATGTTGAACACCATACGATGTCACCATTGTCATGGTCAATTACCCCCAAACTGCATACATAAGTATAAATAATAATCAGAATAGAATCATGAATCTTATAGTAAATTGTAGAGGTGTGAAAGCCTGTGTTGGAAGATACAATTTGGCTAAAAAGTTGAAGATGCACATTTGTCTTCCTTTAGGTAATTTGCACCTCAAAACAACGTTATAAAGAGGATGTTTAAATCAAACGTATCTCCAATGGAAGTTAAACATGCAAACTTTTAGGATGCGGGAGTTTTAGTATACTGGTTACTTGTAATGTTATCTAATATTTCTTCAGGTGAAAGACTATATGATGTCAGTGTTCTGGTTGGTGATGCTATGAATATGGCCCGAATTGACACGGAGGAGATGACGCTTTGCCATCACTACAAAGGCGTTGTCCAAAATGGCGCTACAGTGACTGGGAATGTAGGGCTGGTGCTCGTTATGTTATGGTCACCATCCCTGTAGGTGCTCTTACACTTTGTGAAGTGGAGGTATTCTCTCCATTAAACTCTATAGGTAAGATAGGAGACATCATAGATGGCATCTCCTTTATTGCTAGGAATTGATGTAAAGATTGATCAATACTTTCAATACATCTTGAATAGTTAATGCTAATTGATGCAAATTGATTGAGGGAATCGAAAATAGGTAATATCATAAATATTAGGCACTTCTGATAAAGTAATAATAATAATAATTGATATTTGATATAGCGCCCTTTCCACCTATAATGTTCAAAAGCGCTTAAAAGTACATAACGGGTACCACTTAAAGGGAAACTGAAGGCACACATACATATTAGCTCATATGAAAGGGATACACTTCATGAATATGATGCTGTCCTCCTTTTCTCTCAATGATCCCATGAGGGGCGAATATTGCATATTGCCATCAGCCTGCCCAGCCCCTGGCAGCAGCCACGTTCTTCAATTATTATCAGCTGTAATTTACAGCATCATATACAGGTAAACTCGGATATGACAGACTCAATGGGACCAGGAAAATTGGTCCGTCATATGCAAAATCCGTCGTATACATATGACGAATACTTGATAAGCATCGGACTGGGATCAAGCATATCGTCCGTCATATGCAAAAATCTGTCGTACTGTGGTCCGTCATATCCAAGTTCACCTGTACTTACAATATATATATTTGCATGGAAATACCACTGTCTAAGCTCAGGCCTTTGATATTTATATACAGGATCTGCCATTTTGATTGGAAAGACAACGGCGGCTGTAGGGGAATGCCTAGGAACCAACTACGCCTTTTTACCAACTGGCTGCGGCAGAAACTGCTTTGATAACCTAAGCTGCTGTTATTTTGCCCACCATGGAACCAGAGGAGATTGTCAGTTGTATGGGTGCAGAAATATCTCAATGGTGCGAGCTGATGGATATGATTTCTATGTGATTAATCCTGAATGAAGAATACAATCAACATAGTGGCAATACTTCGCTCTTTTAATTTTGTTGTAAATAAAAGGAAGGCTCGAAATTTAGTATTATCCAGAAATGCCAAATGAGTCTTCAAAAGCTACTTAAAGGTGGTGTGTATGTTAAGGCTCACTGCAGAAATTCAAGGAAGCCATATATATACATATTTGCTAAAATATGTCTGAAACTATGTCATTCTCTGGTGCCTGACCAAGGAACTGTCTTGTGACCAAGGAACCACGTGCTAATCACATATCGCAAAAATACATGGACCTACCACATACTAATATACAGCATCATGGTGATTATGAGGCACGTAGCAGGTCTAGCAGGGGTGTCGAGCTGTCGCATGGTCGCACCAGCGTGCGACCGGGACTTCAAAACACGTGACACTGCAAACACTTCAAAGCACTGTTTAATTAGATATTTTTTGCAAAATATGACCAATTGAGCCTATCAGATATTTCACTTATTGAATCGTTTCTGATACAAATTGTATTTGAAAAAGCATGGAACTCCATTTCGTAATACTGTCTATTGATTGGTCTTGGTCTTAACTATTGCAATAAGGACTACTATAGTAGTGCGGACTAGTGGCACCAAGGGGCAATATTCGTAGTTATAACCAAATCAGGGTCACCAAAAAATTGGTGACTCCAGGACTTATTGACTGGGCTCCGGAACTAAAATATTTGGACACCCCTGACTAGGGTCAAAAATCAACCAAAACACCGATGTAAATTGAAGCATGGTGGTGTCGTTGGGCAGGTTTGCAGTTTTTTTTCGGTAAAGTCAATTTATTAAGAATAGAGACAGACACCCTTCTTTTTTTATATATATTTATCATATTGCAGTTTGTGTGTTACAATACTATCTTTAAAAGCTCCTTCTTTTAAACACCTCATCACAAAATAGTGCACATTAATTAGATGACGAAGCTTAAACCTAAAAGGATAAAAGGGAACGTGTACAATTGTATTTCCACTAGTTTTCAGTAAATATTTTAGCAAATACATATATTATCAGCGAATCAAAAGATATTTATGGTAGCTTTTATCCAATGATTTCCTTTTGCCATAATGGCTCAGTTTGACTTATGATGGGCACACTTTGAACCATACTATGTAATCGATGTACCCTTTACTCTCTGTGGCTTATTAAAGATGCTTTACCATCTGCATTCTTCATTTCTTTTAATTTCCCATGCTTCCATCCGGGTTTGATATACACACTGCAAATGAAAAGTTCAGATTGCTTGGTTCAAGTTTCTACATATGGCTAACCTGATTGGCCAGTCATTGTATTGTATTGTATTGTATTTTTATTGACGGCCCGTCCAAGAGCCAAAAATATCAGTACATATTACATCGAAATAGTCATAAATCAAGTATAACAAGTGGTGCATTATTAAATTATAACATGTATACCAGCAGTATTAAAGAACAAATTTTTCTGCTAGGTATAAAGTGCATAGAAAATTAGCCCACATATAAATTAAATAGTTATCTGGAGAAAAAAAGTGTACTAGTGGCTATAAACCATTATTATTTTCCTGTGTTTGCTCCCACTAACTCAGTGTGGAACTATAAGTTAATAGAGGAAAATCCAGTTAGAAATGCGAGAAATTAACCATTGTCCTTTACCAAAAAGGCAACTGTTAGTGCACAAAAGTGTTTTAGTGTACAAATATATAACTTCAATGTCTTGTCACGTTACCCATGTACTTATGCACTATGTGACCTATTCTAATAGGTCGGTAGTCCGCTTATAATGCCAGTTAGGGGCTGCAAATGAGAGTATACCTCACTAGATATTAGTTGTTGTTCTCTCTCTTGCCGACTGTCTGTAAGTACATCCTCCTGATGCACTCCCCTGATATCTTCCAAATGTCTAGCATCACCTCCGCATCCACATTGTCAATATATTTCCCCAGTAGCCAATATACCGGGTCGCCTGGGTACAATGCACATCTTTCATCATAATAAGGGTCAATTCGTTTAATCTCTGCATACATTGCTATCCTAATATTGTTAGTGCTAGGGCATTCCATAATAAGGTGTCTTATTGATTCCACTGTAGACATGTCACATCTCTCACATATCTTCTGTCTGTGCGATGTGTTCTTTAACCTATAATCGTCACTTTTAAGTCTGCTCGTTCTGCAGACAATTTTAGCCAAGGTTTCGCACATTCTGATCAAATGCGGCCATTTGTCTGTAATAGCCCACCATGTCAGATATTGTGACCTGCCTACAGTGTGAAATAGAAGGTCGTTGTCCTTGCTTAAAATACTGGTGGTATGCCAATATGCATCATCCAGCGCCCATGCTTTGGCCAATCGGAGATTAGCAAAATCTTATAAGCTATTTTCTTGAGATGACTTACCTTAATAAGGTATATTTAAATACACAATAGTGTCTGTTAGGACTTTCATCATTTAAACAGCTTAGGCAATACAGCGACCGCAATCACAGGATAGGAAACCAAGAACCGAAATGGAATTCTCCTTTTTCTTATAGTACACTTGTCTTTTGCAAAAGTACCATAAACAGCCCTTCACAATCCCACACATTGGTATAGCGACCATGCCAACTCACTAATATGCAGAATATCGTATCTCGGTCCGCATGCTTGGGAGCTAAGTGTCTTAAGGTGGCTACGGGGTCAATTTGTAAATTGACGGTCATTTTAAGTTTTACATACGTCAAAGTCTACACTTTTTTCCTTATATTCAGATCGTCACTGAGCAATGTTAGAGACCAACAATACTGTATCTCCATAGGCTTACACAAACAGGAAATGTCTTCAAGGTCACTTCAAACGTGCATTTTGTGTGGCAGTAGCAAACGTCTACAGAAATCCTTAATATTTGGTATAGTAATAGGTAGGATTACTTCAGAGAGAAGGGTATCATTTTGTTTTTGCCATATTGACTTTGTTCAAAGTTAATGCAATACGAAGATGCTTTTTACTCATTTTCTACAAAAGTTCAGAACGAAATGGTTATAGATTTTGAACGCAATTAACTTAAATGTGATCTCCTTCCCTCTGTATTGATCTTTCCTCCACATTTATCAATTTTAAAGGTCCTCGTCCATAATAGTGGATAGAAGCTCCGCTTAAAACAGTACACACGTTTAATAATGTTTTACCCAAAATATCTTACACCTATTTGGATGGTAATTTTGTGAACTTCGTGTTTCATCATCAGAGGACCTTTAGGCAATATTTACTTTGTAAGGCTGAATATTCAAAGAAAAGCTAGGTAGAGGAAAACTGAGTTAACGAAATTAACCCCATAAGCCATCTTACTATGGCAGAAGAAAGGGCATAGCAGTGCGAGTTGATTGTGTATGCCCCTTTTGAAAATGGTTAGCAGTGGAGTACAGGGGAAGCTAAACATGGTAACAACATTTTTCACTTCCATTCCTTTATGGAAACCTTCGTTGCAATTCAGTTGAGAGTGCATGTAGATTAAAAGAGCCTTGGTTGAACCTAAACGTACTTCTTTGGAACTTCAGTAGAGCCTTGGTTGAACCTAAATGAAATTTTAGTGAGTGTATAGAGGGTACAATTTCATAGTATAACATTTGCAGAATATGGCTATGGTGAATAGTCAGGTAAACAGTCACTGGTTCGATTCAATATAACAGATAATGCGAAGATACATGAAATGTCAAAAGCAAATTCAAGTATACCATTTGATTAAAGTCCTTGTTTAAGAAAAAATACTTATGGCAAGTTATGCTATGTTATCGCCAACCCAGCGGGCACTGGACGCACAATGTATGTACATTGTACGTACAGTTTTGGTTCGCACTCATGGATGTATTTTGTTTGTACAGGTCCGTATGTACAATGTACGTACGGGTTTGTATGTACAATGCAAGTACATGTCCGTACGTATATCGTATGTTAACGAACTAGATACGGTAAATGCAGTAAATGACTTTTTTTGAGAAAACCGGGTAGATAGTTATGACTAACTCTATTTCAAGTTGTTTGAGAATTCTCTAATAATTATTCCCTAAGTGTCTATGATACCAATAACCATGTTTTAGTAAGAGAATTGATTATAAAGCCTAGAAACTGAATGTAGGTCACATGACATAATTTAGTGCAGAATCAAATAATATGATATAACTTCAGATTCCCTAATTGGTATATACCTGAACAGAATACTCTCTAAAAGGGAACACTGATCAAGGAATCCCTACTTATTTGTAGGGCTGCATACCGCTAAGGGTGAAGCGGTACGGTACCAGAACTGGTACCAACGAAATGATACAGTATTCTAACGGTACTGCTATCGGTATCTTGAACTATGCTAAGTACGCACTTAGCCTAGTTCTTGACATACATAGATAACATATCAATCTCTGTTAAGTACATCGATAACATCATATGAAAAGTTGTACTTACCGCTGCCGAAAACTGGTTAACATGAAAGGTATGCTAAAGCGAAGCGAGTACCATATCGCTGCCGCCATAGTGTTTGTTGTGATTGTTATCACCACCGCGTAGTGGCGCTGTAGTAGCGATATGTAGCGCCACTACGCGGTGGCAATAACAATCACAATAAACACTATGGCGACAGCGATATGGTACTCGCTTCGCTATAGCGTACCTTTGTAGCTAACAAGTTCGGCACCCGTAAGTACAATTTTTCATATAATGTTATCGATGTAATTAACAGAAAATGATATGTTATCTATGTATGTCAAGAACTAGACTAAGTGCGTGCTTTGGTTGTTGTGATTTGCAAAATACCTGAAAGCATACCATGAAAAATTAAAACGAGTATGCATTGGTATTTTGCAAAGCGGTATTCGGTAGGGTGCTGGTACCGGGTACCGGTGTACAGCCCCTACTTATTTGTATTTATTACAAGTGATGATAGCGAAATCCTATGTGAGATTCACTTCATAATTTCCTAATATGTAATGTAAACTCCTACTTTGATTCAGTTTTGGTATTGGACCATACATACAATATACGTATGGCTTTGTACGTACATTGTACGCACAGCTATGTCCAAAAAACTTTCATTCCGAATGTATTCCGTACCAAATCCGTATGTACGGGCTTGTACGTACATTGTACATACATTTGCCCGCTGGGATGGATTATAGCAGTGTAGATGATGCAGATGATGGTGATGATGATCAATATATGAAGCACTTAGCTGAGGTGAAGTGGTACCTTAATGAACAGAGTGGTAAATATTTTATGGCGCATATTACTTAGGGTAGTGAAGATGGTGTTCAGTCAATAACAATCAACCAAACAAAGAGAGATACATGTAGTTCAATATAGAGGAGGCGTACATCCACTGTCAGGAAGTACTTTACAATCTATACGTAGATGTTTCCATTGTATCGTCATGAATAACAATTTGAAAACAACTTTTGAATCGATATTCCTGTACTCTGATACAGGTCCCTGAAAAAGGAGAAAGGTTGATGGTTGACAGATATGTCAAGAGAAAGCTCCCGTTCCTCCCAGGCCACTTCTAGCGCAATGTGTAAAATATGCCAGTGACTTTGGGACAGGCACTCTGATATATTGATATATATATATATATATATATATATATATATATATATATATATATATATATATATATATATATATATATATATATATATATATATATATATATATATATATATATATTTATGTATGTATGTATGAATGTATGTATGTACGTATATATATATATATATATATATATATATATATATATATATATATATATATATATATATATATATGTATATGTATATATATATATATATATATATATATATATATATATATATATATATATATATATATATATATATATATATATATATATATATATTCATTCAGAAGCTTACATAGACACATACATACATCATACATACTAAGCCCAAGTCCGAAGGGAACTGCCGTGGCCCATTGCTTCAGATGCCTGTCTCCAAAGTGTGAGGTCAGAGTTGGAGTCTCCATTGGATCCCCATTAGCAGGTTGGCATGTGCTATACCCACACAAAAGGTTTCATGTATGAAATAATCGTGGCATGAGATTTTCTTGAATGAAATGAGATTTCCATATATGAAAATGAAGATTTTGCCCAAAGATTATCATTGATGAGAATTCCATGCATGAAATTGGGTACAGCCTAAACTCCAATGAAAATTTCTAAGAAGAAATCGTAGCAGGGGCAAGATTTCCATTTTCATGCATGGATATATAAATGTGCTGTTGGGGAGGGCTGTCAATGCTTCTGCAACTTACAGACCCCTTGGGACTATTTGTCACTTCACATCTTCCTTTGTTAAAAAAGCGATAGTCATTGACTTGTTTGTAAGCTATTGATGGGTCGATAATCCTTACTGGTTGATCAAGTCCGCCAGCAAATTAATATTTCCATTAAAGTATGTGACATTTTCGGTATTTTTGTGATCTGTATTGTTTTTGTTTTTCAATTAACATGTGTAAGCTTGTCTCATTATTTGCTAATTTAAGTGTTGAAACATCAGTGGTCTAGTGAGTTCTACATTCGGCTTACAATAAAGTAATGGGTAGGGGAAGGCAATGGTGCTTAAACATAGCGTCCCCAGTTAAGATCAGTCGCCGGGGGGGGCACTCAGGTACAGAGGGGGGCCGCACCTTAGTTACGTATTTCGCGGAAGAAGGGGTCTTTTTTTAAGACCTCCGCATGTCCGCGATTTTGTAAAAGAAGGGTACTTTTTTGTACCAAGGTACGAAGTATGGGGGTCAAAATCCCCTTACAATCCAAGAAATATACGCGGCTGTGACGCCGAGTGACTCCCGAAGTGACTAGGCTTCCAAGTTTGCTGCCGCCACTTGCTGCCGCTAGACACGCAGAGGATTATAAAATCTTAAGTTAAAATACGTGTTGCCGTTCATCCAATGTCAGTGTTTTGATAAAAGAAGGGGTGTTTATTTAGTGGAAAAAATCAGCGTTTTATTAAAATAAGGGTGCTTTTTTGGCCAGAAATCAGTGCTTTAGGGGTATTTTTTAATTTTGATAACGAACGTATGCGCCCCCCTAAATACCCAAGTGCCCCCCCCGGGGATCAGTCATACTGCCACACCAAAATTACCTTCGAACCTGTTCTTTAGCTCAATACCCTGTATGTTCGTGAAAAGGCGAAAACATTTTTTTCGGAAAATAGACCTTTGGCCATGTCAGCCTTTTAGCAATGATTCCCTTGCAATATAAAAAGTCAAATAAAGACCCCTAAATTCTCCTTTACTGACTTAAACCAGTGTACTCACACATGGGATCCAGGCATTGTAATGACTAGACCATAACGGATCCCCCATAACTTATAGGATTGATAGGGAAGGCGCCATAGAGAAACCATTGTGTAATTCTGTAAAATGCTTACTTACCACTTAAAACGGGGGTTCAGCCACCATTCTGCACTGTATGCAAGCCACATATATATCTTATAGTACAATGAGAAAAGCGGCGAGCATTATACCAACCTTTCCCAAATGAACAATTCTAGCTGAATACTGAATCATGAAGGAAAGAAGGTTCAGGACTTAACCAGTAAAAATTATTCAGGACTTTGACTGATTACGATTTGGACAATTATGATGTCTTTACGTGGGACATCACCAAGGACATTTTAGATGTTTACAAGTGGCAGCCTCGTGTTATTTAGATTGTTTGCTTTGCTTGGTTTTGTTGGTAACAGTAGGGACACTTTACTGAGGTCTTTAGTAAAATATATGGGTTATTCAGGGTTTATGGGGTCGTAGATTTCTCAGGTTATAACAAACAAACGAATACATCTTTTTAACACAATATTTTATTGAAATCAAAATGTATGATACATTGATTATCAACAATTAAGTAGTCAACAGAGATAGCGAACTAGTAGATTTTTTCAAATTTATTGCTCTGTTGGGAATCTTTTCACCATGATTACATTGACAGTTCTTCGTCAACAACTGATGTTTTGGAAGAGCTCTTCGTAGTCTGAGAGGGTAGGCATAAGTCCATACTCAATCCAATCCTTTCTGTCACACGTTTTCTTTGTTATAATGTTGCTGTCTTTTTTGGGAGGGGGGGGGGGGGGGGGTTGATTTTGTCCTGTGAGAAATACGCCCCAGGCTGAAATAGTGCCCAGGATTGGAAAGAGTGCAATCTAGAAGAGCAGGACTGAAACTGAATCTATCAGTTTAAAAGTAATTTGTTTCCATAACTGCATCAGTAACATCACAGTCTGTGCATACTTCTTCACCTTTGCAGCATCTTACAAATTAAGAAGCCATGATTACACTAAAACGGTACTAGCAGTTGCCTTTTAAAGCCTCGGGATGGCAACCTTTCAATGACTTCTTTCAAATTGAATTCTTTCTAACTGATATCCTTCTCATGCAACCTTTCTTCTTGACAAATTTTCAATTGATACTCTTCACACCTTTCTCACTGACAACTTTCTGAATGGTACCCTTTTTTCTCTGACATATTTCATATTTACCTGGTATGGGTCACTCTTTTGAACTCGTTAGGGGTGTTTTAACAATGTTAGAGGCTAGATATTACACACTAGAAATGCATGATATGAATTAGATTCAAATATATGTGATGATGACGACAAACCTCCTCATAGAATTAGAGGCTGCATCATTCCTGTGTATTTGAAGCAATCATTTTCAACTTTATCATGCATACAGATTTTGATATGAGTGTCAAAATCATACTTAATCAAAACCCTCACAGCTATTTATAAATAGACATAACCTTCACAACATTTTTTAAAAATATCCTCGTTTAAGAGTTAGCAGGGTACTAAAACCACCGTCAATGTGTAATAGAGCCAAGGCCAAGGTGTTATATAAAACCACCCCAAAATGCACAGGAGGGTGGGCATACCGAAGTGTTACATGTTTGGTGATCTTCTTCTTAAGTGTAGTAATAATACCTTCGGTTGTAATAACACCTTCTGGTGACCTTCTGCAGGCATACCCTTTGAACGAACACCAATAAGTACTGCATAACCCCGCACTATGGTTAAATGGGTACTTGTGGGCAAACAATTTGTTATGGTTGCCGACAACTCGCCAGCTCTGACCAATTAATAGCACATTTTGCTAATAGCATACCCATTGATAGATTATAGGTAGGGACGAAAATAGAACTAAACTAAAGTCACGATGCATGTACCGTAATTTCGCGTGTATAAGACGCACTCGTATATAAGACACACCCCTTGTCCAGGCCTTTAAAATGATGAATAGACCTAAGCTTTGAGTATAGTGCGCACCCCCTTTTCAGAATTATTGTAGGAAATCAACTCCTCATGAATAACGCTAGAAAGGCAGTAAAACGCATATTGAGATGAGTGAAATGTGACATCACCGTGACATCAATGCGTATCACCCTGTGTCGGTACTCACTACACATTGTCCTAGGCATGTCACATGGATTGTAATCAGTAATTCTAGCGGAGTAGTGGTTCGCTTATTACAATTCATCAATGACGAGGCAAACTTCGATGGGCATTGTCTTGGCCGCATTATAATTGTAATTGGCGATCTCCGAGTGGCCTGGTAACTCGATGTAAAACACCCTAGATTTCTAGCTTTGTCTATAAGACGCACTCACGATTTGAGTGTAAAAATAAGTGTAAAAAAGTGCGTCTTATACACGCGAAATTACGGTAAATGGTCAAGCACGTGACGAAATAGGAAACTAGGTTATACCATTAAATCAAATATACAGAATAGCCAAGCATCACCCTGATACTTTACTTTGCGTTAGTAAAGGTTGCACACAAAAGGATTTACTGAGTCCATAAATAAGCACAACAATGGTATGTTTCTTTTTATACTTTTAATCATTATCTTATAGGTTAATATGAATATAGATATACATATATAAGTAAGGTTAAAACTTTAATATAACAAGCAGGTCAGGAAGTTATATAAGAACCCAGTTGAATACCCTTGAGATAACTAAAACATGTGATCAGCACGTTTTTCGGACCAATCAGAATTTAGGTAAAGATATTACATAAAGACACTCAGGACATTCGTGATACAACCGTAATATTCACAAAACATCCCTGAGTAGTCACCTGATTCTTAACCAATCATGGATAAGTGTAACAGTTATATAATTAAGATTTTGCACAAGGGTTTTGGAAATAACCAATAAGGTTCCACTAAAGTAGGGGGGGGGGGGGGTTTAAAATTACCCATGGTTATGAAATACCTCTTATGAAAATATATCTTACGAAATACCTCTATACTAACCCTATAAAAGGGAGTGAATGAACAAACAAAAGTTATTTCTCTCACTGGAACTCACTGCTCTCACAACTGAACCGCTGTTGTAATGCTATAACTGGTACCGCTGGTACCCACCCAAAGATCCCCATGCCAACAATGGACTTCACCACATCTGGTGCAGCGAGGATTCAAGAAAAGAAACAACAGATACTGCCTTAGCTTTGTCCTGGCCACCGACTCAACACAACAGATACCATCTTAGCTTTGTCCTGGGCCAACAACTTGTCCTAACAGTTGCCAGTGGACAACGGAAGGGTTTTGAGACAAAGTGACCAAGAAGGGTCCCAGAATGTACACAAGCTTTTGTGCTAGAACTTGAAAAACGTGATTATGTGGGTGCCTATGCTGCACTGCCACCGTTCCTGGATGAAGAAGATGATGATGTACAGGTGAACTTGGATATGACAGACTCAATGGGACCAGGAAAATTGGTCCGTCATATGCAGATTCCATTGTATACATATGACGAATACTTGATATGCATCGGACTGGGACCAAGTATATCGTCCGTCATATGCAAAAATCCGTCGTACAGTGGTCCGTCATATCCAAGTTCACCTGTACCACCACTATTACCTGATTAAGAGTAAGACTACAATGATCAACACAACAATGAAAACATTGTGGTCCTCTCTGATCAACAATCAACACAGCTTCAATGAAGAAGATGATGGCATCATAGTCATCTTGGAAGCTGACATAAACAAATACAATGATGGATATGTCACCAAGGAGGAGTTTGACAATGTGTCGTATCCAATGATGACAACCATGACATCAATAGCATCCTTTTTATATCAGACTCTGAAATAGATATTGACTTTGAGGAGATATTACGCGAGGAGTTTGAATAGCTGTCATGACTCGGATGAATCTGGTGTGAGCAAAGTTGAATGACTGTACCAACATCCCACCGACCAACAGATGGACTAGACATTCATAATACAAAAGAAATGCAATATATATAATGCATGATTTATATTGGAAAAGACTGCTTTTATTAATGTACAAATTATTTAGCTTGTATTAGGTATAACAATAACTATGTGAGTGCCTTGCGCTTTGATATTATTCCAGTATAGTAGTAGGGTGGTAAGAAGGCCAGGTGGCACAATAGGTAGGCAAACAAGTCCCTATTGTGCCACCTGACCTTCTTACCACTTGACGATGGTCTGAGTAAAAACAAACAGACTTTATATTGGTATAGTCATACAAAATAAACAAAAATAGCCCTTTACCACACACGAAATGACCCCTTTTTAACGGAGTTGTCTGTAAAGGGTGTCGTTAAAGAGAAACTTATCAGGTGTATAAGAGTTTTAGGGTGATTTTGTAGAAAAGATGTCTAGGAAACGGTTAATTTAAGATGGGAAAAGCAGTCAGGTGTAGTTAGGGGTTTTTAAGAGAGGTGTCATAAAAAAAGATGTCACCCAGGGGAAAGTAGTCAGATGTAGTTAGTGGTGTCTCAGAAAAGATGTCACCTTGAGGAAAGTGGTCAGGTGTAGTTAGAGGTGTTTGAGAAAGGTATCACAGAAAGGGTATTGCTAAAACTAAACAATGAGAGAGTAGTCAAGAGATTTATGTTGACTTTTAGAAAGGTGTCATGGTAAATAAAAGGCATTCACAAATAAAATGTATTAACAATGAACAGGTGTCAGTGAAAAGTATTTGCATTTAGTATTTACAGACCCATGTTACATAACAATTTTACCTTATAAATCTTACCCTGTCTGCAGAACTTCCCACTTGCGACAAAACCTCAGTACCCTGTTCCACACAAATTGAAAATGGTTGGGTCAGTCTCTGGAAAGGGTAGTGACTCTAAGAGGAAGAGCAGTTTAAACAATGGAAGCCCTGTCTTACCTGAGCTGGCAAAACTTCTTGATCCAGACGGTGATAGTAGAGGGGCCATCTACATCCACCTTGTGCGGGGCTAAGAAGTTGACACTTAACATGCCGATCATACTGGACTAACTCGAATAACCAGACCCGTCCCCAACCAGAGGATTACCTGCATCATCTAAGGCACCAACCATGCTTTCCTCGACGGTTTCAAGTATTAAACCATCATCCTGAGGTCCCCGGATACACCCAAATCTACTGTTACAGAGCTTTCCAGCCCTGCGGCAAGTCTCAGAAGGGATTTGAACGAAGAGTTTCTCTTGTGTTTCTCTTGTGTTTGCCTATGCGAGGCTAAACGAAATATGACCAACAATCCAACACTATTTACCCTGAAGACCAGACTGAAGAAGGCGCAGCTTCGTTATGACCTCGAGCGAAAGAGGCGTCTGAGGAAATTTCTCCTCAGCACCTACTAAGAGGAAACATGTAATTGTTTCTATAACAAATTATGTGTGTTATACTTATATCAGCATATCCTTCACAAATGGAACAATTTTTGAAAACAACTTATTTCATCTTTTTGTATTATGGTTTCAGAGAAAGATTCAAGGCTGAGGAGTTTGGGATATTACCCTTTCAATAGCGAAGACCCGCTTCCATCCCAAAAGGACCACACTTGTCTGATGATGGACTGGAATGAGGCAGTTCACAAATATTTTCATTGTGCAATGAGGAGAAGGTATGAGAGGCAAGTCACTACCAGGTGGCTTAACTTGGTAAACTACGCATCAACAAAACTAGTCAATGGCTATGAAACAGGCGAGAGTGGCAATGGGACTTAATAAACAGCTTCACAGAAGTTATGAAAATGGCCCTCCTGCGTGAAGAGGACACTTTATAAATGCAATCCCACAAAAACAATGTATCAGGCTAGAGTATTTCAAGAATGTGTGTGAGTTACAAGAAGTCATTAGAATCTTAGGGTCATTGCGTAGAAAATGTAATAATATTGAAATGTGTTGATTTGACATATGGTGCCAAAAAGAAATATTTGAATTATATGTTGTATTTGATGTGTTATTTCCTATTAATGATTCAATGCCTTCCTATCACATTCCTACTTATTTCAAACAAAGTAAAGCAACACCTTTAGTTGCAAAATCAACAACAAAAATGGTATCATTGATAACAATAATAAAATATAGATAAAACAAATTAAAAAGGAAAAACAAAACAGGTTAGCAGTGAACTTGTTCTCTAACAGACAACATATGTACCCTCAAAAGATGAGTATACCTGGAGGGGTATATCAAGGGTAATCTGGGGAGTCACTTTTCTTAGACGTTTCTCAAGGGCTATTACTGCAGTGACTATTGCAACTACATGTATTAACAAGATCAATCCTGTGATCAAGGGGTATAACAACTCTTCTAGTTGCGCTGCTTTATCCAGCAGGGTTGATTGGTCGCTGGTATTCATGGTAATGTTACACAAATGGTATAATTTTTGACCACAGCTTATTTTATATAATTTTCTTATGGTTTCAGAGAGGTTTCAGGATGAGGACTGTTTTGGGTGTTACCCTTTCAATAGCTAACAACCGCTTCCATCCCAAAAAGATCACACTTGTCTAATGATGGACTGTAACGAGGCAGGTCACAAATATTTTGATTGCGCAATGAGGAGAACATGCAAGAGGCAGGTCACTGTCAGGTGGCTTAACTTGGTTAACTATGCACCAACAAAGCCAGTCAATGGCTATGAAATGGAGTAATTCAGAAACAGATAGATGAGAGTAGTAGTGTAATAGGAACATTTGGTGGCAAAAATGGGTCGTTAAAAACCGTTAATGTCTTATCTAATTAGATCAATCACTTGAAGTACTGGAATATGTCATTTATAAGTGGATTTGTATTTGTTTTGGGTAGTTAAACAAACAAGTGAAGTGGATTTTTCGAGTTTAAATCAATAGAGATGATGGTAGAAATAGAAGAATGTGTATATGTGTGGGTATATACAGACAGAGTGGTGTAGATGTCATTCTGTTAATCATTACTAAATGGTATATGTCTTGAAGAATTTTGGGTGCGTGTTTGAATTATTGTATATACCCAAAAATAAGTGTGGGTATATACATACAGGGCGGTGTATATGTCATTAAGTTTGAATTATTGTATATACCCAAAAATAAGTGTGGGTATATACATACAGGGTGGTGTATATGTCATTAAGTTTGAATTATTGTATATATCCAAAAATACGTCGGTGCTGAGCAGCAGGGGAATGTATGGTAATGAGTGTTGAATATAAATCATAACAAAGTATATACTCGTAATAGGGAAAGTGTGTAGCAGGTGGTTTTGACGCGGGTCAGAAGTGTGTCTAAGATGTATACATAGCTGTTTCACCAACCTCTAGAGCTACAGGTCAGAAGTCCACCTAAGACATATTTGTGTAGCCGACCTATGTAACCAACCTATCGGTCAATATGCACAGAACGATAAAGCCGTCAAAGAGCAAACAAAATGACTGGTACTTACTATCTAATAGGGAGGGTCCAGTACTGACCGCCAATCTATCTCCGTCCAAAAGATCCATAATAATACACATGTAATAATGAGCAGGACGAATAGAACTAATTCCTTCGCCATCGCCATTGTGAATGCGATTCTGTACAGGGATCCACAGCATTTATTTGGGTGGAATGTGTCTGCTAACTGTTTAGACAATTACACAGAGTTTTATGAGTGTCAGGCATAGATATTTCTAGCATACCTTACACTCTTTGTTTATTTTGTGAAGGGTTTATGAATCTGTTTGACAACAACAGAGTTTACGAGTATCAGTACGGGTGTTTATGACTCTCGGTTTATTTTCTATCTTTCACAGAGAGAGGTTTATAGGAAAGTGAAACCTTGAAAATGATTAATGTAGGGTTGGAGGGGTCTGGTTTGTAAGAGGGGTAGGTCAATACCAAAACAAAACACATATGTCTACTTTTCATGTTTATTAAATTCACATCAAGTTCATGACAAATATACTTTTTCAGTGTCTCTTGATCGACTTTGAGGTGTTATCTTTCAATTTCTCCACGCGTCTGTGGGATGGGTAGGTTCGCTCCTCCACTGTATCTAAACCGGAAAGGGTATATGATTTGACATCAGTGTTTTTTCCTTCATGACACATATCTATGAATGAACAGCGCGGCGCCCATCTTTTGTGTTCTCTTTTTGGATAGTCAGTTGGTTTCCAATCCTTGAGGTATGTGTTGCAATTAAAACAAAACACACGATCCCCACAACCTGAATTAATAAACCCTGCTTTTGCTAGTTTTACAGAAGGGGTGGGGTGGTATTTTGGCCAGGTTCTAAAAGTATGCAGCCTGGATGAACAAGACATGAATTCTGGGTGTCTAGGGTTAAAAACCGTCTCGGAAGGGTCGCTATCCTCCATACTTGGCATTGATACTTTGGTATTCATGATGAAATGTGTTCGCTTCTTTTCAGTGACAGGTGTTTTAAATCTACACACCCACTGATCACCAGAAGATTTCCAACATATACATTTCATTATAGGTGTTTACCGTTATAAACACCATATACATTTAACCATATGCTTTACTGTTACAATTAACATATACAATGCGATCATATACATTTACTATTATCAATGACATATACATTTTGATTATATACATTTACTGTTATATTCGACATATACATTTTAATCATATGCGTTTACAATTATAAACACTTAATAACATATACACCAGACGGGTGTGGAGACCTATAAAATGTGAAAAAAGCCGACTTTTTGCATCCATCTAACCAAGACAAGACCAACCCTTGACAATTATTTGGAAGGATCACTCCAGGTAAGTGGGCTTAGTTATATTTTGATACATTGAGATCTTTTTGAAATTACACATCTGACCCTATCCACTGACAAAAACTAATGAGGTGTTTTTTCATTTATCTACACAGAATGGCATCCAACACCGTGAGTAAGCCATCAAACCTCATTGATATCACTGACCGGTACCCTTTAAAAGGAGGACGAAGGCGATTTGCTTATGCCTCCCAATTCTACAGCGAGCGTTATCAGCAAACATACATCAATGTGGATATAAGAGAATACAATTCTTTGGACCACCTTCCAGACGGCACACTAAGGGGAAAACCAACAATCAAAGGAGTTGCTTTGAATAAAGAAGAATTCGAGGAGTTGTGCACTATTCTTCCTAGAATCAAAGAAGATTTTGAAAACAAGTTGGCTGAGAAAGCTGTGGCGGAGACTGTATTTGAAATCAAATCAATGCAGTCCGAAGTGCCAGCGTACTGCATAAATTCCCTAACAACCAAAGGGAACAGCGGGACCAAGTCAACTACTTGGTAAACACCCTATCTATACCCAGACTTAATGCAAACATAAGCATTTGTTAGTAGACCGTAGGACACTTCAATTATAGACACTAGAGATTTAGAAATGGCTAGATTCGACGGAACAAATGAGAATTACGATATCAACGACTTTGATTTGAGTCTATTTGATTTGGTTAATGAGCAATTAGAGAACGTCGCGGACAATATTGAAACGGATCTACCCTTACATATAGACTTGGACAAGCAACCCACACCGGAAACCCTATCGACCACCTGCGAGATTTGTCACACTGTAATCACGGTCAAGACAAAGAGATATCTATCCATTAAAAAGAACAGACATCGGAAGGCCAAACATTCAGGTAATCATGTTTTTCATTATATATCGATACTTATAAGTTCCGGATATACTTTTCTAACGATACCCTTTAAGTTTTGTTGACTCAGGATCTATTAAATTGTTGGAACATGTCTATTATTGCTGATAACACTGATAGCGTATCTAGAACTAACCGGTGAATGACGGACAGAGAAAATAATAACAAAGTTATTTAGGTTTAGAGTGATGTCTGTTTCTTATCTTTTAGAGATGAAATTGATAGGTTTATTTGTTTATTTTACAGATCACCTGAAAAAATACAATCATACGGACTCATGTGAATTTTGTGGAAAGATTTTTAAAGATAAAAACAACCGTTACTACCATATGAAGAATAAACACCCAAAACACCAACAAATTGGAGGACAACTAACAATTCCTGCAGAAGTGAGACAACAACAAAAACAACATATCCCTGAAGAACATCAACAACGGCAGCCTCAGCAGGAGCAGCAACCTCAGCAGCAGCAGCAAATTATGAGGGAATTGGAAAGGATCCTACAGGACATTTCAAACGTGAGTGACAATAACCCAGATGATAATGATAACGATGGTGGTGACGATGATGATGATGACAATGAACAGCAATTAGCTGTCGAACGTAAAATTGATGAGCGCCAAGACTTTATTAAAACATTTGTACATAGAAAGGGTAGGGTAGCTCAATACAATTTTGATGTTTCTCGTTTGGAATACGGGCCGGGTCCGGCCGCGTTTGAAGATCAATTGAACAAAATTTATAATGAGACCAAGGGTGCTTTCAAAATTAATGCGTCTTTAGGTCTCATTCTGAGAAACTGAGAAACAGGTGCCTTGAGATATTTTGCTCCTGGTCCTAATTTGGTGAGTCACGAAAAACCCGTACTCATTTCTGATAATAGAAGTTTCAACTCTTTCCTGCGAGATATGAAATCTAGAGACTTACATGAATGGTCCACGAGGAGTCGACCAACAACAAAATTCACAGTGGGGTGTATTACTAATGTATTATACAAAGTGACTAGAACATCAAGACTCATCGGGGGCAATTGCCGTTTAGACTCAGATAGTTTCAAACCTTTCTTAAACGATAACAGATTCACATCTTTTATTAAAGATCACTCTTCTCGTCAGAGGAAAACCTATCGAGATAGATTATGTTTTTTTAGATGCTTAGCCAAACATCAAGGTGCAGATCACAAGAAAAATCATTTTGAAGATGAAGTGTACAGGCTTTTTCGTCAGTATATAGGAACGACTAGAACTTCTCTTTCCGACCAGTTGCCATCACTTTTCGGGGGGGTTTCTCTAGGAGACCTAACTAAAATGGAAGAAATATTCAAAATTTCTGTTTTTGTTTACGACGTGACAGACGTTAAGAACTTAATACCTATATTCAAATCGCAATCATCTTACACCAAGAAAATTCATTTGGCATTGATCACCGATCATTTTATGCTTATTACCAATTTTGAAACCCTTGCGGGTATTTATTGTTGTCCAAATTGTCAAAAACACTTTAACTCAAGAAGGCATATCATTTAGCACCGATCTCATTGCCCTGGTAAAATTGAAAGCTCTAAACTTTCTTTTAAAGGGAAAGCGTATCGACCAAACCCAAATATTTTTGAACGGTTGGAGGAGAAGTTTGAAATCGTTGTCCCACAAAAAGACAGATTTTACCCCTATTTCGTTACATACGATTTTGAAAGTCTTCTGAGTGAACCCCGATCCAAAGAAAAAAGAGAGAACACAGATAAACTCTCCTATGATAGAATCCACACCCCCATATCAGTTGCTATAGCCAGCAATATTGAGGGGTACACAGAATACAAATTTATTCAAAATAATGACCCTTATACATTAGTGAGAGATTTTGTAAAATATCTTTTGGAAATATCAAAAGCGGGGGCTAGAAAGCTCTCAGAAAAATTTGCTTGGGTGGAACGTGCTTTAGAAGAACATCTGAGCGAGACTGAACTTCGTCAAGGAAAATATACAGTAAAACAAATTGAAAAAATGGAAAAAGAATTTCGTAGGTGGCTCTGTGAAATGCCTATTATCGGTTTCAATTCGGCAGCTTACGATCTCAAGCTATGTCGAAAGTATATTTTTCAGGCCCTTCTAGAAATTGGAGAGAATTTGGATTAAGTGATCAAAAAGGGGGGGTGCTACAAAAGTATAAAGACGACCCATATGAAGTTTTTGGATGTTGTCAACTTTCTTGCTCCCGGCTACAGTTATGACAGTTTTTTGGTAGCTTATAAAGCTAAAATTCGAAAAAGGTTACTTCCCTTTTGAGTTTTTCCAAGATGCCGATCAACTCAAACTCGATCAAACTCAAACGGTGCTGAGAAAAGATTATCACATTTCAAACTAGACGGTTATATACCGGTATCTGACACGGCTATAGAAATTATGGTTTGTTATCATCACGGTTGCCCTCGATGTACGTCTCATTCAGCACCCCACCCGACTCAAAAGGGTAAAACTTTCAGGGAAGTGTATCACGAGAGTGAATCTAGAAACAAAAAGGTTGAATATTTGGTGAGTCATTTAGAGGTTAAGTGGGAGTGTGAGATCCGGCAAGAACCAGACTTTCAGACATTCCTCTCTACCCATCGCCATAGCGAAAGAAAATCTAGAATTATGACTGAAAATGTAATACTCAAAAGGATAATCGATGGGTCGCTTTTTGGTTGTGTTGAGTGTGACGTCGAAGTGCCGTCTCACCTCACAGAAAAATTTAGTGAGTTTCCACCTTTTTTTAAAAATTCTGATATTCCTTTCAGACTGCATGGTGACCACATGAAAAGCTATGCCCGATCGAGAGGAATGTCCGAGTCTGGTTCCGTCCGCAACCTAATATCGTCACTGCAGGGGGAGGGAATGCTGTTAACGACACCGCTCATCCACTGGTATATAGAACATGGCTTAAGAATTCACAACATCAAACGGGTAATACAATATCAACCCCAGACTTGTTTTTCCAATTTTGCCCAAGAGGTTAGTGCAGCTCGATTGGAGGGGGCAAAAGATCCCCCAAAGGAGATTTTAGCTCAAACGTTTAAGTTATGGGGAAATTCCGCATATGGTCGCACGGTTATGCGAAAAGATCGACACACCAATGTATCGTACGTAGACGATTCAGAGGTGGACTCGAAAATATTAGATCCAAAATTTAAGAAGGCTGAAATGTTGAGTGACGAGTTTTACAGAGTAGAGCAATTAAAACAAAATGTTACTTTCGATCTACCTGTTCAGGTTGTTTTTTTCGTGTACCAATATGCTAAACTACGTATGGTTCAATTTTACTATAATTTTATTGCAAAGTATGTTGACGAAAAGAATTTTCAAATGATGTATATGGACACCGATTCTGGGTATTTTGCATTTGCCGGAGATAAACTAGAAGACGTCGTAAAACCTGACCTGTTAGCCAAATTTCTTGCCGAAAAACACCTGTGGTTACCCAGAGGTGATACAGAAGAACACGCTTTGTTAGATAAATACACCCCCGGACTGTTCAAAATTGAGTTTGTCGGGGATGAAATGATCTGTCTAAACTCAAAAACATATATCTGTTCCGATAATGAATCAAATTCTAGCAAATATTCTTGTAAAGGGGTGTTCAAAAAGTCGAACAAAATTGTGAAAGACATGTACGCCACGGTGTTGGAAACTCAAAATAGCATATCAGGCACCAATCGAGGCTTTCGGTTGACCGACGGAAACATGTGGACTTACACTCAAACTCGAGCTGCGTTCACATATTTCTATGTTAAGAGGGAAGTATTAGGAGACGGGGTCAGCACAAAACCATTAGATTTATAGAATGGACTCAAGTTTCCAACATGGTGGGTTACGTGTCAGTCAATAATAATAATAAATAACAAATTACACTGTGTACATTTCACTATTTTATTTCAAATACATGTTGTTACATATGATTCAATTGTGTAGTATGAGTACTAGATAAACTAGTTGTGTATATCAATATATCTTGTGTTTGTCTTTATTCATCCACACTCAACCATAGAGGACCAGGGCTTGCCTCTCTTCTCTGTTTTGATACAGATTTGGGTTTCTTCGCTGCAGACAAACCCGCAGAAAATTGTAATTTTTTCCGCCTTTTTGGTTTTTCATATGGAACTGCCTATTGACTTTTTTAGCTGTGCGAAGCATAACTTTGGGTGAAGCCATCTCAAAACTGCTATCCGATTGAGGAAGAGTGTCCTGGATATCCCCATATTTTTTAACCCTTAAGGCCTCTTTAAATTTCCTGTTACCGACAACCCCTTCAGGAATGTTCATTTCTCTTAATGCCTGGGTGAACACGGGGGCTCCCACCACATCGCCACGGGCTTTAGGTAGGACAGCGATCCTAAGGAGATCTGTAACATGCGATCTTGGAACTAGATCACCTTTATATATAATTTCCCCTCGATCGTTCCAGTCCAATAAGGATGGTTGGGTTTTCAATAGGTTAATCATAGATAGGGCTTTGCCTCTGAATTTCTCTGGAATAGCGTTCAAGATATCGTCCTTTGAGTAAGTTTGTGATCTTTGAGGTTTTGTACCATCAACAACTGTAGACGACTCCGTTGGTGTGGGTGCAGGTAGTGCTCTGTCGCCGGCAGTGTTTTTATTTTGTTGGTAACTTAGATATTGACGGAGGAGTTCGGCGTAGCGTTTTGACTTTTCATATTCAGCTATATCTGTTCTGTTTAACAGATTACCTATTTCTTCGTCAAGATGAAAAGTCTGTAATTTTTCGTCACTCATCTTGCTTTCTTCAAGCCTCCGGCGAGCAAGTTCGTTTTCGGGAACAAGCATAATTTTTTTTGCCATATCCGAAAATATCACAAGAGAAGACTGGCCAATTGTCTAAGTATAGGTGTTAACAAGAGACCTAAGAACTGACCCCCTTTCTGTTCTAATAGCCGGCGTTTTTTACCAAGAGCTATTTTTTTTGGTCGTAATTTGTTTAATCGTCATTTTGTGCGTTGCAAGCTTTTTTTTCTCCCTCTAGGTGAGTTTTACAGTGCCTTTCAATACATTCAAATGACAGTCCTGTAAAGTTTTCAAAATGTCGTTGTTGGACGCTTTTATCAAACAAGCCACCTGACTTGCTGGTAATTTTTTTAATAACCGGAGAAACGGTAGGTTGTTCCGTAACCTTTGAGTCATTATGGGTGACTGACACCGAAGCTGCATGGACGTGCGATTAAAAGGGGTTAATCTTTCGGTATGTAGACATGTGGTACTTCTCCAGGAGCAATCCCGCTCCTCAAGCGATAGACCCGGTTTGTGTCTCTATCCAGGCCAGCTGTTCTTAATACTGACTTCAGAGACACGGTACCAGTGCATTGTAAAAATCTGTCATCTATCCGGTGAATTCACCGGAGTGGATTTCTCGCGTGATAAGGCGAGTGTCACGGCCAGACTTAAACCAATGAATCATGTACATGTTTGACTATATATATGCCCTAAGTCGGCAGGTGACAATGGCTGAAGTGTTTTATAATCTTAGAAAGAAGTTCTGAAGCGGCAATTTCCGCCATTTTAAATTTCCGACATTTGCTTTAGGCCTGACTAATGGAGCACCTGCCAAGACATTAGGAGCGTCTGTTCGCAGGACGCTGTGTTAGCCACCAAGGCACAAGGGACGGGTGGTTTCGAAGGTAACCTATCTGCAGAATAAACCCCAAAGAAAATCCTGCGAACATAAGCATCATTTTGTAGGGTCGTGAGTATCTGCGAGGTATTCATGATGTGCTTACATGTAGTCTAAGAGAACGGTGCGATTTTTGGTTATTTCGAGCACAGTGTCATATTCCGCGTAGACCACCACTGTTACGTTCTCTGTTAGAGGTGTGCTGAAAAGAAGGTCTAACTTGATCGTGCCTGTGTTTTTGACGTTGAAGTGTGATCCGTCAGATTGATCGGGTGCCAGGTTGAGACAGGTGAGAAAAAATCCTTTAGGATAGTCATCTCGTTTCTGTTGAGACGGCCAGTGTTTTCAAAAATGGTGTTAAAACCTCTGATGAATTGATCACGTTCAAAGTTGAACACCAGCGGCTGGTTGGGATAAGTTCTACCATTCAGAGATACAGAGAGATAGGTTGTTTTGTGGTGTGCAAACTCAAAAGGGTTGGTATCAAAACTACCAGCATAGGCTTTGTTACCGGTCAATCCAATGATAAGTCGACGCGGTAAATTACCAATGAATAAATTATCCTCGCTACTGGTTACTCCCGCTAGGAACAGTGTAGCTGGTCACTTGACTTCTTCGGAGAGAGTATATAGCCGACGTTTTCTCTAAAGCCCGGGCGTGAGCCAAGAGAATAGCAGCCGACACAGCGACTGTACTGAGGTATAGATGGGTCTCCTCTATAGTAATTTTGAGATCGGGAGCAGCGTCCTCGCTCATAAGAGCAAAATGATCCGCGGCTCTGGTTAAACGGAGCTTCAAATTGACGCCTGGTAGAAGTAGTTTATGTTGGAAGAATAAGTTGCAGTGTGGTCTTCCGATTAACTGAACAGACTTGCCTTCGCTGATCAGATTATGTCTTGCCTTTGCCCCTTGATTGTCCCCGGCGGGGTCAGAGATATTGAATTTCCCAGCTGTGTCCCGATACCATCCAGCCGCTGTAAGTTGACTTTGTTGTGCAGGTGCATCGTAATTCAATAAGGTTTCGATATAGGCTTTGTATGGGTAAGTCGGTATGGATGGATCAACCAAGCGATCGTTCAGGAACAGATCCACTTGAGAAAACAACAAGTGTAACAAGTTGTTCACTGTGGTGGATTTACTGGCCGCGGGTAGATCACTCCCGTCTTTTTTTGTAACCTTGCACTTAATGTAAAGTTTGGTGGCGGCCAAGTCTAGATATCTATCACTAGAACCGGCGTAGTAAAATTCGATAGGTCCAGATGTTAAATACGTGGTGACCGAGCTTAATTCTAAATCGTTAGTTTCTGTGATGGCTGTCTGGGTAGATTCCAAACTAAACAAATCCAATTCTTCTTTAGTGCTGTGTGGGGATTTTTCGTGGATAAGCTCCATTGTAATAACGAAGATGAGCTAGAAAGCGTCCGGTCTTTGAGTACGTCTTTTCTTGATGATTCCACCTTGTGAACTGACGCGAGGACGTTTTGCTGCCCGGGTTTTATTCAATCCACGTCCTTTGAAATTGCCAGCAACATGCATAAATACATCTCTCTTCACGCCTCTGCCACCTTCACCAATTCTCCTTTGCACCGAATCCTTAAAATTCTTGCCTTATAGAGTGTCGTTCAATATCTTTTGACCTGCGTTGAGAGTGTGCGGGGTTACAATGCCTAAACCAGCCTTCAATAAGGGCACGGCACCTCTCACCAAACTAGAGAAGAACCCCCCTAAACCGTACCCTTTTTGCAATCGCCCCCCACAAAATTTTGTCATACCTGACCCCGCTTGATCCAAATTATACTTGACGTACGTATCATTTTTCTGGGAGGGATGGATTTTTTCCTTCATGTTTACAATAGGTTCAGGTCGTTGTATTTGGTGAAGTGTAGTTTACAGATAGCTTTCCCGCTCTGAAATGGTACAGACTCTCCCGTGCTAAAACTTAAATCTATTTCGACATTTTCAAATTCGTTTGAAGCCACGGGTACGTAATGTACATTATCAAAATTTTCGGAAATCGCGTCTCCGTACAAACCCCTGATGGGGAGGGTTCTGAGCACTGGTGCAAAAGCGTCCCCTACAAGCACGCGCGAGGAAATGTCAGAATAAACAAACATTGTGTGTCTACCAGCTGATAGATCTGAAGCTACTGACGCCGTGGTGGTTTTCTCCAGGACCACATTATCTTGGAATCCTAAAATACTTGCTGTAAAAGGTGGGAAATATACTGAAGCCCCTTCTGTGATACGAACGGTAACTTTTTTGGTGTTCTCGTCGTAGGAAAATACAAGTCTGTATCCATAGTTATAGGTGTGTTCGCGAAAACAAGAGCCGGTCTGTTCCATCGGTGGCTCGGGTTTAGAACCCTTCACAATATCAGCATTTATGGCAGTTAGAAGTTGGTTCATATTCTCCCATCTCCCCTGTGGGACTAAACCGGTGCGGTAATAACGCTCCCCTCCTTCATGTAAATCATATATAAAAATTTGAACCCATCAGGATCTGCGATATTGAAAAGAGTGTTCGAATAGTCCACTTGAACTAAACCGACCATCCAATTTTCCCCTCTAAGTTTTACACGTTGAGGTAGCTGAACCTTGTAATGACCGGGTTTGTTATCTGGGTAAGTATCCCGAGAGCTATCGCTCGGTAGAGTTAAATAAAAAACCTCTAGTGAACTCCATGACGCAACAGGTAATAATGAGAACTAGCTGTAAAGAGTCACCTTTTCAAAGATTGATGTAAAGATAAATTCACCATATCAGCTTCGCTCACCCAGGAATTGAATTTTGACGGGTAATTGATCCACTTCACTAAATGATCCTTTTGGGAGGGTAGCGACGCTCCTCCGCCGGGAGGGAAGCATCCAGAGCAATCCTCCTCCACCATGAATGCTGTAAAACAGATAAAAACATCATGAGACTAGCGACACAATTATTTTCGGTGGCGAACTCCGAGGGTAAACATGATAAACACTTTTGCGGCAGTTGCGTTCACTTTAATGACATTATACTCTAACCGAGAGAATGTGTGGACTAGATGGCTAATCAAGACTATTTACGGTGACCTGCGTCACCACTTAAGATGGCAAGAGTATGTGACAGCCGTTCAAAGCCTAGAAGATTACAAAGACGTTACCAAAGATTTCTGTCAGGTCGGGACTGTAACCGCGATGCACAGACATGTTTTGGATGTTTTTACCGAGGACGTTTGTCAAAATGTACCATTTCTTGCCGATGATATCTTTAAATATTACACTGATTTGCTTGCTTAATTATATTTATAAAGCCTAAATAAAGTGGATGAACAATTACTTTTTGTTTTGACTAAAAACTTCACTAGGTGCGCCCTCTATGAAATGAAAATGACACTAACAAATTATTTGTCAAAGATAAGACTAATAGGTACTTACTCATTTTAGGTACGAGATCTTGGAGATAGCTATCCATAAGGAGGTGTCTCAGCTTGCTTTTTCGAGCCGATTCATAGGCCGCCCTGGTTCGCGCTAATCTCTTCTCCAGTGTAAATAACTCGTCGTTCAGTTTCGTCCAGGTGATGACGCGGTAGTTGTCCTCCTCCTCTAATCGTCTGCGTTTCGACGCACTAGATGTTGACGCAGGTGACGGCCGGGGTTCAGGACTCGCTGGTGACTCTATTCCAACCCTCTCTCCAGGTGTAGCCTGCTCAACCGTGGTAGGGATGTCCTCCTCCTTAGATTCTACTCCAACCCTCTCTCTAGGTGTAGCCTGTTCAACCGTGGTAGGGATGTCCTCCTCCTCCTCAGATTCACTGTCAGATGAGGAGATGGGATCTTTCTGGGTTAACAAACTGATGGAATCGTCATGTTCACAGATGGTCTCCTCCATTTCATCTATCACTACCACCACCTCCTCCTTCTCCTCATTGATGATGATTGCTTCTTTGATGGATACCATTTTGTCTAAGACAGTGTGTGCAAAGTGGTCAGATCATTTCCCTACCCTCTTATGTACCACCACGATTTTATTTGTTTAGCCTCTCACCATATACAACTACGCCAGGTGAAATAATCAGAGATCTCAACAAAGACATATATCCCTGTTGCTCAGCACCAACGTAACACACATATACACGTCATGTTTTTGGGTATATACACTAGTTAAAACATGCACCCAAAATTCTTCAAGACATATACCACTTAGTAATGATTAACAGAATGACATATACACCACCCTGTCTGTATATACCCACACATATACACATTCTTCTATTTCTACCATCATCTCTATTGATTTAAACTCGAAAAATCCACTTCACTTGTTTGTCTATATACCCTTATCAGTTCAAAAACAAATACTAAACCACTTATTAATGACATATCACAGTACTTCAAGTGATTGATCTAATTAGATAAGTCATTAACGGTTTTTAACGACCCATTTTTGCCACCGAATGTTCCTATTACACTACTACTGATGAGAGTGGCAATGGGACTTGATAAACAGATTTGCAGAAGTTGTGAAAATGGCCCTACTGCATGAAGAGGACACTTTATAAATGAAATCCCACAATAACAATGTATCAGGCTAGAACATTTCAAGAATGTGCGTGGGTTGCAAGTAGACAGAATCCTAGCGTCACAATGTAGAAAATGTAATAATTATGAAATGTCTTTATTTGACAGATGGTACCGAGAGGAAATACTTGAACCATATTTTGTATTTGCTGTATACTTTCTTATTTATGATTCAATGCCTTCCTATCTCATTCCTATTTATTTCGAACAGAATAAAGCAACACCTTTAGTAGTAATATCAACAACAAAAATAATGATAATGATAAATAAAAGATAAAAATTAAAAACAAAAAAAAAGATTAACAGTGAACTTGTTCTCTAACAGGCAACATCACTACCCTCGAAAGATGAGTATACCCAGAGGGGTATATCAAGGGTAATCTGGGGGTCACTCTTCTTAGACTCTGCTATTACTGCAGGCAGTGACTATTGGAACTGAAAACAAGAACAATCCTGTGATCAAAGGGCATAACAACTCTTCTAGTTGTGCTGCATTATCCACCAGGGTCGACTGGTCACTGGTATCCCTGGTAATGTAAGGGGGTTCTGTGTTAAGATTGTAGGATGATGCTGTGGCTTCACAGACAATCCCGCTGGTGGTAGAAATCTCTTTACAAGTAGTGTTCACTAGTGATAATCCGATGATCGATTGTAATCAACGCTCGGATCAAAGGGGTTTTGATTTCAATTAATCAATCCCAAGATTTGACATTGATTATGATCGAAATAAACAGCGCAAAGGCTGTATTTTGATGTCTTCCTGGATTTTTTTTCCGCTCAAAACAGTACTAGAAAATGTCCAAAATATTACTTACTTAGTGGCAAATATATCATCAGATGTTTACAGTATTGTAACTGCTGCATATTGCAATTATACAGCTATGAAAACATGGGAAAATCTCACCCCCAACTGAACAAGACAATGTTACCATGGGGGGGGGGGGTGGAGTTGAATCACCAACCCCGCAAACAAAACTTTCATGAAAACACATTCTACATGTACTAATGTAGTGAAGGTAATCGAGTCTATTGATATGGTGCTCCTGGCCCAGGCCTAACAGGGGTCCAATTAGTTGCCATTGGTAGTAGCTGAGTCAACAGTTAAGACATATCTATCTGCCTATACGGAATGAGGGTCAAATGTATTGTTTTCTATGAAAATGGAATTGTTTTTTTTAGCAGAATATCATTCTCCCAAGCATTTTGTAGTTCTATAGCCATGGCAATCTCAGGCAAGTTGTCATCATGTGGCAATAAAGGTTTCTTAATTATTCATACATTAAACATCTTTAAGTATCAAAGTGAGCTCCTTTGAGTACTCAAAACACATACATAGCTTAAATTTTAGGAAATAATTCTGATGAATACAATACAAATCAATCTCAAAATAAGCAATAACATGCAAACCATATGCCATTCATAATTAGGTAGTCTAAGTTCTAAGGAAACTTGACTACTTAATTGTGAAAGACAATTTCAAACTATTCAATATTTCTTGTGGATTTTTCAAGGTAAGTGAGGAGAATCTGTGCTACCTGGATATTTAAACCAAAGCCATAATGTGTCCCATCAAAACTTTGAATACCATGTGTCAGATCATGAGTAACAAGAGATGGGATGTGAAAATGGTTTAAATATTCTTTTGTCTGCTGTGCGTAGTCTTTAACTCTTCTAGTGTTTTGCTGTTTATATCTTGGAGGCTTTAAACTCCCAGGCAAGTGTGGCGTCACCCAAATAGTCTGATGCCAATCTGAAGGTCCTGCACCCCACCACATAAGTCTTGCTAAGGATGACAGGAAAAGTCTCTGTACAGTCTTGTATTCCAGATCATCATGAAGACCTACACCAAATATGATGATACTTCTTGGATATGTTAGTGCTTTTATTGTGTGTTGTATGGCAGAGACGGTTTTGACAGAGCCATAATCAACATGGTAGTCAATAAAGACTTGCCTGTTACACACTGTAGAGTTCCAGGTAAAGTGGTAGAGATTGCAGTTGCGATCTGTGAATTGTGCAAAACCTTTGCATTGACGTCTGGTTTCTGAAATAAAATAAATGTGAAATGTAAGTACTAGCAATAGGTGTGTCAAATACTAATATTGTACATAACTGCATGCAACTTTATCTAATGTTAGTCACATCATGTAACCTCACTTCTATTGGATTTTTTTTGCATCACAGAGAAAAACTTAAGTCCCAGATCATTCCTATCTACTTCAGTGTCGATCCCAAGACTATTCGTATACCTGGAACTTTTGAGCTGGTCCTTTCCCCATTTCCGTTGCTTTCACCACATTTATCTTGGACAAGTGTGTGTTAACTCTCACAACAGAAGCAACGCCACAGAGTACTGTTGTGATCTCTTTTCTGCAGAGTGGCCAAGTCAACTTGAAAGCAACCAACTCCGCGCAAGTTGGTTGCTCATAAAAGCATACTTTGCAACCTGTATTTTCAAACTATTCTACTTCCAAATTTTAACAAAGCGCCATAGCAAACATTTATACAAAAGGGCTAAGATAGTGCAAACAGTCAATGTATGTACCTATACACAATGTATTGAGATAATTCATCAAACTTCCAATCTGTACGGAGAAGACGAAAATTTGGATTATACAGGTCCGAAATATGCGGAGTTGCCTGTATATATATATATATATATATATATATATATATATATGTATATGTATATATATATATATATATATATATATATATATTTATATATATATATATATATATATATATATATATATATATATATATATATATATGTATATATATATGTATATATATATACATGTGCTGTAGTGCGCCTGCGGGCTGCCTCTTTGTTTTGTGCTCCTGGCCTTATCACCTATTGTAGGTGATAAAGGACAGGCTTTCCACTAGGAATCACCTAGGATTAAGGCAACATTACAGGGATCAGCCAGAAGAAATCTGTGGATCAAACAACAAGTAAAAAGCCTGGAATTAAGGATTTTCAAGGATTTGAAATCAACATTCTCAGGCTTTTCTCAGCCACAGGGGACATTAGAGCAAGAACCGTTAGTCGTCAAGTCGTAAAAGGTCAATAAAAGTCCTTGACATCGACACTTGACACTGATACCACCGAGATGTCCAGTGCTTCTAACACAGTATGACCCCAGTGAGGGTTTATTCCAGGAACTTCCTACTCAATGTGGGTCAAGTTGTCACTCAAGATAGGCCCAGCCTGCCATTAGAGGCAATCAGGGCCCTGAGAATAAACAACATCTACTCAGGACCCAAAACCCATAGAGGTGTGTCATCTGGAGTAAACAAGAGGAGGAAAAATGAATCACTAGGCCCAGGACTTACTGTTGGGAGCCTAAATATCCAGTCTGTCAGGAACAAAACTGACATCGTCAGGGATATTGTCATCAATCAAAACATCGATATCCTTTCCCTGACTGAGACCTGGATTACCAACAAGGAAATAGATGACTTTTACGTGAAAGGACTGACATTCCCAGGCTATGAATTTAGCCACATACCAAGGCGAGGAAATCGTGGTTATGGTGGGGTGGGAGTACTACATAAGGCTTCCATTAAAGTAACCAGCTCTGAAAAGTACAAGTCAGACAGTTTTGAGAATATGCTGATTCAGTTCAATACTGGGTCACGTTGCCTCAATTTGGTTACCTTATATAGGCCCCCACCCAATCAGAAGAATAAATTTACCAACACACAATTCTTCGAGGAGTTCTCCACTTTTCTTCAAGACAGGGTGACAGGCTCTGGTGATCTACTAATCGTAGGAGATCTGAACTTTCACCTTGATAAAAAGAATGACACTGCTACTCGGAAACTCACAGAGTTGCTGGAGTCATTCAACATCCTGCAGTGTGTGAATACATCCACTCATATGTCTGGGCACACACTTGATGTTATTATGTGTCGAGCTACAGACGACTTGATCCAAGAGGTCAAGGTGGGTGATATGATAACAGATCACAACCTACTGTTATGCACTGTCCACCATCCCAAGCCACACCTGCAGGAAAAGAAAATAGTGACTAGAAAACTCCGATCCATCGACCTGCCCAGTTTTAGGGAAGATATTGTGCAAGGGCTGACGGTTAATGATCATAGTGAATCTGTTTCAGATCTTCTGAACAGATACAATGTTCATCTTACCAGCTTCCTTGACAAGCACGCACCAAAGAAAGAGAAGTCTGTTGTAGTTCGACCCCTACAACCATGGTTCATGGAAGAACTACATCAGGCAAAAAATGAAAGGAGGAAAGCTGAGAGACTGTGGCGAAGGACCGGCCTTACCGTTCACAAAGAAATCTACAGGGCTGAGAAGTGCAAGTATAATACATCATAATACATCGATGTCATCGATAGTCGCCAAGTCGATGCACCGCTAGGTATGACCCTGTCGATAGTCGCATCGATAAGGCAACCGTATCGATGCGGCAGAATCGACAAAATTTAACCCCAAATGCCGCTACATCTGGGGGTTAAGTTCTACAGCCAAAAATCATGAGCGATCACTCAGCCTCAACATACCAACGGCCGTTACCTTTTATGGTTATGTTTTACGTTGTACTACGGCTCTCAGCCGTAAGTACACGCAAAATCATGAGCGGTAGATCGGTTCGCTCACCAAAACAAACGGGCGCCATTTTATTTTACTGCGCACATAGAAATCGCAGTACGTTCAGAACAACAAATGTTTGAAACGTTCGCTAAACGTACTGCTCATCAAGTGCGCAGTATTCGAGATACGAACGTTTCAACCGTTCGTGTCTCAAATGAGCAAACGTAATAGACATACAATGTGGCTATAGATGAAATTAATACAAATAACAGCCACAAAACGAATTCAATTCAAAGTAGAATGAATTGTAATAGGTATAAAAGAATAAATCAAATATAAAGTAAAATGATAAACAAATTAGATTAAGTAATAAATGTATTCAAATGAAATAAAAATAGAATTAAATAAATCATGATAGATTATAATAATTGATGAATGCATAATTACAGAATTAATTAATTAATTTGATCTTTGATGAATGAATTAAAAAGGCAAGAATGTTCTTTATTTTGAGCAATTTCTAGGTAATTAATTAAGCCCAACGAGCACGTTACGGTGAATCGAATCGAATCGTATCGAAAAATATAGCGATTAATCGAATCGATAAAATCTCATATCAATGACATCACTAACTTTACTACTAGACAGTAAAACAACCTACTTCAATGAAAGAATCACAGAATGCGGTAATGACTCAAAAGCCATTTCAAAAATTATAGGCGACCATCTTTTTCGACACAAAACGACAAAATTGCCAGCGTATAGTTCTGCTCAGGACCTCGCAAATAGATTTGCAACATTTTTCAAAGAAAAAATTGACAAAATCAGAGATGAGCTACCTGATTGCTCTGACATCGACCTGAACATACCCCAGGATAAGCCTCCCTCAACCTTAAGCTTTCTTCAAACCACAACACAGGAGGAGGTATGGAAGATCATATGTAAATCTCCTTCGAAAAGTTGTACATTGGACCCGATACCCACTTGGATCATCAGGGATGCCAAAAATGAACTGCTTCCAACAATCACAGACATCATTAACGAGTCACTGAGGTGAAGTGAGGTACCTACATCTATGAAATCAGCTGTGGTCACCCCTCTGCTTAAAAAAGCTACCTTAGACCCTGAGATACTAAAAAACTACCGCCCTGTTAGCAACCTTTCGTTTGTATCAAAGGTCTTAGAGAGGGTGGTTGCTCAGCGACTGACAAGTTACATGACAGATAACAATCTACATGAATACCTTCAATCGGCATATAAACCCGGTCATAGCACAGAGACAGCACCGGTGAAGGTACAGAATGACATTCTTACAAGCATTGACCAGCATGGAATTGTTATACTGATCCTTCTTGACCTAAGTGCAGCATTTGATACCATCGGCCATGATGTGCTGTTTTCTAGAATGGAAAGCACTCTGGGTATAACAGGGCCAGCCCTTGAATGGTTCCGTTCAAATCTTGGTGACCGTACTCTTCGAGTTCAGATAGATGATTCATTCTCCGCATCACAGGAAATCCTATGGTCTGTACCACAAGGATCAGTGTTGGGCCCTCTGCTCTTCCTGATTTACCTCCTACCCTTAGGAATACTGATACGAAAGCATGGTCTAGAACTCCATGCTTATGCGGATGATACGCAACTCTACATCTCTATCAAACCTATCAATCAGCGTGTAGTGGACGAAGGTGTAGCTAAGTTGGAAAACTGCCTCACTGACATCTACACATGGATGTCTCAAAATAAACTGAAATTGAATGCAGACAAGACAGAGGTGCTGGTCATGGGTACCCCACAGATGCGGGCGAAAATCTCCATTCCTAGTATTACCGTAAATGGTGTAATAGTACCAGTTCTAAATGAACCCGTCGGTAATCTGGGCGCTGTTTTTGATCCGAACATGAATATGTCTGCACATGTATCAAAAGGTATCAAGTCTGCAAATTACCACCTTAGGAACATTGGGAAAATAAGGAAATTTCTCAATACTGATACAACCAAGAGTGCCATCGTCTCGTTGGTGACATCACGCCTTGACTATTGTAATGGACTTCTCTGTGGAATTACTGATGAGCTGCTATGCAGGCTCCAGAAAGTCCAAAACAATGCTGCTAGAGTGGTTAGTGGCTCCAAAAAGTATGATCACATTACACCAGTTCTAAAAGATCTTCACTGGCTGCCCATCAGGAAAAGGATTGAGTTCAAGATTCTGCTTTTGACTTTCAAATGCATGCAAGGATGTGCCCCTCTATACTTGAGGGAACTGTTAGTCAAACAAGCTAATACAAGGACTCTAAGATCAAACACTAAGAACTTATTACAGATACCACTCACTAATCTGAAAAGGTTTGGTGACAGAGCATTCTGTGCCTATGCACCACGCCTTTGGAATGAGCTCCCTGACAACATCAAGGCTGCTGATAGTGTGCAAAACTTCAAGAAACAGCTGAAAACATTGCTATTTCGAAAGAAGTTTAATTGACTATATGGACCATGACAACTGTCCAATGACTCTAAAGCGCTTTTGAACATTATAGGTGGAAAGGGCGCTATATCAAATATCAATTATTATTATTATTATATATATATATGTATATATAAATATATATATATATATATATATGTATATGTATATATATATATATATATATATAAATATATGTATATGTATATGTATATATATATATATATATATATATATATATATATATATATATATATATATATATATATACGAATAAGCCTATGCCAAATGGCTTTCTCAGTAACCGAGTCCAAGTTTAGGTATTTTAAAGATTGCTATCGACTGCAACCCCTGAAATCTGTGTCGCCATCTATAGTTTGATAAAGACGTTAAACCTGCTTTAATACATAGTAGTCACGACCCCCTTAGCCACATGGTATCTGGGCATCATTTGAAAATGAATAACACATTGGAAACACAAAATCCAGCTTTTATTTGTGATGATCTATACCATTTACTTCTGGTATGGCTGTTGGCTAAGGGCTAACGTAGATGGCGCTGGCAGCGCAGTAGGCCAGCAGCTTGAGGGGGGGGGGGGGGGGGGGGGGAGGGTGACCATCCATATTAATAGCTAGAACCGAAGGTAAGATTTCACGGATATCGCTATAACTAGGGTTTGAATGGTATGCTTATCAGGTTGGATAAAAAAGAAATTAAAAACACGTGCCAAAGTGTTAGGCTACTGTAACGGATTTCACGTTGGAATCATTGTTGGGTTTATGCTTTTCAAATATGATCAACAAAGGACTCGTTTTACACGGAAGCGCGGGCCGGGAGCGCGGGGAAGTGTTCACGACGGCCGACGAATGCTGGCGATGTTCTAACGATGTACCCAACATCGTTTGTTGTCAGAACATCGCAAGCCTTTGCCAGTTAGTGTGAAAGGGGCTTAACTCTGGTGTACGGCGATGTTTACCATATGCTACCTGTATTTGCCTCCACGTCGGTGGAGGCAAATACAGATAGCATATATAGTAAACATCGTCGTGCACTAGAGTTACAGTTGCTCGAACTATATCCTCACCAGAGACATAAAACTCATGCATATATGTCGGTCTTCGCTTCAGAGAAAATATATATCAATTACCGAGTATAGAAATCTTACCTTGGGATATGTCCGGTCTCAACGCGCCCCATTGTGTATCATCTTTCAAAATTAGCAGCAGTGCGAAATACAAATGTCGCACAAGGGAATCGCCTAGAATTGCTATATACGTGATTCCTCTGTCGACCAGGAAATCACAGGCAGACGTCTTCGAGAAAGTTTTCACCCGGCACGTGTCGTGTTCCGGCCGCCACATTGCCAGCTCTGCGTGGAGCAGACGACGCTCGTCAGAGCAACCTCGGCACGTGCAGCGCGTAGACGAAACACACCTGTTGGTGTAGTCACAACATGGCGTTCGACCGTGTGGGTCACACAGCGCTCGGAAAGGTACGTCACCGGCCGAACCAGCAAGGCCATTGCCAAAACTTACGTTCCCGCATTTGCCATCATCTCTTTGCAATGTTCGCGGGATGTCCAACTTGACCCTCGCCGATGTAAGATGATCGACTACTTCCGCATGATCTTTCTCACTGATTGTTTGTTTTGCACTCCAATGTCCCCTAGTCAGGCAGTCCAGCAAAGTTTGCCGCTCTTTCGTGATGTTGATCATGCGAACATTACGCGTTGATTGAAAGAAAGTCCACGTCAAATAGAGGGTGATGAAAAATAGGATGATGGCACCTCTGCGAAGTTTTGACATGAGCTCTGCGGGACAGGTGAAGATATTCGTCTGCTCCGGATGGGCGTCATAGGGCATCTGCCCGACAGGAGCAGAGGTCGTTCTTTAGCCCTCTTTAGGGGCATGGCTTTTATAATGCTGTGGTGTTCAACCCTACGACGACATACAGACGTTCGTATAATGACCATAGGCTGATGCCATCAGCCAATCACAAGGCTCTCCCGAGTGAGTGGTTATTTCACATAGCCTGCTCAAGCCGATGGTCAACAGTTAACCAATGAAGCTGTACAAACAAAATGATTCCCTTTTATTTGTACTTCTCACCGGGACTTCTCAGAAACAAATGGGCAACCATTGGCGACAACTGTGCAGGCAGAACAGAAAGTGATATCCTCACAAATGGTGAAAGGGAATGAAGTAAAAAAAACGAAGTGATTTCCTGGATTTCCACTATACATGTTCATTGTATATAGATGTACAAAAGTGTTAAATATAAAGGGTCCCAATGTAATTGCATTTACTTCTGGGTGAATCTTTAAGTTCGCGGTACTTTGCCAGGCTTAAGACGTACATAAATGCAGTAACAATAGCAAATTTCTCACTCTCTGAAAGCAACTTCCTCTAGCTCAGGGAAACGAGCTTTTTGGTTGAGGAAATATTCATGTTAATGATTTCAAATACCCTTGTCACACTTTTTTGGCATTTTAAACACTGTAAATGGAGGTGGTTGTACCTTTATGTCCTTCATTCCACTCTAGACATAAAATCCCTACAGTCAAAAAGTTATATCCGTGGCAGGTTTGCACTACTACGCGTAATGGCCTATAGAGGGCACCATAAGCTGTCTCTCTCATCTATGCTGTTTTAGCAAAGCCAACTGATTTTTTTTAATAACAAAATTGACCCACACAATTCCGGGGTCTTTGGTAATGGTCGGTTTGCCCTTGACGGGCAGAGAGGCATGCTACTTGACATGTATTTCTGTACCAAAACCCTAGCACCCTTTTTACTGATTTCTGGTATTGTATGGCAACACAGGGCATCCACAATAAGATACCGTTGCATATAAGGTTCAATATTATTGAACTACTCGACAGGCCGCTCACCTGCAGCAATTGCAATCTGGGGCTTCAAGGGGCGTATTCAGTTTTTTGGGGCGTAATGGTCATACACCACCATAGGTACTTGGTTCATGATTGCGGAAAACATATACACATAGAATCGATATAGCCTACCTAGATTTTAGGCTAGGTAGATAGCGGTAGTTAAATCACATCCCAATTTCTTGTAACAGCAATCTTATCCCTCCAAACAATTACCGTTTAATCAGACCATTTTCGCACGTTCCTTCCCCGGAAGTGTCAAATAATGCCATCGTTAAATTAATGCGTTGATAATCTGAACATTAGTCAAGCACGTTTCCAAATCCCTGAGCGACTGATACCACGAGTTGGTATGTGAGTCGATTGCAACCACTCAGCCTGCGTTTGGTGTGATCTCAGATGAACAAAAACAAGTGGATATGAAACCTGCTGGTCAACCTGGCCAGGCTTGCTGCAGCGAATGGCCCAAAAGTCGTGTTCTGCGCATGTTGGTGCGCTGGTTTCTCTGTAATGTAAACGATACGAGAGACCTCATTGGTCGTTGTCTCCTGGTGACGTCGCACTTAGGCCAGATTCGAGACCCCTGTGATAGCCAGGTCTTCACTTTAGCGCATATAGTAATTGGTCTCTCGCTACATATCCATTCTTTTATTCATCTAAGGTATGATATGGGTTTAGGTAGAAGTCCAGGGAGAGCACCTCCATCAGCGCCGTAAAAGAACTTTTATAAACAAACCAGCCTTCTGTAAACGTAAGATACCCCTAATAAAGCTACATTGTCAAAGAGTTATTTACACGGGACAAGAGTGCTGCCATGTGAAGGAAAGTTGATGCTCCATTGTCCCAAACCCAAGCTAGATTATCGAGCGGCCATACAAAACTAAAAAATGGCTCGCATATTCGCATTGATACGCGAATATAGTGTTAAAACATAAAAGCTCAGAGTCCTACTGCGTCAGCTGGAGTCATCGTAAAGATGTCCCAGGAATAACCTATAAACCTTTAAAATGAAATCGAATCGAACATAGTATTGCAACGTGTTTTTTTATATTTCAAACATGCCTTGGCAGACCGATTCACCCGGAACAATGAAGCCAATATATTGGCAGATGTAAGCGAAGGATGATTACCTTCATAGACTTTGAGTCAATTTTATTTTATCCTATACGTAGAGGTGTCGTCTATGTTCACCTGTATATAAATAGGGAATATGGGATGTTGCATATTTCTGAAGAACCTAGGTTCCTCCGACGCCAATTTCAAATTGTATTGATTCAAATTCTGAATTTTTGTAAGTAGTTTAGCATACTGGCTGTTGTCCGGTTGAAATTTTATTCCTGCACTAAATGAGTGGGCAGCCCGGGCATAATACACGACCGCACGTCCAATTGCTACCCAGTTTTCTGGGCACGGATGCATGGATGACCTTACAACTGAGGGTAGATTTGATTCGCAAACTACGCCGTGGGTCATTTATGTGCTTGGCTTATTTTTGATTACATATTATCCATGGGCGTTTGTGCGTGTATGTGTATGTGTATATATATATATATATATATATATATATATATATATATATATATATATATATATATATATATATATATATATATATATATATATATATACACACATATACACACACATATATATATATATATATATATATATATATATATATATATATATATATATATATATATATATATATATATATATAGTGTATATTCAATAGTATATAAATATAGCGAGCAGTCGGCGTACACCGTATTTGTCAGTAAAGCGGCAGAGACAGTCCCTGTATTATAGTCCAGTCAATCTACGACCAAAAGGGGGTCAACCTAGGACAAATTGCAACAAAAACCAAACCAGCATTTTTTGACTCGGAAAAGGCCCTAGAATAACATATCAAAAATCAGTATGAATCAAGTTAGTGGAGGACTGCCAAATTTGCATAATCAAAGATGGCCGCCCAAAAATACTGGATCCTGATGAAAGTCAAATTAGTGACTATTAACAAATGATTTTACTTTTATTTGGCACTACAAGCACATGATTTAAGCCATAAATGGTCTACAAAGTGTGAAACATATGGGATTTCCTGACAAAAATGTTGGTATTCTTTATTTTGAAGTGGAATTTACACCTACGATTATGCTTACTTTAAGTTTTGACAGCTATTTTTGTCTAAACCGGTGTTTAAATAATATGAAATGATAAAATACATGCCAGAAAGATAAAACCTTACATACAAAATATTAATAAGTATAGTTTTTGCTGGCATATGTCTATTCGATTGTTTGTTTGTTAAGGGGACTTGGGACCTTCGTTCCTCAAGTGTAACTTTCATGTAAAGATTGACCAATACCTTGGTCTATGTACAAGAAAAACCTAATGAACTAAATGTTTTAATAGTTTTATGAAAGCTGAGACTTCTGAGAGGTCAAATATTCTAAAATTATCTTGTGACATCTTCACAATTTCCCAGGGGTGGGGCCGAGAGACTGATATGTTGATATCTAATACATTTGGTACTGCAAACAACCTCCTGGTGTCATAAAGAAATGCAACACAGCAGATATTCATATATTTAAGAGAAAACATCCTGTGCCCAAGAATGTTTTCAATAATGTAGTAAAATTTAGGTTTTGTAGGATAAATATTGAATGAGGGAGATTGTTTCAAAAATGAGGAGAACGCCTATTTCAGAAAGTTGTCTTAAGTCCAATCAAAGTGCACCTTTCATTTTCTACATTATAAAATCACCTTCCGTTCCGCTATAAAGCTTTTTGGGGGTAATTTGAATATGGATGTGATTTACTTTGTATTGGTAGAGTGATTTTAGTATTATAATTATCAATTTACTTGGTTCCTGAATTACTAAATAATAAAAAGAAATGATAGAAGATTTAGACCATTTCTAGTGGTGGGCGCTCCTCCCCTATCTTTTAAGATAACAGGCTAATTTCTAATTCGCTGTCTGTCTATTTCACTAAAAGTAATTTGAAGTGCAATTATAGGTCTTTGGAAATGTTTGGTTATTTTTTGACTCTTGGCCTCTTATATATATTTGAATTTGAATTTCGTTTTTCGTCACATTTATGCCAATTGTGGCTAATTCGTGACTAGCCAGTTGTAAGTAGTGGAGGAAACCGGAGTACCTGGCGAAAACCACCGCCTAACTCCAAGTCACTTGTAACTTTCTCACATGCCCAGTCCGGGATTCGAACCCAGGCAGTGGTGAGAGACGGCGTACAGTCAGTGGCGGCGCCTTAGACCACACGGCCGTCTCTGATGAAAAGCATATATGGAATAGATACCTCATGCTTCTTGAAATGTTTGGGAGTAACTGCAGGAGGCTTATCCATAGTTGCACTGAATCTTTGAAGAGTATGATTGTCATTTCCACACAGGAATCCTATTATAACTGATTATCTGTTTATAGCATAAAGTGGTTAATTTCCATTAAGGCAGTATGCACACACTTCAGCTTCATAATATGTCTTCCTGTTACCCTTTCTTTGCAAGCATCTATCTTATCTCCTGAGTCATGATCAGTGTCCCTTTACTCAGAATCTGCATCTTCAATTGCTTTGACACTGCCATCCAAACTAGGATTCAGCAGTCTAAGCTTTCTTTAACTGGCACTATGAACAGTTAATGAATCCCCAGATTCCCCTTCCTCTAATGTATCCTCATCTTTTGGTACAGAAGATATTTTATTGCATTCAAACCTCCTCCTTATAGAGCCACTTCCCAATGTGCTATATGAAGAATAAACTGTCCAGGGGTCAGCATCTTAATGCGCTCTTCTAACCCTAAATCTAAACTATAGGAAGCCCTGTTCACCTAGGTAAGATGAATCCTAACCATCCTAGCTATCACACAAAACAGAAGATAGAAACCATGCAGGAACCTTCAGACCCTAATACTTATCTGTTAGTAGAGCAGATAAGGAAGGGCTATTATGATCTTAGATAAACATCACAGCTAAGTGCCTTAGGAGTCCTCTCTTCTTTTTTAAAAGTCCCTTTCTGTCATTTGTAGTTCTAGTTGAGAGTTCTATTTCAAAGGAATAAGTAGCAAACCTTTTCAGCTCTGACATATCAAAAGAACAAAAAAACACTGATGTGAAGGTCAAGAGCCCCCTTAAGTTCACTCTGACACTAATATGGCAAATGGCCCATATTACAATTACCTGCTCTGAAGCATGAATGCCCCTCCAGGGTCTGGCATATGTCTAAACAATATATGTGCAGCAATGCATACTGTTATATTCCTCCTTAACAAAATCAAACCACATATTCCTTATTACCATAACTCAGTGCAAGTTTGCCACTCAGAGTTTATGGGACTGAGGAAAGGTCATATCGTCATTAGATAGAAAGCCAGAACTGGGAAGAAATTCCCTTCTCTTTGCGAATAGTTTCAAGGGGTCTTTCAGTTGCTGAAAGACCATTAAAGTCCTCCAAAATGCTGCACATTTATATAGCGACCAGGCAAACCCACTATTTTGAGGACCCAGCGGAGACTTGAACCTGCGAACTCACACGTCCCCTCTGTTCTATTTGCAATAAGACCAGACCACTACTCAAACCCTAACCCTGAGATGACACATGTGTTCATCTTATTTAATATCATGATTTCATATTCCTCTAAATCTCAACTGGATTGCTGATCAATGTGGTTACTGATTCTGGCCAATACTGAGGCAAAAGAGGTGCCATTGTTTCCCAAGTTAGTCACATTGGTACATACACCTCTGCACTGTCCACAACTTGTTGAGCATTCAAGCCCACGCTTCCTACAAGAGCATTGCTTGGTGCTTCATCCCATCTTGAAGTTACATCTGACCATCTCCAAAAGGTCCGAAGGTGCTGTGTATATATCTGTGGTAACTGCGAGATACTTTGCATCTTGCTCATACCATCCCTAGTTCTCGGGTTTTAGCTGGTCCCCCTGTCCCATCCACTGCTGCACTTGTAGGTAGATCTGCATGTTATGGAACTTAGGCCAACACTATGCTCTAATAAAACATTTAAAATTAGGACTACGCTTTATCTTGGCTAGTACTGATGTAAAAAATGGTCAATGATTGTGGCCGTTGCTGCTCTGGAATATCTTCAACTGCTAACCAGAGGTCCTCAAGGGATACTAGTGAACATAAATACAGAACTATATCTGCCAGGACAGGAACCTATGCTATGGTTTTCATGCCCAGAATTGTCAAAAACGGGATATCTTGTGATAATAATCTCTTGATTGTTTTCAAGGTAGGTCTAATGCATGCACTGGTAACTGTACCCTAGACAGTCCTACCAGTAGTATTTACATTTAAAAAAAATAGACATTGACTTTAACAAATTAAAAAACTTTCATTTCAAAGTAAAACCAGTTACAATCAATATTATTGCCAGCTGTCATCAAGAGAACAACTGGATTTGACAAGTTTATTAGGTTTTCAGGCAATCTGGTAAAAAAAACACGTCACTTTTTATGTGATTTTTAGCATTTTAGGGCTAAAGTTGGACTTCTCTTAGTGTTTTGATACTCTGTAAAGTTTCAGTGTCCACTTGATACATACCTAAGACTTAACATGGTTAAATTATATGAACCAGAACGACTAATGCAAGAAAAACAGTAATGTACATGATTCAGTGGCGGCCATTTTGGAATTATGCAAATTAAGCACCCTTCCACTACCATGATTTATACTGATTTTTGATATATTATCTTTTGAGCCTTTCTGAACATAATAGGGGTAAAATGAAATTTGTTGCAATTTATCCTAGGTCATTCGCTATTTTGACTGGACTATATATAGAGAGGTAGGTTACGCGTAGATGGGCGAGCCTGCTATAATGTGTACATAAATAGTTGAGGAAGGTATTGTCATGGGCTTTTGTTTAAAGCTTCATCTGCTAAGGCAACATTGGTTACGCGAGTATCGCACAGCTAAAAGTGTCGGATTGCTAAATTTCAAACATGTTTCAAATTTGCCGCTAAAGATAAAGAAAATTCATGTATCTTTTACAAAATGTGTTACTCCGATAATTTACTGCATCATTGTCTTAAGGTGATGGGTACCATTGCAAGCGAGTTAAAAGCCCCATCCCAAAACACACCTCACAGCAGCATAATCATATAATAAGGTGTATCTCCAGGTTCCTGAGTGTTATCAGGGAGAGAATATCATAGTCAGCCGTCTGTAGTCAACCCATATTCTAATACATTTCAATATATACAACTTTTCACTCAAATGACATAACCTCATTACTTACGCAGGTGATGGTCACTACAGGTTCACAGTTACCTTAGGGATATCATTGACTATGCCCAATAAGAAGTAATTTTTTGATCTTTTACTGCTAAAGATTTTTACAGGCCATAACATTGAAAATTTTAGTGAGATATCTCGTGTTCGGAGGCATGGTAACCCCATTGATAGTAGTGGACATACCTCGCTGATCACACCTGAGCACTAGAAACAAAAGACTGCTGCACAAAGATACACCTGCACAAAGATACACTTGTGGTCAGGAAATTCTAGTTAGAAATCTCCACACCAACTACACTTGGTGACCTAACGTGCTCATAGCTAGCACGTATTTATAGCATCCTGACCACAAGCCATTGTCTTGAGATCGTCGAGGTGTATCTTTGTGCAACTGGCTTTTGTTCCAAGTGATCAGAAGTGATCAGCGAGGTATGTCCACTACTATCAAAGGGGTTCCTATGCCTCCACACACGAGAAACCTCACTAAAATGTTCAATGTTATGGCCTGTAAAAATCTTTAGCAGCAAAAGATTAAAAAATTACTTTTTATTGGGCATAGTCAATGATATCCCTAAGGTAACTGTGAACCTGTAGTGACCATCACCTGCGTAAGTAATGAGAATATGTCATTTGAGTGAAAAGTTGTAAATATTGAAATGAATTAGAATATGGGTTGACTACAGACGGCTGACTATGATATTCTCACCCTGATAACACTCAGGAACCTGGAGATACACCTTGTTATATGATTATAATGCTGTGAGGTGTGTTTTGGGATGGGGCTTTTAACTCGCTTGCAATGGTACTCATCACCTTAACTGCTTGTACTTAAAAAAGTTGTAAGATACGTTAAGTTAACGTATATTCCGATAAGTACAAAACGGAAATAGATAAAACGATTCATTCCCTTCGAGTACATACAAGTTATAACAAAACACTTTAGCTAATCTTCTCCCCATTAAAGGTCGATTTTCAAACTCTGACCTTTTAAACACCACACACACACACCCATATATATATATATATATATATATATATATATATATATATATATATATATATATATATATATATATATATATATATATAGGGCTCAACATTAGGAAAAAACTTCATACGCCAAGCAGGGCTAGTTACTGTAACTTTTACTAGCCCTGAAATATTTTTGCTAGCCCTGATATTAATGACAAATCTTTTCAAATAATGACCCCTGTTGATAACATAGCCTTTGTGTTAAATTGAGTTATATTATCATCCAGGTATGCAGAGCCAAATGAGGGCTCCATACTTTTTAAGCGCTGATTCTCATTCTATCTAGCCCCTCAGGGCTACTCACAGGAAGAATTTACTAGCCCTGACTTTCAATAACTAGCCCGGGGATACAGGGCTAGCCTTAACGTCGAGCCCTGATATATATATATATATATATATATATATATATATATATATATATATATATATATATATATATATATATATATATATATATATATATATATATATATACACACACACATGTGTGTGTGGACTCAGACTGAAATGGTAAAGAAGGAATAAGCGGGCAACCCATTATCCTAACAGTTAACTATTCCCCCTGTATGCTATTTCGTCTGCATGCCTTACTTTTTTCTAAATAACTTGGTGACAAAGACATTTGAACAGTATATATTTTAACGGAAGATGTTGTAATTAACATTTTCTCGTATAAATTTTGGACCAGTATAAGGGTAAATGAATATGAATTGACCATCGTTAATCAATGTCATTATTAACCCAAGAAAGGATGTTCTATACACATTTCTTCGAAAGCTCGTACATCTATGATGTTCCAGAAAAAAACAGGTTGAAGCATTTCAGCACCATCATTAATAAGCACAGGTATGCATGGTTTGGGAGCAAGGACAAGATATTTAGGATAGACAACGATAGATTCCGATTGATTCCGATAACAATTCAAAACGTGTTTACGTACTTAATAACGTCCCCATCATATTGCTGTACATGTAGTTTAGTATCTTTAATTTTGACACAGATCCTACTTGTACAGGAAGAAATTATATCACAGGTTTGAATTGGTTATTTTTATAAACACCTGACGGAAATACTCGGATGTCCTACATGGTAAAGTATGTTCTTGTTTTAACCCTTATGCTGCTGGTGGCTAATTTGACCAATAATACAAAAGGATGCAAAACACATGAAAAATGACTGAGACATTGGAATACGGGTACGCATCTGAAACAACTCAAAGAGAGCTATCTAATGAATACTGACAGGGTAAGGCTTAGATGATTTTCATAACAAAATCGTTGTATTCATAAGCTTGGAACGAAAGTAGCTCTAGCATTGGGAGGGCTAAATTAAGGGGGCAAGGTGTCCAAACGACGCTCACACAGGTTAATGTCAAGCCCTGTTTGCACACTAGCTGCGTGAGATTACGGGCACTGAGTGACAGTGGGTCACCATGTTTGTTTTGTCTATGTACTGAAGCCAGGAATGTTTGTCTCGCGGTTTTAAACGTGCGGGCAATGTGTAAACACAAACATCATTAAGTGCCCTGATGGAAAAATGATTCAATGTTTAAAATGAACCCTCATTTGCAAAAATTAAGTGCACAACCTTTATTGAGTAAATGCAACTTAAACCCAGTATAGAAGGTATCCTGTGGGGATTGCCGTCTTGTTTATTTTGGGGCCTAAAATATTTGTCAACGCAACACTGAATTGTGCTGAAAAGCCAGGATGTAATCGCTGTAACTCAGCTTAGACTGGACTGGCAAATTAGAGCTAAAACAAAGACTGATGTCACAGGAAGCCTCAAACAAGGTGCCTCCTTAGCCTTCCACCAGAAGCCCAGATTGCTTCGATGTGGCATGTTCAAATGTAAACATCTCGACTTCTAAACAGGTTACAGCAGCAAATGACCATTCATTTCAAATCTGAGACTATCCAGTGACTTGAAATAGATTCTCCCAGGACTAACATACGATCTTCCTCCCAGGTTAACTCAAGCCACTACTGCCACTAAGTATTGTTAAAGGAAACGCAACTTTCATCATGATATTCCTCGAAATGCTGATTTATTATAGATATTTCCACAAGTCAGACCTGAGGTAAAGATTCAAGTACCTTTCTCCCAGGTCTGACCATGAGCACGCCCCAGATATGAATGGTTTAAACCTTGGACAAAAAACGGAGCTCAGTAGTTAAGGTTATAGGGCTTATAACTGTTAGGTCGCTCGCTCGATTCCCGGCTGTGGTTCTTAGATGTCCAGGGGCAGACGGGTGGGGTTCTTAGATGTCCAGGGGCAGACGGGTGGGGTTCTTAGATGTCAAGGGGCAAACAGTTTACCCTTTATGTCTCAGTACACCGGGTTATGGTTCCAGTACATGGTATTTAGGCAGTTTACTATTGACTTATACAATAGCCTTTGAGGTATTATGCTTATGAGAGTTCCCGTGAGAGTTATAAACAAATAAAAATAGGCATCACGTCGTGAAAAAATGTTATGCATCTTTATTACATAAAACGCAGAAAAGATGAAATTAAATGGAAAAAAATAACATTGCTCTTATCGTCACTTGTGTGTGACGTGCTGGGAGGTTCTAAGGTAATCATTGTCTCCGCCAGGTGGCGCTGTCACTAATTCAAAATATGAGAGGAGAATATGTGCGATTTGTGTATTCACACCATAGCCATAGTGGGTACCGTCCCAACTGACCATGCCGTCAGTTAGCGCATGCGTATTAAGAGTGGGTATCCCATAGTCAGCTAGGAATTTTGAAGTTTCCCGCGCGTAGGTGATCGTTCGCTGTTTATTCTGCAGAAGCAGGTGCGGGGGTTTCAAAGAACCCGGCGAATGTGGCGCCACCCACACAACTTGCGGCCAATCCGGGAAGCTTCCTCCCCACCATAGAAGTTTCGCTACAGGCGACAGAAACCACGAGATCACGGTTTCCCAGTAGAGATCGTCATGTAGACCTATTCCAAATAAGAACAATGTTTTGCTGTGTAGTGTTGAGTAGGCGTGTCCTAACGCTGAGAGCACGTGACCGGATTGGTAAGGTGCCACGTATTCCATGTGCACTCTCCCATCGCAGTAGGTGCCCGCATATTCCAGGTACTGGACGTTACAATGCTTCTCTGTGAACTGAGCCAGGCCACTGCAGTGGTTCCTTGTCTCTGGAATAAACAAAATACAATTTTATTTTCTAGAAAGGTTGACTCTTTCACGTCAGTATCTCACACGCTCTAGCAGAAAAGTACTATTGGTCTTTAAAGACAATTCTTTGCCATTTAATGTAAATCATTCTTGCAGAAAAGCGCCACTTCTCCTTAAGGACATTTCTTTTTTGCAGAAATCATTCTGTTATAAAGACAATTACAATTACATGTATGTTAAGGCAAATCATTTGTCTTTAAAAGCAAATCATTAGTCGTTAAAGACAAATAACATACTAGTTGTCTATAGAGACAAATGACTTGCCTTTAGTTATGGTATAAATATATATAAATATATGTATAAATATATATAAATATATGAATATATATATATATATATATATATATATATATATATATATATATATATATATATATATATATATATATATATATATATATATATATATATATATTCCAACTTATATATACTCCCAGCGTACCGCAGCGCTACCTATCCACAAGACATGACATCTACATACGTCCTGGAAGGCAGGCAATGCGGGAAAACGTGCGCCCGGCCACTTATCAATGTTTAGTGAACGGATCTCACAGGATCAAAAGCATGCTGATAGTAATGTTTGAACAATACTATATAACGATAATAACAGCTTTGGCACGAATATGTCGACGAGCCTTTGTTAAACAGTGGGAGATTGGGTCTGTGGCGAGCATCCCGCTTTGTAATAGGGTGTTCAAATATTCATCTTCATCTAAACGAGTGATGGCCCCTTAATATTGATGTAATTGTATATAATGTAGAAATAAGCTCCTTATTGGCAGGGCTATTATAAACATGTCTTTAGAGCAGTTAATGATTTATTCAGACCATCTGCATCAAGGGACTACACGCGGCGCAGTCTGATGTCCTTAAATATAACTCTTTAAATAGAATTCTATTTGGAAAATATCTATAGATAATCTATAGAGATCTATATAAGATTGGTTAACCCATCAGGAACAACAAATTTCAGTCGAATATTTCTGAAAATGTTGCTTTCCTATCAACTTTTCGATACACCGTGTGTACGCTCAAGATCCTCATACCCATCTCAACATCTGCAGAAGAGGCTCGCATTACCACAGCATCCACAGGCAGGATACCTGTGTGTTAATTAGATACCAATAATTCTAAAAAAAATATGAAGAAACCCAGATATTTCGCTCGTGAATATCTAGAAAAACTACCAATTTAAAGCAAATGATTGCAGATATCCAATTAACTTAGTGTTCGTACGTACACACATTGAAATACAGCATGTGTGTTTCACAACAAATTAATATATATTTAGGATATATGTTTAGGGCAATCTCATTTTGTTAGCTTCATAGAAAAATACGACACCCATTTTACTTTTCAAAATTATCCTATTAGGAAAACGTATGGAAACCCTGACTACCCTCTTGGATCACAACTTTATTTTGACTGGCAATGGTCACGGACCATTCATGTACCGGCAGAGATGTGAAGAGGGCCCTTGGACCGGTCAACCTTAAGTCTTCCATAAACTATCAACATCCTTATCCAAGCTAGTTTGCACTTTATTTTACCTATCCTACTGTTTATCTATCAAACTTACCTGCAGATATATCTGGCATGAGCGCCCCTGTGTGAGGGTCATTTTTGATGAGAATGAGAAGAGCTGAATAAATATGCCTCATTAGAGAATCACCCATTACTTTGATTTGTTTTACACCTCGGTCCTCCAAAAACCCACACAGGCCTGCCTGGGTAAAGTTCTTAAGTGTACATTTCCGAGGTGATTTAAGATCCCAGTAGGACAATTCGGCGTGACGATAGCGACGTTCATCGTAGCATTCTTCACAGTCACACGTTTCTGGTGTCCTAGCAACGCATCTATCGCCATGGCAACACGGTGTTTTTCCTAAGGGATCACAGAGGGCTCGCTGTATCACCTTACGGTAACGCAGACGATCAGCGTCCTCGAAACTAGTGTTTCCACACCGTCCGTCCATTCTCTGCAGAGATGGCGGGATTCCCTTTTCCCTGCGAGCGATTTTGATAAAGCCTTCGACTTGGTTCGCGTCTCGCATGGTCACACCGGGCCGCGGAAGCCATTGTCCTTGCGACAAACAACTCAGCAGTGCCTGTCGTCTCTCCTGCATCCCTATTCTCCCCAATCCAGCGGGATATATCATACTCTCGACGCTCGTCGACTGGTGAAAATCCAGAGCGATCTTTGCGTAGATTACTAGGATAAAAACGCCCACATAACAGTAAGTCCGTGGCTGTGTCAGTAAACGACGCATGTCGAAGATGGACCTTATTCGAGTCAAGGTCGAACACCCTTCCAACCACACCAGCCTGGTGACTAGCTGTTATGCTATACATTAGACTCACTCCTCATCCACGTCTGTCCTGGGCCTTCAGAGTAGCATTTCCTCTTAGCCTGTGCATTGAAGAATGAATACATGCATAGTCATCCTATGGCTGTACCAGGGAGGCAGGCACATTCGTCTATTGAACGGTGTACTGCATGATGTAGGTCAGTTCCAGGTCTAGCACCTAGGGGAAGGAGCAAAGCTGCATATGCAAATATAGTCCGTACTTGACCTCCTAGCGTAGACAGTATAATGCTCCCCTTTCCATATGCCCGTTTCCTGCTTCCTCCGTCACCGCACGGTGGCAGCACCGGTACTTGCCCAGACTGACCTACCCGCCTCGCAGCTATTGCCGAGACCAGCAGCACGTTTTGTTGGCCGGAGTGGCTATTTACCGAACATCGACTGTCAATAACAACACCTGTGACAATATCCATGAATTATATGGAGACAGTAATTATTATAACTGAAATTAAATTGACAACAACTGTCAATGACAATATCCATGAATTATATATCCATGAATTATATGGCCCCCTGATGTGCCACCGACGGAGAGAGCACTTCAATTAACAGCAAGCCGCCGCTCACGGCTCACGGCAGCACTTGAAAAATCGGGCGTTTTCGATTAGGGCGTTTTCGCATATCGGGCGTTTTCGCCTGACACCCTCTATTTACCAGTTACCTGCCTGTAGCGAGTTACGTCCGTCAGGTTGTAGGGTTGTGGTATCCTCTATGGTATACATACATTTTTCGTGGGCGGGCAGAACAAAATAAAGCAGCCTGGACGTATGCTGCTCATTAGATATTTGCATCCTTGTGCTTTAGACGAAAGTAACCTCAGCATTTAAAGGGGGTTAAACCGAAACTTCATCTCAAGTACCTCCTTCAGTTACATACCACCATCTCCAATATGGCATGCCTTTTGCACATTTATTCAAGATGTGCGAGGGAGAGGCAACCTGTACGGGGGGAGTACTAACATACAGAGATTGAGTGGCAACATGCTGGGTTGATATACAAGATGCGAGAGTTTTAGTGTCAACATTTAAAAGTGAGTCACGATTGTGAAAAGGGAACCAACATGTGGATAAGTATATGGGTAATTAATATACATGAGTGCGGTTAGGTTAAACAGTTGACGTCATCACAAATCAGATAGCTGCATGTGCCGGGAGCTGGCCAAGTCAAGTCCAGCCGTCCTCAAGCTAATATCGTCCGTCCCCATACCAACTCGATCGTCCTGGCTCTCTCTCTCTCTCTCTCTCTCTCTCTCTCTCTCTCTCTCTCTCTCTCTCTCTCTCTCAATATATATATATATATATATATATATATATATATATATATATATATATATATATATATATATATATATATATATATATATATATATATATATATATATATATTTATATATGTATGTATGTATGTATGTATGTGTGTGTGTGCGTGTTTATATTTTTCGTGAAAAGTTGTTTTATTGAACTACACCACCCGTATGCGACGTCAACTGATTTACCCTAACAGGTAGTTTAAGAGTTGGTCTCCCTCACAGTTCAGAGTTCATCAATGACGTATGAAAAATGTGTACACCTCCATTGATGTATATATATATAAATATATATATATACATATATATATATATATATATATATATATATATATATATATATATATAT
>OZ012685.1:20245058-20354892 GCA_963942565.1 Maea johnstoni
GTATGGGGACGGACGATATTAGCTTGAGGACGGCTGGACTTGACTTGGCCAGCTCCCGGCACATGCAGCTATCTGATTTGCGATGACGTCAACTGTTTAACCTAACCGCACTCATGTATATTAATTACCCATATACTTATCCACATGTTGGTTCCCTTTTCACAATCTTGACTCACTTTTAAATGTTGACACTAAAACTCTCGCATCTTGTATATCAACCCAGCATGTTGCCACTCAATCTCTGTATGTTAGTACTCCCCCCGTACAGGTTGCCTCTCCCTCGCACATCTTGAATAAATGTGCAAAAGGCATGCCATACTCCAATGAATGAAACTGCTTTACCTTGACAGATGATCTTGTTCACAATATTTATTTGACAAATTTGAAATCTTAAACAGTAAAAATCATTGTCCCGACACTAGAGTTAAATACGTGTGGTATTTTCTATCAAACGGCATGATTTAGCAATCACGGCTCACACGGATTTTCGTCTCTATCCCATAAGGATCCATTTGGCAGCTGGAATTTATTGTCACTTTCTCTGCCGGAATATGACCAAACACACTTAAGCAGCGCAGCAAAACACTGAGCTCTGCAGCAGGGGTTAGCTACAGCACTGTGAATGGCTCAGTGTTTTGCAAGGCAATCTAATGAAACCATTGCTTTACCCTATTTTGATTGGGTGAAGTACCGTGACTTAATCGATGGTTACGTGTGTTGTTCAACACTACTTACACACCCGCAGTGTAATTAGAGCTGCACTCCGGTCATTAAGAATCCAACCCAAGTAAAAACAGCACGCCTATTGGCTGCAAGAAGGGTGTATCAGTTAAACACCTGCTGTGGCCAGTAGCCCAGGTCACGCCTAAGATCTGGCAGCCTCAAGACCACCCTATTCTTCGTTTAAGGTGAATCGTTCAGTTATCTATTTATGGTAACTCGATGTCAAATTATAGAACAAAAGCCCAGACTTCGTATTCAATGATGTTGATTACAGTACAACCCTTGTACATGTATTCTTTGATGAACAGCCACAAGTTATTTTGGTCCAAGATGTATTGAAACAACGAAAAGAATCAAGCAATATAAGCTTAACATTTATATTTCTTTTGTTCATCTATGGCATTATTAAGGACACTTTCCGACCACTCAGCAAACGTCGGAGACGAATCTGCCGTATGTTAATTTTGCATATCATGTCTGACATGAATTATGTGTGATTTTTGTCCCATCTCACTGACTTCTTTGTTAAAGTCGTCACCTCAGAATAGGGTAGTTAACTCGAATTAATGATTGGTCCTACATATTCTGTGACAAATCTTTACTATTCCATTGCTATTAAGGCTCGTTCACATAAGTCCGTCAAACGAGCGGCCACCGTGACGAGTCCGCAGTGCGCCCCGGCCGTTCGAGTTGAAAGATATGGGCGGGATGAAAACTATTTTACCGTTCCTAAAAATACTTATTCTTTATAATTCAAAACGTTTTTGTGTTTCTAGTATTCACCAACGTGGATTTGGTTAATATTCGTTCTTTCTCTATATTTAAATGTATTTTCGCCTTATTTCTCTAAACCCTATAAATGTGCATGTATTTGAAATATTTATGTCGGGTACCGTACTTTGTTTGAGAGATGCACCTTGTATTCTCTGCAATTAATATTTCACGTTCGCTTCTCAATTGTGTCTTTTTTGCTTACTTTCTGCATGTATTTCGTATCGGAATTGATCACTTGCTCTGCTGTAATTCTCGATACTGTTTGGTCAATAAGTGTCAGACACGCACCTGTTCACACTGCATAGATTAAATATCGAACGTCTTAAGTTAATATCACACGCCATATTAAATCAATATCGCATGGTACATTTGCAGCTGGCAATGTGACATATTTTTTTTTACTTACAATGGAAGAGCAGGTGATAAGAATTCGTTACACCTTGTTGGGGAACTGAAACAAGACATTATTGTAATTGCAACCGACGTTTTCCGTTTTCTCTTGGATCAAAACAAGAATGGTTACTCATCTATGAGGTTTTCTTTTTTGGTTGAAACATCATTTAGTTTGAGTAAATGCCGCCAGATGAGTAATAACAACTGAATGGAGTAGGATGGGTTCCAATCTTTCCTTCAACAAAGGCTGTTTTTAACGTTTTACATCCAATGGTAAAAATGTGAAGAATCTTGTCCATGGCAATAAATGACGAAATATACTGATTGGCCCTTCAATTGCATGGAAATATTAAATTTACACTATGGTTACGAAGTCGTTTGGGTACAAAATCTCCTGCAACGCCTCTTGCGCATGCTGGCACGGTGGCTAGGCTTTTTTTTGTTTTAACAGTCTTTCAATGAGAAAGGTAAGACTTTAAGCGAAAGAAAGAGAGATTCTTTTGTTGTATTCTTTGTAAGTCATGCGCATGGAGAAGGAAAGATACTTTTCGAGATAGGGAATTATCTACATCTCTGCCTGGACCATGCAGAAATGATAAAATTGTGCTTGTATTAGTTCTGGATTTTTCTAGAATTTCCTTTGAGATATCTTACATCATGGCTTGTTTATCATTATACCCCCAATGATATTGCCCACTGTGCTTACCTTGCTATTTGAATAGTCATTGCCTTTTTAAACTGTTGATTATATCACTATTAACTTAATAAGTAGAATATTCCCTCTCAGATCACAGAGATGTGCAGATATACATATATTGAATAGAGTATACTCAAGTATTATGGTTTTCAAATCTTATATATGCACTTGTGGAAAGCATATTAAAGAGATGTCCACCTTACGTTGATTGTCTGTTTGGTTAATATTGTACTGAGAATTGCTAAAAATTCCCTTCTCTTTTTTAGTCCCGTAGGTACTCCAGTTGCAAAAGCAACAGAGACAGCTCCTCACTACACCGCAAAGTTGTAAAGCAACCAGTCAAACCCACATATCAGGACCCAGTGCGACTGAAATCTAAAATTGTACCATAGAACGCCCAACACTTCAGAAGTAGGCAAAATAAATTGTCCAATGTTCATGTATCATTTGACCCTACAATGCTGAGGCTACTTCCGTCCAACTGGTCCAAGGCACAAGAATACAAAGATTTTTGAAAATCACCTAAACCTTGTCATATTGGTATTCATTAAATAGCTCTTGCTGAGCACTCTTAGATGAGTACCCATATGTCAGGGTTTCAGTCATTTTTATGTTTTTTGCAATATTTTGTAATGGCCAAGCGAGCCACCAGCCGCATAAGGGTTAAGGTTTCTACATTATCTGTTTTTGTTAATATCAAGATCTCTGTAGCAAGAGCCTTAACCCATTAATACTTAGGAGATCCATATTATTTTTGACAATAACAAGGTAATCAAGAAACCTTTTTACAAAATATTTGAAGGAGAGTTGTTGGTGGTGTTCTAATTAACATTTCTCCTTCAAATATTTTCCCAAGTATGCTATCAATTGAAAGATTTCAGCAAACTTGTCAGGCCACTTTTGGCTGCTTTGAGCATTAATGGGTTAAAATATACTACTTTTGGGAGATAATGATATCGGTTGAAAATCAAAGAAGAAATGAGCAACACAATTTTAAAATGCTATTCAAAACATTTATTACCAATCTCGGAGTTGGAACAAAATATAAATTCAACAATATTGACACTGACTATGAAATGTTGTTACACCAACATTGCAGGGACAAGTTTTCTTACAGGTTACAAAATTAGTATTAGTATTCTTTATCTTCTTTCTATCTTCCTCCTCTTTTCTCTTTCTCTCTCTCTATTATCTTCTCTCTCTTTCTTTGACCAGCTGACTGACAACCTGGGGTTACTTACCAGAGCTTCATTCTGATTGGCCGATAAGCCACAATATGGTATCACTAAACTACATTCTCGGCTGGGCTGGGGGCGGTATCGCAGTGGGAAAAAAACAGTGCCACCAACTTAGCTCATCTACAGAGAAGTATGGAAAAAAGCTGGGTGACATCTGCACCCAAAGCTGCATGATACTTTACAAACAACTATTTGCACCGATCACGTTACGGCCATAAAATAAATGCTTCCTATCGCCAGAATTTCTAAATGTACCAACTTGACTGGTAATCCATACGAATCCAATGAATCAACACCACAATGGGAGGATAGCTATTTAAAATGGCACACATTGATCTTTCTTTGCCTATTTTCAAAAGATGACATCTCCCATAAATGGTTCTGACAGTCAAAATTGACATAGACATGTAAATAGCAAAGTTCTCAGAAATAGGAATTTATTTTTTGGCCTATGATGGTGTAACATGATCATTATTATCACATAAAGGGAGAGGCATTTAGGTCAACAAGCCGAGAAGCTAGATCTGGGTTGAGAATTAAACACCCAGGCAGCTTAGCAGAGCACTAAGTAAAAATCAAATCAAATTATCATGATCAGGGTTCTTGTATAGGGATCACCCACATTTAACCCTTCCAATGCTGAGGCTACTTTCATTCAAAGTACAAGGAAGCAAAGATTTTCGAAAGACATCTAAACCCTGTCATGTTGGTATTCATTGGATAGCTCCCACTGAGTATTCTCAGATGTGTACCCATGTGCCAGGGTTTCAGTAATTTGTTTTTTTGCATCATTGTGTATTGGCCAAATTAGCCACCAGCAGCATAAGGATTAAACAGTGGATAGACTCACCTTTCTTCCATTGGCAAATGCAAAGGAGAGGCAATTCAGATATTTGCTTCATTTAATTCTGAGGATGATGAATGGGTACAGTGAAACATCTTTACATGAAAGTATAGCTCCTTCATGTAGGAAGTCTTTACATGATGTATTTACCTTGCTTATGTAAAGGCGAATGCTGGTAAGATGTTGTTTCATTAAATGCTAACCTTCCTCTATATGTGGAAGCCAGTGATGGTAAGAAGTCTTGAGATGAAATATTCTTCTTGCTCTTGAAGACCAAATATGGTAAGATGTCTTAAGATGAAATCTTCTTTCTCATGAAGACCAAATATGGTAATATGTCTTCAGATGAAATCTTCTCCTTGCTCATGTACACCGAATATGGTAAGATGTCTTCAGATAAAAAACTTCTCCTTGCTCATGAAGACCAAATATGGTAAGATGTCTTTAGGTGAAATGTTCACCTTGCTCATGAAGACCAAATATGGTAAGATGTCTTTCGGTGAAATGTTCACCTTGCTCATGAAGACCAAATATGGTAAGATGTCTTTACAAGAAATATTCACCGTCCTCATGAGATATCAAATAATGGTGTCTTCACATAAAACAATTACTTTACTTATGTGAAGAAAGAAGATTTGCTTCACAAGGAATTGGTACCTTCCATACATCAAATTCAACGAGGTCTTTTAATAAGATAATCAACTTGTTTATGTACAGACAAATGATGAGAGAAATCTGCACATGCAATTCTTACTCAATTAAGGCTGACCCATTCATTTCTGAAGCACCAAAAATGTCCTGGCTATTATGCTAATAAATCATGACCATTGCATATCTGGAAAAAATTTGAAAGAAAAATGTTGTTCAGAACTTAACACACAACTCTGCCTCGAACATTTTGAGAATTCATGCTTGATACTGAAGTTATGTTCAAAAAGGTCAACAGGCCAGACGACACTTATTAAGACTTACAGGCATGAATGGGTTAAATTCTATGAGAAGAGTAGTTGATGATAATTAAGATATTGATCTTATATATGCAACAATACCTGATGCAGATTCTCTCTTTATATACCATACATATCTTTATCAAGAACTACCAGGGATTTTGAAAATATTCATGGACAACTAAATCTTTTTTGGCAAGCACACATACTTTAAATGACTTATATATCTGTATTTTTTACTAGGCTACTTAAGCAATGCTTGACCAAGTGTGTCGCAATTAAATTTTTTTTTTAGATACCCACTCACGCTCAGCCTGTTAAGCAACATGATCATTGATAACTTTCAGCCAACTCAATAATTAATATTATTCATATCTAAAATACAATTTGTCTACTCTAGTATTTTTTTTATTAGCTTTACAATAATGATTATACAATTCAATGGAGTTGCCCATTTCTAGCAAAAATTCCTGCTTTTGACCATTCCTATCATCCACCTGGTGAGAAGCCTAGGAACTAAACACACCAAAAAAAAAAAAAGAAAAAAAAAACACTTCGGCAAGAAGCGGAGAATCACATGATTACTGTATTTGGTATTTCAATCATAAGGTTTTCAAATTTGCAAAATGCTTGAAAAAAAAAGCTGCACTTATATGGGCACCTGATTAGGTAAAACACTTCACATAGCTACCTGGGATAAAATCTGCTTAAGGGCTTGTGAGAAAGTTGCTAGAGGCTTTCGTTGAGGCGGAAGTTTTCCCCTAATAATTTGGTTCATCCTCCACTCAAACTCGCTATTTATGATTTAACCTAAAAATGGCAGAAAAGGTAATGATAAAAGAAATTCAAAATCCCTATCATTCCTAGCTTGGTGTGGTGGACAATGGATAGCAGGTGTTGAAATTGAACCATTATTTGTTTTACAATGGAAATGCCACTTCTCAGTAAAACAAACCTCCCTTTCCAAGTAACAAGCACAGACGACTATCATGGCAGACTAGGAAGAGGTTTGGGGACTTATGAGAGCATCCATCCTAATAAATGAGCAAAATGTATTGATCTTATATATGCAACTATAAATGATGCAGATTCTCTCTTTATATACCATGAAGAGAGATCATTTAACTTTTCTATGATTTTGTTAAAAAGAAACATGCATAGGCATGGATGGCTCTGTCCCCAAAGCTTTTCAATTCAGCGTGAGGCAAAATAGGTTCTTTATATTTGATTGCTGAATTTTTGTGCTTCTGCATGTACTTGGGAAGTTATGCTTTCATTTTGACCCCTCACAAATGCCAGGGTTTCAGTCACTTTTCAGCTTTTTTGCATCATTTTGTGTTGGCAAAATTATCCACCAGCAGCATAAGGGTTCAGCTGGCTCCATCGCTGGCATTTCTTACCAACCGATCGTGGTATGTACCACAAGTCGTCTATATATCCAAAGCCTCTATAAATCAAACAACTGGGCCTAGATCAAACAACATACCCAACTCATATTGATACGGGTCATTCCAATTCATGAATATTTTTTTCGTAGTCAGCTAAAAAAATAACTTTGCAATCAATAAGAAATGTATCAAAGCAAGCCCCGAATACTATCTAATTAGTACTATATAATGAGAAATGACTTGCCCCACCCCTGCTCTACATTAACCGTAAGTGTAATTTTCTCAATAAATAGAAAATACACACGTCAACATCACCTCCGCTTGAATCAGAATGCTTTTGTTACTTAACAATATTACAGTATCAGACATTTCTAATTCTTTACATGATAGGATAATGAAACAATGATATCGCTCGTGGTGGCTATTTGGATGGCTCTCAGCTGATTTGGGAAACCTATACTTACCACGCCCTGGTGGCTTCCTACTGAACTAAAGTACCGCCACCTAATGGGGGAATGAAGCGTAAACATGCACATCGGCAAAACTACATTAGGAGAAATTCAAGGTGAGGTATTTTCCGAAAAAAAACTGATTCCGCTTATCTTTTCCAATGCAGAGGATTCATTTTCATTTTTTAGCCCCTATCAGGGAGAGAGTCACCCAAAGCGTCACGATAAATGGTACAGTATGAGAGCTGTCCATGGGAGGTACGTTATCAATACGAGACACCAGGTGGCACCACAACTTGCGCCGAGTGGCCAAATCGACCAATCACCAACAACCACCATGATCTATCCTGTGCTGACGGTGAAACGATACGTAGCAGCTCATGGCTCCCTACAGTATCGGTGTGTGAATTTCAAGGCACTGAATTTAAAAATTCTAAGTCCAGATTCCTAGTACCCTCCAACCCAAAGACAATTGGGCACAATATGAATACAGATTTTTTTAGAATATCTGGGAAAGTACAAGCAATAGTTTTTTGGCGATTTGCCACAGAGGCGCAAGTTGTGGTTGTATTCCGTGCCCTGCTCATAAGTCTGTTGTGATAAGAATTTTCGACTTCAGATTTTGCCCGGTCATATCCTCTTCCTTTTGATCCTCCATTCCCTGAAGAGCTCCGTAGGTTGTCATAGCGATGGGTGACATGGCAAGCTGGAGTCTCCACACAAACAGGGCACTGCAGCCGATGATAGTTCATTCATTCTTTCGATCCCGTTTTTTCTTCTTGTTCTTCTCGTTCCACCACGATAGAGTTCTTACACAGATAGAGATACGTAACTGTTGTACTGAGCTATATTTCTCTTGAGGATATCGGAGCAGGGCCCGAGAACGCGCTCGAAGCGCGCCCGGTCAAGCTTGACGCACTTGAGGGGAGCCCGGGCCACGACGGTCGCGGCACGTGGACGGTCCAGCAACAACGCAATCTCTCCTGAAATGACAACGACGAGAAAAATGCACTTAATGACCATAAAAATAAATCATAAGTTACCAAAATCTATTCATATTGTGAAAGAGGCAAAAGCATCATTGAAAATTTGAAAAGATTTCATTGAGTGGTTTTAGAGATATCTTATAGGCAAGTCATGACGTGGATGCGGATGCCGATGGAAACTCAGTGCCAAAAATAATACCTCCCCTGATAGGTGTGGGAGGAAGCTTAAACCTTCCAATGCTGAGGCTACTTTCATTCAAAGCACAGGGACACAATTCTTTTTGAAAAATATTTAAACCCTGTCATGTTGGTATTCATTGGATACCTTCGTACCCATTTGCCAGGGTTTCAGTCATTTTTTAGTTTTTTTGCATCATTTTGTGTTGACCAAATTAGCCACCAGCAGCAGAAGAGTTAAAGAAACGAATCCATTCCACAAACCCACAATGGGGGAAGCTGCTAGTGAGATAAGTTCTTGTTATTCTCACTCGGTGGTTCCACCATAAAATGTGAGAGTATAACCAGTGGAGATAAGACCATAGAGTGCCATCTATAGGCCAGTGATAGTACTAGTAAACCAGTGACAGTACACTGCTTGCTGGTCAACTCTGAGGGCAAACTTTTCAGGGAGTTATCTTAGACTTGCTACAGGATTGTGTCTTCTGGCTCTTTCCTTAGTCTCACTGATCTACCCTGAATTGATTTCACTCCAGGTTTAGTTCTGAATCAATCCTCAGGGGGGACACATTTGAGCTAAGTTTCAAACTGCAATTCATGAAAACTGTGCTGCCATCTATAGTTTGAGAGAGACATCAAACCTATGTTACACCCAGTATTGAGTATATATAGTGAAGGGGGCATAATACCTAACTCAACCGGAGAACCAGGCAGGGAGTTATCTTAGCCTGCCTCCCAGGCCATATTCAAATATCCTCCCTTGTGGATAGATGGCACTGCGGTATACTAGGAGGTGAGTTGGAAATATGACTACTTCCACTACTATCCCTCATGTGGCAATTTTGTGAACTAAATGGCCAAACAGTAGGCCACAAGTCCCTATGCAGTATAGGTGCAGGCATTTATATATAATAAAGTAAAAACAGAGTAGAGCCTTGTAGCTAGGCAGGGAGTTATCTATGCTTCTAGCCACCCACAAGCCTCAGAAGGGGTTTCCTAAGTGCCCCCTGATAACTGTGTTTATTCTGACATTCCTGTGTATCTTATAATCAGCAGGTAAACAATGATATCTACAGAAATCACAACAAATATTGAACTAGATTAACAGGAGTGTTTTTCTCTCCACTGTGTACATACTGAATCAAGCATACATACTTCATTGGACAAACACAGGGGGTTCAATGAATTACCCCCTAGAATCAAATATTGAATTCCTCACAAAGAATTATAACTTTTTTTATTGGATATAAATACATATTAAGCAGTATATCATCTTTCAGTAAGAGAAATCTGAGAGCGTTTGATCTTTGAAAAGACTTAAAGAGAAGAGGAAAAGTACCATTAAAAGCATAGTGTGAGATATCCCCTGTACCAGGATTGGATATTAGTATATAAGCTTTAATAATTTCAATGTCTTAGCAGTGTATTATCTTTCAGTAAGAGAAATGCAAGAGCGTTTTATCATTGAGAAGAGTAAGAGAAAAAGGAAAGTAAGACCAAAAGCCTATGGTTGGTACATATGAATATATAGGCTTGAGGAATTCCAATGCCTTAGCAGTGTTCTATCTTTCACTAAGAGAAATGCAAGAGCACTCTATCATTGAAAAGAGTAAGAGAAAAAGGAAAGTGAGATCAAAAGCCTATCGCTGGTACATATGAATATATAGGCTTGAGGAATTCCAATGCCTTAGCAGTGTATTATCTTTTACTAAGAGAAATGTAGGAGCATTTTATCTTTGAAAAGACTAAGAGAAGAAGAAAGGCAAAATTAAAAGCCGAGTGTGAGATGATCTTACCGAAGTAGTCTGAAGGTCCGAGTCTTCCCACCTCCACAGGATCTTCTCCTTCTGATTTCTTCTGCAACACAGCAGCCTGGCCCTGAAATCAACAGCAACCATGTTAATATACTGGCATACAGGCCATAGGAGTCTTGTGCTTTCAATATGGCCATGAATCATTGTCAAAATACTGATAACAAAACTACTTCTACTATAACAACAGCAACTATAGAAGCAGAAGTAGTAGAAGTAGTAGCAGTGGTAGTAGTAGTAGTAGTAATAGTAGTAGTAGTAGTAGTAGTAGTAGTAGTAGTAGTAGTAGTAGTAGTAGTAGTAGTAGTGGTGGTACTAGTAGTAGTAGTAGTAGTAGTAGTAGTAGTAGTAGTAGTAGTAGTAGTAGTAGTAGTAGTACTTCTACTACTACTACTTCTACTACAACTTCTACTACTACTACTACTACTACTACTACTACTACTACTACTACTACTACTACTACTACTACTACTACTACTACTACTACAACATCCACTACTTACACTATATTTACTACTACAACCATCACCACTACTCCTCCTGCTACTACCACTACTTCTTCATTTGTTTTAACTTCTGATTACGGCATTTTTTAAAAGCCCTTTTTTGCAGAAACAAAAAAAAGCCACTATTTCCTGAGCACAAGATGCAAGTTGATAGTAACCCTCCACTGTGCTTACCTCAGCAATAATAAAGAAGTCCTCTCCCTGCTCGCCTTGCCTCACAATCTCCTGGCCGTCCTCGAAGTTACACGGCTCGAGCGCGTCCGCCACTGTCAGCCTCTCCCACTTGTCAAGATTTTCTGAAAATTGTGTCAAATTCAGAAAGTTCAGCAATATTTTTTTTACAAAATTAAAAAAATATATATTTTTTATTTTTAAGTAAAATTTTGAACCTTTTTTTTTATTTGAAAAAACAAACAAAAAAGGGTTGATTTAGTACTTAAGAGGATTGATGATTTGTTCCTTTTTTTCTGACTCTTCCATTTTTCAAGATTCTCTGAGAATCATGTCAAGGACAAAAGAGTCACATTAAAAACATGTTTGGCTATAGCAACTTGATGTAGGCACATGTAGAAGTTTAGTTTAAAACATTGGCTATAGATGGCAGTGCATCACACATGCAGTGCTCCCATCTTATATCGTAAAGTGAAACCTTAGCCATATCAGTAGTTGAACACTGGCATTATGAATATCCTAATACAGTATATTGACAATAACAGATAAGATTACACTTAAGAGATACAATGTATTGTCTTTCTTAATTTTTGAAATAAATTTTATTCAGTTCTTGTACAACAATATCACAACAAAAGGTATCAATTATAGAGTATACAAAAGAGTATTTTGATACAGAAGAACATGAGAGAAACTGTATACAATTATTAGAAGCATAGACATTGTTATCCTATGTGACATATATCTGCATTATCCTGGAAAAAGTCAATTAATAGAGACCATCTTTTCTCAAATAAATGTATTCTGTGGTTTATTACACTCATATTGCTCATGTAAAATATCTGTTTGATACTTGACTATACCCTTTGTTTAGAAGATTTCCCTTCTAATTTTGATAAGTAGATAATCTTTTGGTATTTAATATAATGATATAATAATAATAATCTGACTCGAGTTTTCTAGATCCCCTAGAATTCTCTTTCTGTCAGATAAATGATAGTCTTAATTTTTTCTTGACAGAAAATTGTGACTCACCAAGAATTGAAACTTTGCCCAAGAATTCTTCGTACATTTTCCTCCTTCTAATTGTGCTACCCTGTATGGAAAGAAAGAACATATTTGTTAATACCTGTACCTAAAAATTCTTCAAATAAATTGGACATTGAAACATTCATACCAAGATTTAGCCGAAGTCTGGATGCCACAATAACTTTTGACTATGAAGTTAGAATACAGTCTCTTTCTATCCAGATAAACAAGAAATGGCAAGAAACAAATTGATGATAACATTTTGCTCTTTGACCTTTTGGGGAATGGACAAGGGTAACAAAGAGACATACAGAGTGGTTATGAAAGATATGTATGTCACTATACTAGAGCTGCACTCACCGAGGGAGATCAACTCATGAGCTCACCACCCGTTTGACTCGTGAGCTCATGAGCTCACGGACATTCCAATTTTCCAAAGAAATACTTATTTTCCAGCCCAGCTATTGAACAATAAATATTTCTTGGCGGAGATTTATTAACATTGCCATGTTTATTTAATTTTTAAACGTGCTGACGAGGTACAGAGGTCAGTATAACACCCAACACCATGTGAATGTATACATTGGAGATAGTAAAGAAGACATGACAGCGATAGGCAGTTTTGTATGTTAATAATGTGTTAGGTGCTCTTTGTTACGTTTATGTTCCCAACATACACAAGCTCACGATTTGAACATTTCAGCTCGAGCTCGGTGAGTTTGCCCCAGGGCTTGTGCCACTCAAGTTTGGGAGTGGTGAGTGCAGCTCTCCACTATACCTTTTGGGTTAGTTTCCTTTGGTCTGGAGTTTTAACCCTTCCTATGCTATGGCTACCTTTGTCCAAAGCACAAGCCGTCTAAGCCTTGTCATGTTGGTATTCATTGGAAAGCTCTCACTGAGCATTCTCAGATAAGTACCGATGTGCCAGGGTTTCTATCGATTTTCATTTTTATGGCACCATTTTGTATTGGCCAAATTAGCCACCTGCAGCATAAGGGTTGACAAGAGGTAGAAAATAGTGGTAGAAATATTGCTTACCATAAGAATACGTCTATAGCTATCTCTATCAATGCCCCACAATTTGACGTCAGTTTTTGCCTGAAAGGAAAAAAGGAAACACAAAGTCAAATGGAGTTATATATGAAGTGAGACCTGATTCGACCTTACACATAACATATCTCTATAATCAATTTTTTCTTTATAGTGAATCATAGCGAATCTCATTATATTTCTCAAGTGCTGTAAAGGCAATCATTATTTTTAGGACACAAAGGGAAAAACAAAATTACTCAGTCAGCAGAAGAAAATTCTTGATTTTTTAGGCTAATCAATAACTAAATGCGTGTCTCTACTACAGCCCACCACAAAACAAAAACAAAAAACACCATGTACTTTCAAAACTGAAAAAAAACATGTTTAGAATCCATATCTCAAAATCTGCAAGGGCTGATGATTCTTACCTTTATTGTAGCTGCTCTAGGGGTACCATAAATGAGGGCTAATTCTCCAAAACTTCCACCCTCTCCGATAGTTGTCACATAGTCGTTATTCACATACACCTAGAAAAGGAGCAACAGATCATAATTGATATTTTAGTTTAGGCAGTATTAAAACTATGAGGTAGAACTTATAACTCAGTTAGAGGTAATTCAATTTGCTGAAAAAGATGGATATTTCAAATTTTCAGCTAAACAATAATATTTGCCCTTATGTAGTGTCAATATGCATCAAATAATTGCCAAAAATCAGTCATAATATAACCTACTTATAAGAATAGAGTGACAGAAAATCTTCCTCGCTAGGGCATGGGAGCAGAGCAATCCTATTGCATCTTGAAGCTCAACAGATATGGGTTACCGTATTCTTCCGATAAACCGAACAGTGTGGGTAGAGTTTGGGAAGTTTTTCTGTACAAGGGGTGCCGGCAATCTTCCGTATAACCGCACAACTCAATGATTGCCGATCGTACCGTATCCGCCATTATTGTACTTTTGCGCTCTCGCTGTTCAGCACACTTAGATGCTTGGCGCAATTAACAAACCCGCATGTAGCAAGATCGTTGATTGATCAATATTACAATCTTTTGGCAAATATGAGCAGCGAGAGCGCGAAGGAACTCCAGAAATGGCAGAATTCAATGCTGGTTTGAGACACGGCAAGAGGAAAGGTATGTGATTTCGCTTTTCTTACTTCTTCTGGGGGGAAAGTTTTACGAGGTTTTTCATGACAGTTGCGCTGGCCGTTCCTCCTCTAACCGTGAGAAATAGGGGCTGTGCACTTAATCGGTCATGAGCGCTTAATCGGAAGAATATGGTAATATTTTTTCCAACTATTCCACACAATTAATAGGTAAATATTCCTCAAGGACACTAAGCAACGATTTGCCTTCCCCACTAAGGCATGAAAAACAACCATAAATGCCCCATAACATCACAAATTTCAACACCTTAAAGCCAAAAAGAGTAGAACCTAAACCCCTTAGCATTTCTACCTTGAGCTAGATATATTGCATTTGGAATACATTGCATGTTTGCATTAGAATGCGTGAATTATGAGTGGCCTTTTTTTCATTCTTTCACCCCACGCCAATAAAAGTAGAACCTCAAACCCCTAACATTTCCAACTTGAGATAGATATATTGTGGTTCAGAAGACACCTCGTGTTTGCTTCAGAATGCGTGAATTACGGTGGCCTTTTTTCGTTCTTGCATGGCCTCAGGAGAAACATCCATCAGATCATGAATTTTTATCACCTATCGTGTTGCGCCTATCTTGTTACCGTTTCTCACTGAGAAACACGACGCCCTTTTCAACATTCTCCATCAATTACCTGTGCCAGCAAGAATGGCAGGCGGAACTCATAGGAGAGTGGAAACTGGGCTAAAATCATAGTCTCTATACTACCAGCAATAGTGCTGTAACCCTTCCAATGCTGAGGCTACTTTCGTCCAAAGCAACAACGGAACTCACATGAGAATGGAAACAGAGCTAAAAATCTCTAAAAGTCTCTGTACCAATAGTAACAGTGCTAGAAAAGTCGCTGACATCTATTTTTTTTCGATTCAACATAATTTCTTTCCATTCCAATACTTTCCTTGAAATTTTGGAGAACTGCAGGAAACATGAAATATATATCATTTTTACATGTATCACACTATAGTATGTTTTTGTTGCTATGACCCCAAGATTCCTAAAGTACAAAGACAATTCAAATTTTTTCATCATTTTTTGAGTGAAAACTTGAGTTCTACTCAAAATTCTTATCAGCGTTGGCTGAAAATTGCAAACAAATGATAACATGAAGCCGGAAAGACTGTATTAATTCTTTTATCAATTAATTGACTTTATGCAATTGACATAATATTTTTTATGATTAATTGGAAAAATTTATCGATTATTCTCACATCAATTCCACTCCTAAACAGCGATTTGAGAAAAGCTTCTAAGAGAATGAAAAGATTCCCAAAACGCCTGTCTAGAATTTAACTATAATTCTTAATAGTTATATGGATTTTAAGGTAGGACGAGTACAGGTTGAGTAGGGCTAATAGTAGATTCCAGGTGCTACTAGCCCTACCTGACTTATATTGTTTTCTGGTTATTGTCAGTCCCTGTAACTTCTCAAATATTTTCTTTTTGATGAATTATGCTCTATTAGTGGTCAGGTGCAAAAGGGTTTACCATGTGATAAATCAGAGATTTTGATTTGAAATTCCACTTACATCTACTTCTCCTAGATCCAGCACATAGAAGTTATCACCCTCGTCACCTGCAAACAAAGAATATATGCAAAACATCAGACTACTGAAAGAATAATGTCAAAATATACAGTTTTTGAAGATTATATGCAAAATATTAGACTATTGAAGGAAGAATGTCAAAATATGTAGTTTTTGAAAATTTGCTGGCCCAATGGTATACAGTAGAGATATTGAATACCTGCACCAGTTGATAGGACGTCTGCAAGTGTCTGATTGTACAAATGCACCATGATGACATGTCGAAAAACAATCCAAGTACATCAATGACCAACGTAGCTTGTGAATCAATGCTACGTTCAGTATAGTGAGGTCATCGAAGCATCCATACCCAGGAAACTGGGTGGCAATCAGGCATGCGGTCGTGCATTATGCCCAGATTGTCCAGGCATTAAGTGCAGGACTTAACTGTCGGCACTGTACCACATTTTTGGTAGATTCAACACTGCAAAACCTGTATTTGGTTGAGCCGGTCAAGATTTTCATAGCTTAGAGTTGGGTACCTGTTTACACTTTAAATAAGGGCTTTAAGTTTGCTGACTTCAAATACTGAAATGCATTTTATGCTACAGATTTTGAGTCAACTATTCTAACTCAGTGGCATCTTTTTCAACCTTATTTCAATTGAATGTCATATGGAAATATTTATGTTTGCATCTGAGCTTTCGGCTATCATATTTCTGAAATGCACTTCTTTCTTCTCAAAAGAAATTTGTATCACCCAAATTATCAATTGTATCCCCCAAATTATCAAAGTGGGGAAATAACCTTGCAACTGCTACTATCTATTCAATCATGCTTAAAGAGGTTTGTATTAATAATTGGTTGTAACATCCACATACCTTGTTGTATAATCACCTCACCAGCATGTCTGTGTACCGGGAACATGGCATCGAAGATATCACTGAAAACAACAATAACAGCAACAATGTATAAAACAATAGAAACAATGGTATCGGCAAAATATAACAGGAAACAGTTGAGGCAACAATAGTAGCAATAATCAAAAATAGCAACTCCAATAAGAGTACAATAGACACAAAAACTAGCAACTGAGACAACAATAGGACAAAAATTAACAAAAGAAACAAAGAACAAATGAGAAAACAAAAGAAACAATAAGAAATAGAATCAACTGGTAGATATAGATCTAATAATATCTAATAATATAGAGACAATAATAAGAACAGAAAGCAATAAAAGAACAATAATAGTAACAACAACAACAATAGAACTAATGCTGGCATGAATAGAAAAACAACAGACAACAATTCCGTCAAATACAATACAATAAATGACAAAAATGAAACAATCAAATTTCGAAAACAGCAATAGAAACAGATGTAGAAATGATACTAGAGCAGGGTCTGACAGTTAAATATCAGGCTAGGGGCCCGAAAAGATCTTTTGCTAAAAATAAATGGGTCAAAAACAGGATTTCTGGTTATTATACATACTATTTTGGGCCCCTAGTCTGAAAAATCTAGGGGCCCACAGCAAAATCTAGGGGCATTTGCCCGTTGGCCCCTGGGAAAGTCGAACCCTGTAGAGATGATAGTGAGTGGGAGATGAAACAAGACAGGCCCATGAAACATGAAAAATTTCCCGAAGTATTCAGCCAGAATATATAAAAAAGTCTGGCTGTCGATTGCTGTAAGTGGCAACTTTGATGGACGATACAAAGCATCCTGTTGCAAAGTGGCCGACGAAAGTCTTCCGTCGCCATCAGAGATTGTCCCGCTAGGTCTACTCAGATACAGGAAGTGTCTATTGCCAAATTGATGCACCACTGATAGACGCAGAGGACTCGCACATGCTAAATACCATCCACATCATCATTACACACAATCATCTCGGCCATTACTCGGCCATCAAAGATAACAGACACTTTGTTTTACATCATAACACCACCTCGAGGAACAGCCAGTTCTCATTCTCTGCACAAATTGAAACAGAGATTGGGTGCGCCATAGGTAACGTTAGGATGTGCTGTCCTGATAATAGCTGTGCCTTACATCATAGTTAATGATCTCCACAATAGGGAATAAGGCAATAATGATATTTTATTTACCCGAAAGACTTCGTTGTGGCAATTATCGTGAATAAAAGACGGTGACTTGGTGAACCCTGCATCAATCACACGACATGATGATGCATTAAGTATGGCATTTACATACTTCTAAATCGTCTGTGAGTGTCTAAATAATGCTATTTTATATCATGTCGTTAACTGACACTGCTCTTGTGAAATCAAGCCATCAGATTGCGGCAATCATGGAATGTATTCTTACATCTACTCACAAAAAAGCGTCTGAAAAAGTTTTTTCCTTTTTGCATAAAACATAAGTTACGTCTGAAAGTTTCCTTTTACATTGAGCATATGAGCAGATGTACGAAAGTTTCCTTTTAAGTAGAATTCAGAAGAAGAGAGACAAATCTTTTCGCATAAAATCAAGATGCAGAGGCTAAAAAAATCCTTTTACATCAAATTTACAAGCCATGGCAGACGAGTTTTCTTTTTACATGGGCAGAGGTAGAAAAACCTCCTTTCACAGAGACTTATCTACTGTGATATTTGACTTTTTACTTTAACCCTTATGCTGCTGGTCGCTAATTTGGCTAATACAAAATGATGAAAAAATACATGAAAAATGACTGAAACCCTGGCAAATGGGTACTCATCTGAAAGTACTCAGTGAGAGCTTTCCAATGAATACCAACATGACAGGGTTGACATGGTTTTCAAAGGTTTAAGCGTTTGTATGCTTTGGATGAAAGTAGCCTCAGCATTGAAAGGGATAAAGTTTGGGAGTTCTCTTAGTCATGCAATGACATAATGCTCGTTTCACCCTTTCAAGCCTAGAGTTCCAAATAAAAAATTTTGTCAAAAAAATTCGATACAGCAAAAGCATAAAATTGTGGGACATATCTAAAGAAAAGGTTGCCCTCTGATAAATATATCTAATAATGCCCCTTCTTGTCCGCTATTTCCCATTCCTCCGAGTGAACTAATTAGAAACACCAGAGTTTCACTAATTAGACACACCGGTTTCCTTTTTGTAATATAGTATGGAATCACATCTTTATAGTCAATAACATGAGTGCCAATTAAAATTACTTCTTTATTAGGCTGCACAATTCGCTTTGATATCAAAGGCATGTCTAATTGAATAGGTTAACAATTTTTTTCATTTCTAAATTTCTTTTAATTTTCTAAAGTGAGATCCAAAATGAATAAGCAATCCCTTCCTATAGACATTGGTATATAATTTATCACTTTACAATGTTGCCCAATTACAGCACTTGACATTTCCCTTTCCTTCAAATGGAAGGGCAATCCATTTGAGAATAATAATAAAGTATTTGAAAAATGAGGGTATTTGTGTAATTAACAGCGTAATTGATAAGTCCCTATTGTGATTAATTATCCAATCTCATGGTGCCATTTATCTTCTGTAGCAGAGTAGGGTTGGGTAAAGTTAAGAGTGAAAGGGTTGGACACAGTATCGGTAACCCTTATGCTACTGGTGGCCAATCTGGCCATTACAAGATGCTGCAAAAAAACTGAAGAAATGACTGAAACCCTGGCACATGGGTACTCATCTGAGAGTACTCGCCAAGAGCTATCCAATGAATACTAAAATGGCAAGGTTTAGATGGTTTTCAAAAAACCTTAGCTTCATTGTGCTTTAGATGAAACTAGCCTCAGCTTTGGAATGGTTCAGAACTAAAGGGTTGCACACAGTATCAGTATTGGTACCAACAAAGCGATACAGTATTTTAACGGTACTGTTAACGGTACCACCTAGAGGGGTTCTCCCCTAGAGGGGATATCTTACAGACAAGAGCATCGTAACGATGATATCTGAATGGAAAATGCCAATCAGAACCCAACAAAAACTACAGAAATTTAAGTCTTAATACTTAATTAATGAATTACTTTCAGATGTTGTATAGCATCAAGAGAGCACTTTCTGCAGGGAACTCAAGTCATGAATATGTGTTATTATTCACCCATTTATGCTCAAGAGCTCTTGCAGAATTCATCATCAGCATGTATTATACCTTTGATAAACTTGAATCTAACCCTTTAAATGCTGAGTCTACTTTTGTCCAAACGGAGAAGGCTGTAAAGAATTTTGAAAACCATCTAAACCCTGTCAGGTTGGTATTTATTAGATAGCTCTTGCTAAGTTATACTCTCAGATGAGTACCCATGTACCAGGGTTTCGATCATTTTTCAGTTTTTTTGCATCATTTTGTACTGGCCAAATTTATCAAGCTACCAGCAGCAGAAGTCATAAATGCTCAAGAGCTTTTCTAGAATTTGTCATCTGAATCTATTATACTTTTGATGATAACTTTGAAATCAAGAGTGATATTACAAAATATTTTAAGGAGAGTTGCTAGTAATGTTCTGAATAACATTCTCCTTAAATATTTTCCCAATTTACTCGAGCCTGCAAGATTTCATTGAAAACACTAAGCTGCCTTTTGTCAGAATTAATAGGTTCAGAATGAGGTACTCTTGTAGACAGTTTTATATACAGGTAGACAATTTGTACCTGATCGTTTGTGCGCCAGATTCTACAATATATCGCTATTGTTGATGTTTGCTCGGATTAGTGTGCAAGGGCAAACTTCCAAGGACCGATGTAATAGCTTTGATACATTGGCATTTGATAGGAAGAATTTCCTTATTGTGTTATGGCATTTTGCCACATACTGCCAGCTTCAATGGTGGATCTCCATTTAATTGCACGGGAATAGATTCGAATGGCATTTATTGCTTCATTTTAAGTTTTCCACAATCGTTGAATTCAAATCAAATCAATCAATCATATGCAAGATTTAAACAGCAAAATACAAAAAGCAAATTTTTATATTAACACATTAATGCTCAAAATGGCTATAACAGCCTGACAATTTTGACGAAATATTGCAGGCAAAAACATATTCAGGAAAATATTTGATGAAGAAATGTTTATCAGGATATCAATGACAACTCTTCTTCAAATATTTTGTAAAATTAATCTTAATCACAAAATTGTAGTCATAAGTATCAGAGACCCAGACGCCAATTTCTGGAGAAATCCCTATGCATTAATGGGTTAAAGGCTATTTCTTATGATTGTAACCATAATAGCACTGTCAGGTTTTTTGTGTGTTTTTTTCATTTTTTTAATGAACAATTTAACAGGCTATTTCCTATGATTGTGACCATAATAGCACTGTCAAGTTTTTTGTGTTTTTTTCATTTTTTTAACTGAACAATTGAGCAACTGATTTATATAAACACACTAAAATTTCTTGCTTGATAATATCCAAATCAAATCATTTAGTCATTTTTTCATGGGGACTCACTACTGATCCTATAATAGTGCGAAAAAAACCAATGATGAAATGAAACAATGATGGTGACACTTCATAGGATGACATGAGGACGGCTATGATGATAATAAAGATGATTACGATGTCAAAGATGATGACAACAGTGACATGATGACTGCGATTAGTTACAGTCCGACAACCCCCAAAAAACCAACAAAACAATTGAACAACTGACGTGAAAAAGTATGCATAACACACATAAGTATAACAATAATTTATTGCCTTCATTCATAAACCTATCATTTCTCTTTTCTGAAGTTTATGTAATACTTTGAGAAGCCAGGAGTGACTGTCTTCAGATACCTATAAAGAGTCAGTTAGTCGCATCTCATCTATGGCTAAGCTCCTCTTTTAACCCTTTGAATGCTGAAGCTACTTTCGTCCAAAGCACAAGGACGCAAAGACTTTTGAAAACCATGTTGGTATTCATTCAAAAGCTCCCACTGAGTACTCTCTGATGCTTTCCATGTGCCAGTGTTTCAGTCATTTTTCAGGTTTTTTGCAGTATTCTTATAATAGCCAAAATAGCCACCAGACGCATAAGGGTGATATTTCTTTTGAAGCAAGCAATTTTTTGGAAAATATCTAAAGGAGAAATATAGTTCATAGTTCAGCTCCAAACCAATAGCTTCCCTCCAAAGAGTTTGCAAATTTAATCTTAATACCCAAGATATTTTCTTGTAGGTCCAGACAAGGCAACCAGAAGGCAACATAATGGAGATGATAGGATGCCAGTGCCCTATCAAATTTTCAGTGGGGACATTTTGAATGCATTACAATGAGTTATGTCCCTGTTCCAGATGTGCGACAGCTATTGCCACAACTGCCCAATTTCCCGATAATAGATATGGTCATTTATGGAGCTTTTCAGTGCCGCATGTCTCCTAGGCCTGCTTTACAAGCATCTTAGCCGGTCAAATTATACTGTATTTTATCTTCTCTTCTCGCCATTTTCACCTGTGCTACGAGGTACACACACAGACACACACACACACACACACACATATATATATATATATGCAGCACAGCAGGATTACATCAGTAGGAGGCATATATACTGTAGAACACACACATGACGCGTGTCCCAAATATAGCGAATTGGGGAGTTTTCGCATCATAGCAGATCTTTATCTTAGCGACGGTAGCCGCCGCTGACAGCGCCAAAGTACAGAAAAAAATACAGCGTTTTTATATAGAGTGAAGCGGAACCACACGCTATGTACGCTATATATAAACAGACGCGTACATTGTGTGTTCAACAGTAGTATAAGTGAGCACAGCATTATGGAATCTTCTGCTCACCCAAATTTTAGTCAGTTCTTTTTCCGAATGTTACTGATTTCTTTTCAACCCCCTTTATTACTTACACTACAAATAAGAAAAGCTTTCTTTTTTTACAATAATCCTTTTCCCATACAAAATAATGTTCCTGTTAATGACAGAATCACCCTCAACCGGCCACTAAGTGTGCATTAATTTCGTATATATATCACAGTGCTTCACATTTCAGACCTAGAATTATCCATGAAAAGTGTTGTTTGGAACAAGTACCTCAGAATATAATTTGGTAACACATAGCGGAATCTTTGAGGGATGCAAGTTTGTTATGATCAATATTTTTCTTTTAAACATTTTCTAGAAAATGCTTTCACGAGAAAGTCATCATGAAAATTGGCTGCCACAGTCATGAATGGGTTAACATAGTCGTACCTATTTAAAAAACTTTTCAAACAACACTCATTCAACAAAATACATTAACCCTTTCAATGCTGAGGCTACTTTTGCCCAAGCATAAGGATGCAAAGATCTTGAAAAAAAACCTAAACCCTGTCATTATGGTATTTATTGGATAGCTCTCTCTGAGCACTCTCAGATGAGTACCCATTTGCCAGGGTTTCATTCATTTGTCAGGTTTTTGCACCATTTTGTATTGGCCAAATTAGCCACCAGCAGCGTGAGGGTTTAAAGCAAATCGTTTCCAATAATCCTTGCCTGGAGATGTAATAGACAGGTATCGATGTAAAGATTCTGTAACAAATACACTGTCAAAACTGTCAGGCCTTTTGGTATATATTACAGGCATGACTCGGTTAAGCCTCCAATTCCATTTAGTATATTGGAAAATGCATTTTTAGAAACAAATCAGTGGTAGCAAACATGAACAATTACAGATCTCTCCCTTTATCACATAGTCATACCTGAAGTTCCCCAAGAGATTGTTGTCTATATCTACTAAATTTTGGAAAATAACTTGACACATATGAAATTCTCAAAACATTAATTTGACAGAAATTAAGTTATTCATTAAATGAAGGCCAGCTTTGTTCATCTATTTTGGGGCAGGTTATGCATCCTCTTAATTGTACTCGGACAGAAATTCATTGAGAGAAAAAATCAACAAAGTCAACTTACCTCCTTTCATTGTCGTCGAGATGGGAGAAGAGAACGTTCTTGCCGATGGCTTTGGATAAGGCTGCCATGGTCTTGTAGTCTTTCGGTACAACCTGCATGGTGGATGAGAAGAGAGTGAGAGAAGCGTGAGACGTGTGTAAGACGTGTGGAGCGTGAGGCGCGCACAGCACAGAGTGCCGTACCTGCCTGCTGCTCTTATACAGCGGCGGCAAATGCTACCTATTGCCACTCCTCCTAAATCACACACCTACTGCAGGAGGGGGGGGGGGGGGGAGGGATGCTGGAAGAGCCATTGCACTACTACTCTTAGATTGCACATATACATACATGCACCTACAGGAGGGGTAGGCCGACTATTGGAAGAGCCATTGGAATGCTTCTTGTAGATCACACACACACATACGCACATACACACACACACACACACACACACACACACACACACACACACACACACACACACACACACACACACACACAGGGGGGTAGGCTATTGCTGGAAGGGCCATTACTTCGGAATAAAGGGATGCTTCGAGATTTGTGCACTATCATTGGCATTTTATTACACAAAAATATTGGCTTTTCATTATCCAACAATACATACCCAGCCAGTGGGAATAGCTGCAATAGTAACTTAGGGGTATATAGAAGTTTAAAGGCTATAAATGAATTTTTATTACAAAATAAGAGATATCATTGACATTTTATTATCCCCCGATGTAAACCTAGCTGGGGGCAGGGCGGTTACTGGAAGAGCAAAGTTCTAGCGAGATAGGAGTTTGAGTGCTATTACAAACTTTTTATTAGGTCACTCCAATTTAATTACTTGTCTTACAAGCTCTGGAGGCAGGAAATGAGTCATTTTGGAATTTAATCAAAAAAAGTTGAAAAATGTGGGGTTTTTTAAAATTCATTTTATTTTTCTTAGAGTCTGCCGACTAGGACTAGTAGCGAGATGTTTCTAACAGCCTATTCTCAACTAAATAAAAATCAATCAATCAATTAATCCCTGTAACCTTAAGGATGGGAGATATCAAATCTGAGGCTCTACTACAGCATTGATAAATTCCTGTAGTTGATTGAATCACCCTTACAATGAATATTCTTAAAACTCTTTTTTTTTTTTTTTTTTTGAGTCTGAGTATTTCTAAACCACTTTCATCCGTAAGACACCAAAGTCGACTTTTTTTTTTTTTTTTGAGTCTGACAGAATTTCTTTTCAAAAAAAAGCTAGTAAGACAAGTCATTAAATTGGAGTGGCCTTATGGAACAATACAGTACCATAACTCATAACCAGGAGGGGGGCAAGTCCATTCATGGAAGAGCAATATCTATAGCAAAAGAACAAGTAGGAACTTATGGTCTATGACCAACTTCTTATTATTCATCATTGACTTTCTATAGGGGGGAGGTCTATTCTGGTAAGAGCAATACCCATAGCCAAAGAACAAGCAAGAAACATATCCGCTATCATTGACTTTTTAAATACTGAAAAAGTTCTGCAGGGAGTATGATTTGTAAATGGAAGAGCAAGTAGGGGGGGAGCAGGACAATTGCTGGAATAGCTGTTGTTGCAGTTACAAATTGTATTCACATTTCTGCAAACAATTCCATGTACTAAACATGACCCTTGGAAGGGAGCAGGTAGATTGATCACTATAGTAGCTTTTTCAACCAGTATCAGGAGGTTAGAAATTACACAAAAATACATGTTGAAAACAACCCTTAAAGAATGACTATGTTGTGTATATAGAATGCAGAAGCTCATTTATTATATCGTTAATCAAAAACCGTTGTCTGGATCTTTGATAACCTTGAAGGAGAGTTGTTTGTTGTGTTCAAAATAGCATTTCTCCTTCAAATATTTTCCAAACTTTTCCCTAGCCTGCAAGATTTCACAAAATTGTTAGGCTGCTTCTCTTCTCTCTGGGCATTAATGGGTTTGGTTATTAGAACTGGATAAAAACTCAATAGTTGGCCCGTATTTTCACGTAGTTCAAAGTAACATAATAGAAAAGAAAGGAACTCTGCAGTATGTCATGGTGTAATTCAAACAAATATTTCACAATTTTGCTTTTTATTTCTGTTAAATTGAATTTTTTTAATTTTGACACCTAGGAAGAAACATCATAGAAATGACGGGAATTACAGACCTTAAGAGAGCAAAATCAAAGTTTGAATTAGTTAGAGGGACCACTCTGTAAAGTCATAAATTCCAAGAAATTTCATAAACACGTTATTTTGTCATTTAGAGTAATTAATACAAGATTTATTCATATCATCAAATCCAAATTAACACTTGATAACAATCACATTATCCTAATGAAAAACATCATCAAAAACACCACTCATGATGCCAACTACCTTTGGGTTCATAAACAACAGTCTGAATTAATGGTCAAACTTATTTTTAAGCGTTAAACTTCCTAAGTGTTTCTCGCGTGATATATAACAGTTAGTGGTGCAGTGGAACAATGCATCAAGTTCTGTCAGCAAGAGGAATGCATTGTTTATGATTTATAAACTGTACTTGCCATAAATCATACACCCCTAGATGTTGTTACGTCTAAGGTGCAATGTACTGCATACTGTAGAACACACATATAACGCGTGTCCCAAATATAGCGAATTGGGGAGTTTTCGCATTAAAGCGTATCTTTATGTTAGCGACGGTAGCCGCCGCTGACAGCGCCAGTCAAGTAAGAAAAAAGTACAGCATTTTTATAAATAGCGAAGCGAAACCATACGCTATGTACGCTATGTACGCTATATATATAAACAGACGCGTACATTGTGTGTTCTACAGTATGTAATTTAGATACACATGCCGTGACGCCGGACTACAGTACAGATATCTAATTCCTGCACCAGTCGACCGGACGTCTGCCAGGGCCTGGTTGTACAAACACCCATGGATAGCATGTCAAAAAAATTAGCCAAGCACAGAAATGGTTGATACAATTACATCTTTGTCTTTGTTATGATATCAAATTGGCTTAAAGAAAAGTTAACATTTTAGTATAAGAGAAAATTTCTATATGGAACAGTGCTAATTCCTGATCTTTGATCATTGCTTCCTCAATTAATGAATATATATTCAAATACTACACATTCATAATCATCAAAAATTCAACAAAATCTCATATATCGTTAATATAAAACATTTATCAAAATGTTTAGCAGTAAAGGAGAGTATCTAGTAGTATCTACTGATCCACCATTTTGGATTCCAATTACGCCCATCATTTTGCAATTCAGGGTATTCAGCTCAATTCAAAATAGTATTGATAACAGCCCCAGTTGTTTCTATTTCTCACATGTGGCAGCGATGCAGAGATTTATGCATTAGTGGCCAGTGATTCTGGCAAATTGCCAATACCCTAGATTTAAAGCTGCACCTGAACGCAATCTTGATGAAATGGTTAGAGCCAAATTACCCTATCACTGATAGCTTATCCACTCCGATACACCGGCCCTTGGAACTCTTCCACAGGGCCTTACAAATGGAGTTGGCCTTATATGTTTCAGCTAGAAAATCAGTATAATAAATTCCCTTATACCCAAATAGTCAAGGGGAAATGAAATGCAAAAAAAACACCTACACGTATGCTTGCTTATAGCCTGTCTAGATATCTTTATACATTATGATCTCCTTCTGGTGGAATCATATCAAATATGCTAAATGGGAAATTGATCTTTGAAAAATGATTAACATTTCAACTCAAATACTTCACTCATCATAACTTAATATGCCGCAATATGGCAGAAAAAATGACACATAATAGAAATTTCAAATGCCAAATTTCTAAATCTTGATTTAAGTTGGATTACTTTGAGTTAGCCTAATTTCCGCCATATCAAATGTGCCCTAAAATGCCTGCTTGTATCGGTGAAATCTTTTTTGAATGAAACATTTTTAGAAGTTTATTTGGAAAAGAAAGATCAATCCCAACATGGCTAACATCAAAAACTCTCCTCCAAATATTATCTGAATCTCCTCTTTGTTGAAAAGTTTCTTCTTCTTAAGTGTCAGCAACCCAGACAACGTTTTTGTAGGTAACGCTAGGCTGGGATCGGTTACTAACCCTGTCCTCATCCACATTTCACAGTGATTCACATATTTCCAGCCGATACTGACTCGCCAATTCGCCCTTAAGCCTTGTGACATTTACCACAGAGAAATCCTTGTCACTTTTCGACGCGTGCGACATTTTCTGCTGATCCGGGCATTGTGATTTCTGGCGGGCGAGAGCAGAGTTGCCTCGGCATTACACATATCATCTGCAGACCTCTAGTCGTACGGTACACTCGGCACCTTCGGGGACAACCACGGTACGTTCCCCCTGCCACATCCTGGCATTCCTGGACCGCTAAAAGGATTTATTCCTTCGGTGACTTCATTAGGGCAAGTGATATCTGATCTCTTATTCATGCCCCCTGGAGGGAGGGTCAGAACTAAGCTCGGAGAATGCACTAATAAAGGCTCTCACAAGCATTTAGTAGTGCGAGTCCGCCTACGCATCTCCTGAGGGAGGAATATTGACCCTTCCAATGCTGAGGCTACTTTTGTCCAAGCGCAAGGATGCAACGATTTGTGAAAAGCATCTAAACCCTGTCATGTTGGTATTCATTAGATAACACTCGCTGAGAACTCTCAGATGAGAAACGATGTGCGAGGTTTACAGGCATTTTGAAGTTTTTTTGCACTATTTTGTGTTGGCCAAATTAGACACCAGCAGCATAAGGGTTAACCCTAATTTGACCAATGCAAAATGATGCAAAAACCTGAAAAATGAATGAAACCCTGGCAAATAGGTGCTCATCTAAGAGTGCTCAGGGAGAGCTATTCGATGAATAACAACATGACAGGGTTTCGGTGGTTTTCATAAATCTTTGCAATCCTTGTGTTTTGGACGTAAGTAGCCTCAGCATAGGAAGGCTTATTAAATGTCCTTCCTGCGCCCAGTTCATGCCCGTCAACTTAATAAAAAATCTTGCGTTTGCGACGATGAAAAACAGCGTCAAGTCAAGCTGCAGGCTACAACTAACCACCGCCTCATGATCACACTTAATAATAGATGATTACCTGTGGACTTCAGGTTGTGGAATACAAAATACCCCTTTTTCTCACCTTTTCTCACCTATCTAAATATTAACCCATTCAATTTTCGCTCAAATTTGTTGTCTGAATGCGACATTACTTTAGATAACTTGGAAAAGCACAGCTGCTCAAAACAATATTTTCAAGAGACTTTTGTATGGGTTCTGATCAATATCTTTCCGTGGTATCTTTTTTCAAAATATTCATTCAAGAGAGAGATTTCACCAAAATCATCAAGCTTTCTTTGAAGCTAGTGGGATGAATATGTTAACCAATACTCTCTGACAATCATCAGTCAGAATAGATGTTTTATTCATCATACCTCACAGTGTGTGTATTCTTGATTGTCTGTGTTTAAAAGAATAAATATTTGGAGCAATAACTCACAAGATTAGGACTGATTGTGACAATTACCATCATCACAAAGCCACCACAGGGCCTGCCCCGATAGCCTGGTGATGTAAGTTGTAGTGAATGACTGCTCACGGTCTCTCACCAGTGAGAGCCTGCCCCGATAGCCTGGTGGTATAAGGTATTGCCACTGACTGCTCACTGCCTCTCACCACTGAGAGCCTGCCCCGATAGCCTGGTGGTATAAGGTATTGCCACTGACTGCTCACTGCCTCTCACCACTGAGAGCCTGCCCCGATAGCCTGGTGGTATAAGGTATTGCCACTGACTGCTCACTGCCTCTCACCACTGAGAGCCTGCCCCGATAGCCTGGTGGTATAAGGTATTGCCACTGACTGCTCACTGCCTCTCACCACTGAGGGCCTGCCCAGATAGCCTGGTGGTTAGGGCTGTCATTGTTTAGAATTTTTTCTCGATTCGATATATTGATAAATTGTTTTCGATTTCGATTATTTCGATACGATGCATTGATATATCCATAGAAATGCTATCTATGCCATGATGGAAAATCATAAAGCATTTATGCTGGTTTTTCACCATTTTATGAGGGTCCTGCCTCTTTTTACTGCTTCTTCTTGGAATGCAACAAAAAAAGTGAGGCAAGACCATGTAGAGAAATGCTTTTAGAAAGTATGTGACTAGCAACACCAGCAATATTCAGCTCTAAATTTCTTCTCTAAGTGTCCATTTTCATGTTTTTGATATTTCGATACATTGCGATACGTATTGACAAGTGAAAGCAGGCTGTATTGTTTAAGGAGAGTTATCGATATATCGATATGCCCCATATCAATGACACCCCTACTGGTGGTATAAGGTACTGTACACTGCCATAATAGTCCGTGTGTAAAAACATTCCGGATTTTTCCGTTTGGAAGAATCCGGAATGTTTAAAAACGGACAAAAATGTAATGTAAAAAAAAATAGAAGGGGAGCTACGCTCGTCCCTTTGTCCGTTAGTTTCACTGTCAGACAATAGGATGCGCCACTATCATCTTTACAGGCGTCATATATGCAGAATTAACTCTCTATTATCAAATCATCTCTCTAATGCCTTTTTTTTAACCCTTTAACTTTGCTAATATAATTAAATGAAATATTTCAGCCATTATTTTTGGCCATTTTAACCCATCCCTTTCCCATTCATTTATTTTAGTGCTTTCTGAATATGAAGCCATCATGAATGTTTGTGACATTCATTCCTTTGTCTTACCTGGTTGCTAATGGCAACTAGGTGAGTTGTTCTCACCTGATGTGGCAGGCAGCTTGAACATTTTGACTGCAATCAGAGAGCTTCTATCGTATGGAAGCTCCCTGATGTAATCTAATGATCAAATGCAGACAAGTTCGAGCGTGGTCACGTGGCCGGCGCGACGGTTCACTTGACAAAAAAATAGTTTACATCATGATCGGTAGATGTCGCTGCATGAGGGGCTCGAATCCGGACTATTTAAACACCGGACTTTTTTGATTTTAAGAGATCCGTACTATTTAAGCACGGAATATTAAGGCAGTGTACAGTATTGCCACTGACTGCTCACAGTCTCTCACCACTGAGAGCCTGCCCCGATAGCCTGGTGGTATAAGGTATTGCCACTGACTGCTCACTGCCTCTCACCACTGAGAGCCTGCCCCGATAGCCTGGTGGTATAAGGTATTGCCACTGACTGCTCACTGCCTCTCACCACTGAGAGCCTGCCCCGATAGCCTGGTGGTATAAGGTATAGCCACTGACTGCTCACAGTCTCTCACCACTGAGAGCCTGCCCAGATAGCCTGGTGGTATAAGGTATTGCCACTGACTGCTCACAGTCTCTCACCACTGAGAGCCTGCCCAGATAGCCTGGTGGTATAAGGTATTGCCACTGACTGCTCACTGCCTCTCACCACTGAGGGCCTGCCCCGATAGCCTGGTGGTATAAGGTATAGCCACTGACTGCTCACTGCCTCTAACCACTGAGGGCCTTTCCCGATAGCCTGGTGGTATAAGGTATTGTCACTGACTGCTCACTGCCTCTCACCACTGAGAGCCTGCCCAGATAGCCTGGTGGTATAAGGTATTGCCACTGACTGCTCACAGTCTCTCACCACTGAGAGCCTGCCCAGATAGCCTGGTGGTATAAGGTATTGCCACTGACTGCTTACTGCCTCTCACCACTGAGAGCCTGCCCCGATAGCCTGGTGGTATAAGGTATAGCCACTGACTGCTCACTGCCTCTAACCACTGAGGGCCTTTCCCGATAGCCTGGTGGTATAAGGTATTGTCACTGACTGCTCACTGCCTCTCACCACTGAGAGCCTGCCACGATAGCCTGGTACTATAAGGTATTGCCACTGACTGCTCACTGCCTCTCACCACTGAGAGCCTGCCCCGATAGCCTGGTGGTATAAGGTATTGCCACTGACTGCTCACTGCCTCTCACCACTGAGAGCCTGCCCTGATAGCCTGGTGGTATAAGGTATTGCCACTGACTGCTCACTGCCTCTCACCACTGAGAGCCTGCCCCGATAGCCTGGTGGTATAAGGTATAGCCACTGACTGCTCACTGCCTCTAACCACTGAGGGCCTTCCCCGATAGCCTGGTGGTATAAGGTATTGCCACTGACTGCTCACTGCCTCTCACCACTGAGAGCCTGCCCTGATAGCCTGGTGGTATAAGGTATTGCCACTGACTGCTCACTGCCTCTCACCACTGAGAGCCTGCCCCGATAGCCTGGTGGTATAAGGTATTGCCACTGACTGCTCACTGCCTCTCACCACTGAGAGCCTGCCCTGATAGCCTGGTGGTATAAGGTATTGCCACTGACTGCTCACTGCCTCTCACCACTGAGAGCCTGCCCTGATAGCCTGGTGGTATAAGGTATTGCCACTGACTGCTCACTGCCTCTCACCACTGAGAGCCTGCCCCGATAGCCTGGTGGTATAAGGTATTGCCACTGACTGCTCAATGTCTCTAACCACCATTGAGAGCCTGCCCCAATAGCCTAGTAGTAAGATATTGCCACTGATTACTCACTGTCTCTCACCAATGGGGGCCTGCCCTGATAGCCTGGTGGTTTAAGGTATTGTCACTGACTGCTCAAAGTCTCTGACCACTGAGGGCCTGCCCTGACGGCCGAGTGGTCTAAGGTGTTGCAAATGACTGCTCATTTTTCCACCACTGAGGGCCTGCCCTGATAGCCTGGTGGTATAAGGTATTGCCATTGACTGCTCAATGTCTCTCACCACTGAGGGCCTGCCCCAATAGCCCGGTGGTATAAGGTATTGTCACTGACTGCTCACTGCCTCTCACCACTGAGGGCCTGCCCCGATAGCCTGGTGGTATAAGGTATTGCCACTGACTGCTCAATGTCTCTAACCACCGAGAGCCTGCCCCAATAGCCTGGTACTATAAGGTGCTCAATGTCTCTGACCACTGAGGGCCCGCCCTGATGGCCGATTGGTCTAAGGTGTAGCCAATGACTGCTCACGGTCTCTCACCAGTGAGGGCCTGCCCGACAGCCTGGTGGCCTAGAGTGCTGTGTCACTGACAGTTAAGGTATGTCACCACTGAGGGCCAGCCCCAATAACCTGGTGGCCTAGGGCTTTGCCACTGACTGCTCACTGCCTGTCACCACTGAGGGCCTGCCCCGATAGCCTGGTGGTATAAGGTATTGCCACTGACTGCTCAATGTCTCTAACCACCGAGAGCCTGCCCCAATAGCCTGGTACTATAAGGTGCTCAATGTCTCTGACCACTGAGGGCCCGCCCTGATGGCTGATTGGTCTAAGGTGTAGCCAATGACTGCTCACGGTCTCTCACCACTGAGGGCCAGCCCCATTAACCTGGTGGCCTAGGGCTTTGCCACTGACTTCTCACTGTCTCTCACCACTGAGGGCTTACCCTAATTGGTGAGTGGTCTAGGACATTATCACTGCTCACTGGTTTTTCACCACTGAAGGGGAACCAGAGTCAGGAAAAAAACAAGCATATATATACCCAAAATCACTGGCAACAGTCTCACATGCCCCACATGAAAGAGTTAGAGTCACCTTTTAACTATATAAGTAATTAAGTTCCCTTTATCCAGGTAGGACACATGTGGGAAAGGTGCCAGTGACTTGGGGTTGGGCGGTGGTCTTGCCAGGTACTCCCGTTTCCTTCACCAGCTACAACTGGCTAGTCACGAATTACCCGCAATATAGCAGAAAAAGTGACGAAAAATTGAAATTCCAAATTCTTACCTTACCTGTACAGGTGAAGTTGTCATGGTTGGAATAAGCCTCTAGCCGGTGTGTGTGGCTGTGCCAAATTTCACCTGGCCAGACCTGATTGGTTCAGTACGTCGACTTACTCGTAAAAGCCGGCAGCTAACTCACACTTTCTTAATATGAGGACCAGGGCTCTAGATCACTGTCAGGACTAACGGGTTTCGGGCCTAGCAAGTGGGTCTTAATCACTGCTTACCATGACTAATGGCTGCGCCTAACCAACCAGCCTATTAAATCACACGCAAACTGTCTTACTCTAAATGACTTGATCACAAGCGGTTCACTAGAAAGGCAGCGCCCGCTCTTTTTTTATGTCCCTGTCACTCTAAAAGCCTCTCCTTTTTCCACCCTTGATGAATGGCCATACCAAGGATGATCTTCCTATGATAAACAAGCAGCTTTACGGTGCACCAATTCCACAAGCAGCTTTGCAGTGCACCAAGGATGATCTTCCTATGATAAACAAGCAGCTTTGCGGTGCACCAATTTCACATACCTGCCAACCTTTGGTACACATCTTCACCGTATATTTCACCAGGCCTGGTGCCTGGTGACTTCGTGGACATATTTCAAGAAAGAACGCTGCAATTTACTCTGACTTTGATGACCGCAATGAGAAGGTGCCTTGCTTCCTCTTATGAAGTCCACCTTTTAAAACTAATTCCTGTCACTTATAGATGAACAAATGAGAATGGAGCATGGTACGTAACGTAATAAGGCACACGTAAATTCCTATCACGCCATCTATAAATCTCCGCATAATGGCCCCACTACCGCGTATTTCATACTTTCTGGAACCGCTGTCTGCCTCATCCGCTGCTCATGACAGATCGCTGCCCAGGCGTCGCCATAGTGATGGATGCCGACAGACAAGCAGAAATAATAAAACACACACACAAGGTGAACATTAAGCCGCTATGAACACACTCACTGATACACTACACCTCTACCTGTTGTGCTCACTGCAGTGTAGCAATGGTAGCGATGGAAATAAGCTCGCTTTTCATGATCGTTCATCTCATGACCAAAACTGGTTATGCTATAGTAGCCCAAAACCACCTGACTGTTCTGCTGATATTTCTCCAACAAAAGCAGTATTTAGAAAATATTTGAAATAGAGTTGTTCATCGGAAATCTTTCTACAACTCTCCTTCAAATATTTTGTGAAATTATGCTTCATTCCAAAGTGATTTTCAAAAGTATGACAGGTACAGACGACACTTGTCAAGTAGATCTCTAAATATAAATGGGTTAAGGGACATTGGTTTGGCTTCATCTTTTGGTGTTCTCAAGCAGTTGACATTACATTAACTTCATTTCATCATGTGACGATTCATGTACCTGACGTTAAGCCCTTATGGCTGAGTGGTCTAAGGCTAACTGCCACTGATTGCTCACTGTCTCTCACCACTGCCTGGGTTCAAATCCCAGCCAAAGCAAGTGAGAAAGTTGCCGGTGACTTGAAGTAAACCACAATGGCAGAGGGAAGGAAGCTATCTATGTTAGCCTTACTATGGCAGAAAAAATGACAATAATCCAAATTCCAGCTGTGCCTTACTGGCCTTACTATCATACCAGCCCTGCAGGGTACGCGGGTACCATGCAGACCCCAACTTCCAGGTTTTTTTAAAGCTATTGTAAGTTTGCCACCTGGAATTCCACCTGTTGGGCTGAGCAATGCTCCCCTACCCGTTACCATGTCAGCATTCTCAATGCCCACCCGCTTGCAAAATGCCACTTAATTTGGACTCAGGCAGAAAGATTTTATCTTATGATTGGCAGCTGGGCAAATTTATATGTAACATATACATATACATATAAGTGAGTTTGGAACTAAGTTTAAGTGGACGAATCTAATCTCAACCCTTAAGTGAGTCATTGCTGGAATTTTTGATTAATCATTCCACCAACAATAATTCTATAAAGTATTACTGTATATCAGGAACAGCCCCTGACCACATACTAACCCTTCCAATGCTGAGGCTACTTTCGTCCAAAGAACAGGAACACAAAGAATTTTGAAAATCATCTAGACCTTGTCATGTTGGTATTCATTGGATAGCTCTCACTGAGTACTCTCAGATGAGTACCCATGTGCCAGGGTTTTTAATATTTTTTCAGTTTTTCTTGCATCATTTTGTATTGGCCAAATTAGCCACCACCAGCATAAGGGTTAAAGAACAGCCCATGACCACATACAAAACGAATGCAGTAAAGAGCGGAGTCGTAAGTCATCTTGTACAGTCCAGTGCCTCCTGTCAGAGGGCTCTATATAAAGGACTCCCACCTGTATGCAAGGTGTGTAGGCTGATAAATGAACAAGTGACTTTACGAGCATCTTACATGCAGTAGAGTAATAGAACAACATGGTTAGGACATGACGCGACTCCGTAACAACCCGGACCACTCAAAACCACTTCCAATGACAGGCAAACTACGCGGGAAAATTTCCGGCATCTGGCAACATTATATATAATGCCAGGCATCCTGTATATGAATGTCATATTATGACAGTAACATATTACAAAGCTGAAACCTCATAATGTCAATATCACAAAGGGGTTTAGTTTTAAGTTTGTGTGGTCACTTTTTCTGCATTATTAATGATATATCTTGATTTGCCAGGTGTTAATGATATTAGAGCAAGCTGGAGTACCCAGGGAAAACCTGGGTACTCCAGTTTACATCTGAGAGGTGTCGCTGATGAACACATGTGGCAGGTTTTTTGCATAATTTTGTATTGGCCACCAGCAGCATAAGGGTTAATAAGGGAATTTTCAGTCTGACTAGAGAGTCACCAAACCTGAGAATTAAGTGGAATTTCCACTGGAATTTAGCATAAATACATAAAACCAGAGAGGTACAGCAGGTTTTATATCTCTGACATAACATCTGAAAGGGAGTCGTAAATGGATTTCTTATGAACCACTCTCTTTAAAAAACTTTTAAAATTTGCTTTTAGGCGAGAGATATCACCAAAGTAGACCAGGGTTTTTTGCAGCTACATGCAAGAATGGGCTGATGATTTCATTTTATAGCGGGTCCTACTAAGTGCTTGCACTTATACTTATAAGGTCACCAATTACTGCAAGACTCCTTAACCCTTCTTATGCTGAAGCTACTTTGTCCAAAGCACAAGGATGCAACGATTTTTGGAAACGATCTAAAACCTGTCATGTTGGTACTTATTGTACCTTGAATTTTTATGCAAAAAAAACCTGGCTTGCCAATGACTGAAACCCTGGCAAATGGTTACCCATCTGTGAGTGCTCAGCAACAGATATCCAATGAAGACCAACATGACAGGTTTCAGATGGTTTTCAAACACCTTTGCGTCCCTGTACTTAGGACATAAGTAGCCTCAGCATTGGAAAGGTTAAACAGCCTGTCACAAATGCCAAGAACTTGACTTAAGATAAAATATTTGAATGTAAAATGTGCAATGATGATATTTCTGATAACTGTGCAAAACATTAATGCTTCTGGTATATAATTCCCTTAACCCTGCTCTTGCTAACACCTGATATATCCGGTGCTACATATCTTGCCTGTGTGACCAACACAGGATATATCCGGTCTTTGGGTACCCTTGCACTTAGCAAAATAAAAACTACATAGGTCGATTAAGGGGTATTGAATTATACTAGACATCAAGATTTTACCGTTTATTATGTTTCTATGAACAGTTTGTGAAGCACATAATTGAAACAGTAATAGAAAATTTATTAAATCCTTCTGATCTGGTGGGTACACCCACAATATCCCTGGTCCCAGGTTAAAGGTTCTCCCATATGGGGGTGTAGCATGACAAGGGTTAAGTAAGCAATATTAACTTAATATCTCAGATGATTTTTTAATTGACTGACTACCTACATGCTTTATGAATGGATGTCTACATGATGAGCTAAAATTGCTTGCCTTATCTAATAACCGGTGAAGGTGATATACATGTCTACTCTGTGATAATGCCAGCTTTTCGACATTGAGCATGTGAATTTGTTACAGTTTAAGCTGGCTAACATATTTTCGCATCATCCACTTTGTCAAGATTAGTTCAGGTGAGCACCTGAAGTGCATTAGAAAGGACAGTAATCTATAATACAAGGGTGAATGCCCTCTCTATATAGAGTAGAGTGATCATCATAAGTCTCAGCTACACTATTAATCAACAAGTAGAGTCAGACATAAGTGCTAGCCCATCTAGCTATGGCAATCTAAACCTAACATAGGCACAGGCATCTTTAAAAAATTTGCATTACAATATTTCCTTATCCATAGAAATATCTGAACAATAATTCAACAATACTTTCTGCCTCCAAGGGACCGAATTTTGCTTAACTGTACACAGTCAGCTTTGGAAATTAGATTTAACTTTGCTAATGGGTAGCCAACAGCCCTGATCTTTTATACCATTAATTAGCACCGGTATAACAGTTCTTAAACGATAAAATATTTTTTCCTATTCAATATCAGTATTTGGTACTAGCACTGAATATCTAGTTAAGGCTGTCATACATATTTAAGGACACTGCTACAAGTGTTGTTTTTTTAATCTTTTCAGGTAAAGGTAAAGGTATTCGGTTTATAGTCTTGTATCTACCGAAGCGCTCACACAACCTTCCTCCCCTAGCAGGCCTGTATACACGGAAAACATTTCAATCCCCCTGGGGATATTCCAGAGCAACTGGCAGCATATAGCGCACAAGCTCTAAGCACTGCCTTATTTATGCTAGGTACCCATTTTGCAGCTAGGTAGACTGAAGCAATATGGAATAAACTGTCTTGCCCAAGGACAGACCAAAGTGCCCCGGCCGGGAATTGAACCAGCGATCTACTGATTACTAGTCCGACACCTAACCAACTGAGCTACTTTGTCCCCAGGTAATCAGGTTTATTGACAATTATCTCAGCAGGTGACTTTAGACTGCTCTGTTTCTGAAACAAAGATTATTATTATTATCATTATTACTATTATTATTACTATCATTATCATTATTATTATTATCATTATTATTATTACTATTATTATCATTATTATTATTATTATTACTATTATTATCATCATTATTATTATTATTATTATTATTATTATTATTATTATCATCATCATTATTATCATTATTATTATTATTATTTTCATTATTATAATCATCATTATTAAAATAGCCTGTATTGCCTGAAGTACTAGGTGACGCCACGATAACTCAGGCCAACAAAATTAATACCTGTCACAGGTGACCCCAGTACACAAGCAGCTTAATTGACACGTCCCTTCCTTTCTTCATTAATTAAATAAACATGTCTTAATTAACCCTCAATTGAGATGGGTAATTGATGATTAAATTTTAGCTATGAAATGGCAGTATGCATAAGAGACAGGAAATTAGTTTCTTTGAGTATCACTAGATGGCAATAAACTAAATGAGCATACGCTAATTAATAAGTAACATACTAATTAATCATCGTTCCCTTCATCCTCATATTTCATCTTTTACAAAAACTGTTCTTGCTTTAGAATACAAGGAAACATCTTTACTTGTTATGACACCAAAAAAAAAGTTTCTTCATGAAACCTATTTTAGAGTAGATATAAAAACAGGAGATAATTTTTGTGATTGATTTTCAATTTCATGGTTTGATGTTTCCTCATTCCATTTACTGTACCTACTATTCATACACATTGGATATCAGGGTGCTACATACGTTCCAAAACATTATTTGCCGAGCAGGGCAAGCTGCCCCTAAAGTTTACTTGCCCCATCGGCACTTCCACTTGCCCCACTACTTTGTTAAACAAAGGTGAGTTACATTGCGAGGGCTCTGCCCAAAATATTACTTGCCGAGCGGGGCAAATTAGGGTCTTGTTCTGCTTACTCGATTGCTGAATTTTTTACTTGCAACTTGCAACAGGGCAAACGGTTATGTTGCATGCTGGAGATATTCTAACACCGGATCCTGGAAATAGTTTCCATAACCTCCAGCAGGTGGCCAATATAGCTTAACCTATTCATGCCTAAAGCAGTCAGAAGCTGCCTCAGGCAATATCAACAATATTTCTCTAACAAACGCTCTAACAAAAGAATCATTATGAAAATATGATTGATAAATATTATTCATAGCTTAACTGAATTCTTGCTTTATTCCTAAATCTTTATCAACGTATCATACAGGCAAACAATGTTTGCCACAAAACTCTAGGCAAAAGCGGGTTAAACCTTAGAAGCTCTACATTATAGTTGTATTCCCAAGCAATGAATATATTCATAGCATAAGAATTACTCAAGTCTGGAATCCCAATATCTTGACGTGGCAAAATTTCACAGAATGACAGCGGCATGTTGAAGGACCAATATGTTGGGGCAGAAAATTGTTTGAACATAAACAATACAAAAGCAATTTCTTCACAATATAAGGAATTTCTCTTGCAAAACAGGTAAAGCAAGGTATTTGTCATCCAAAGGTAAATGCAAATCATTAAATAACGGCCAGAAACTCCCAGCTTAACATGCATACTGTATATGGCTTTAATTTGAAGTGCTAAAAACTTCGCTTTACAGCCCTGCTGGAGAGTACTTGTGCAATTTTAAATTTGCACATTCAGGCTCACAAACTACATATTTATTACAATAAAGATATTTATTTGAAGGATGTTATTTTGGCGCTATCATGGGTAGCACGAAAATAGCGGAAATTAAATGCTTGTAAAAAATAAAGTTAGCACGACTACAGTAGAAATTAAATGCCTGTGAAAATAAAATTCGCGAAATGTTTTCTCACCTTTTTAACGTAAGAGGCTGCATCTTCCTCTGTGTAGACCTCGGCCGACACGGCTCCCCTCCGGTTGCGGCGCAGGTTCTTGGCAGGCTGTGGTGGTGTGGGGGAGACTTCATCTTCACGTTCGTCACTAGGGGGCGTGGCAGACTTGGAGTTCTGTTTCGTGGCCTCCTCCTGAAATTACAGATAAGATAAGGTATAAACGAGATTCCAAAAAAGTTTAAAATCGTCAATTTTTGACTGCTATGAGCATTAATGGTTTATCCTATTGGAGTTGTGTTTTGTGGCCTCCTCTGAAATCACAAACAAGACAGGGTGATCTTGATGAATGTCATCTGGACCTATGAAATTTGAAATAAATTCACAAAATATTTTGAGGTGAGTTCTGGGTTAGGTTAACATTGAGGCCGCTTCAAATATTTTCTTAAATATTCTTTGGTCAAAATGATATTACTAAAATAGTAAGTTCACTTAATTTGGACTGCTACAGGCATGAATGGGTTAGTTAGAATGTCTGCCACCAGGGAATGAGTAGGTAAATCCTATGCCTAGGAAGTCACAAGGTAGTGTTACAACTAGTGAGACATCTTAACCCTTCCAATGCTGAGGCTACTTTCATCCAAAGCACAAGGTCACAAACAATTTTGAAAAACACCTAAACCCTGTCATGTTGGTATTCATTGATAGCTGTCCCTGAGTGATCTCAGATGAGTAACACCAGTGCTTTAGGTTTCAATAAGTCTTTTTTAGGTGTTTTGCATCATTTTGTATTGGCCAAATCAGCCACCAGCAGCATAAGAGTTAATAGCTAGCAGTCAGGAACAATGTCATCTCCTACTCCTCATCTTCAACTCAAATCTCACTGGCATCAGTCAGGTGGATTATTGAACCTATTTTTATCAATATGCACTTCGCCAGGAATAACGTGAATAAGATTTGAATGAGAATTAATTGGGCTGAACAGATCACTTCCAGAAAATCCACCATATGTGACAGCCATTATGTCTGATTTATAGAAGGAATGTCTTCAACCTGTTCATGCTGATCCCCCTTTAATCCATTTATGCCTGGAGATCTACTTCACCAGTGTCGTCTGGACCCGTCAAACTTCTGAAAATACCTTTGGAGCAAAGCATATACATTTGCAAAATATTTGAAGGAGAGTGGTAGATCGAGTTCTGATGAACAATTCTCCCTCAAATATTTTCAGAATATTGCTTCATTTATAGAGATGTCGCCAGAATTGTTAGGCGGTTTCGGCTGCTACAGGCATGAATGAGTTATTTATTCTTGGAGATCTCTACTAATGTCATCTGGACCTATGGCACTTTTGATTATAACTTTCAAATAAATCATCAACTCACAAAGAATTTAAAGGAGAGTTGTAGATGAGGTCCTGATCATTCATTTCATCTTTCATTATTTCCTGAAAAAAAGTAGAAATCAACAACAAACTCTCCTTCAAATATTTTGTAAAATAACTCCTTATATCCAAGTCATTGGCAAAAGTATCAAAGATCTGGACAACAATTTCAAGAGTATAACTCTTAAAAATTAATGTATTATTGTCAATGATAGCACTCAAACCTCTCCATGCTTCTACTGGCCTGGTCAGATTCCTGAGCATGTTACGAATACACCACACACTTTTTTGCTATCTTACTAGTCCTGGCTAGTTTGGCTAGTGTTATTCTCAGACCCTGGTTCGATTTTTATGTTTGCATAAAAGTGGAATTATTGCTGAACGTTTTATGTCCAGGCAACTGTTTTTATTACAATCACTAAGGTGGTCATGTCACCCAAATGGCCATAAAGTAGTGCTCATCAGAATGAAAATGAAATAAAGAGGTTATTTTCCCTATAAGAGACCCATGGCTACACAGACATTCACTGTCCTCAGACTGACGTTGAAATAAACGGATATACAGTGGTGGCAATAATAGCTCATCCAAGTGACAATGAAATTAACCCGTTTGATGCTGAGGTTACTTTCCTTCAATGCAGAAAAGAGCAAAAAGTTATGAAAATCATCTTAACCCTCTCATGTTGGTATTAATTGGAAAGCTCTTGCTGAGCACTTTCAGATGAGTACCCATTTGCCAGGGTTTCAGTCATTTCTCAGCTTTTTGTCATCATGTCACTTTGACTAAATCAGCCACCAGCAGCGTAAGGGTTAACAGAGGTTACTATCCCTATAGGAGACCAATGGCTATACAGACATGGCCATTCACTGTCCTCAGACTGACGATGAAATAAACGATGAAATCGACGACGAAATAAATGAGATTATTATTCCTGCAGGAAAGTCTATGACAACCCAGCGCGAGAAACTTTCCGAAGGTTAAGTGCAGATAAAAGGGTCAGTTATACCATGAATATGGCGCCCGGCTATTGCGGGAAGAGTTATATTTTAGCCGAGCGCCAGTAACCCAGGAAAACTATCAACTTTAGCACTGTAATTGACAATCGCATATTGAGGCATAATGGCAGTAATGGAAGCGAAGTAGGGCATAGTATTCAGGACTCCATGAAGCTCTTCCGGCCCTAAGTTCTCTTTTGTCATTTCAATGCCACGGCACTTTTGAAAACTACTTCAGAATTCAGCATTATAACTTTGAATGATAGGCGATGGAGAGTTCTAGGTAAAGGCCTGAATAACATTTCTATCCACTATCAAAATGTAAATCCCCGCCGGAACATGTGAGAAAGTAGCCATTGACTCGGAGTAAGGAGGTGGTTTTTCCCAGGTACTCCGATTTCCTCCACCACTTACAACTGGCTAGTCACAATTTACTGCAAAATGCCAGTAAAAAAGACAAAAATCGTAATTCAAAATTCCACCTTTCCCGTATAAAACCAACCAGACCTCCTAGCAGAGATACAGGGAAGAACTCTTGTTATTTCTCCCTTATCAACAAGTGGGTATTTTGCAAGGCTGCGAGTGAGAGATACTGATGAGACTTATTTTTTCTCGTCGTGACAATAACGGCGAGCCTGATGATCGTAATCAACGCAATTCCATTAGTTGAGTGTGATCCAATCTCATCCAGCAGCCATTAATCTCTAAGCTAATTACGGGGACAGCTCCACTAGCTTGACAGGCCAATATTCACCCCTTTCTTCAGAGAATATCGCACTCTGTTCACCCTTTCCTTCTTTACCTAAATCTGTCTAAAAACTTACGGGACCACTCCACTAGCTTGACAGGCCAATATTCACCCCTTTCTTCAGAGAATATCGCACTCTGTTCACCCTTTCCTTCTTTACCTGAATCTGTCTAAAAACTTAAGGGACCACTCCACTAGCTTGACAGGCCAATATTCACCGCTTTCTTCAGAGAATATTGCAGATTGATCACAACTTCCTTCTTTCTCATTTCTTAGTTACTAGTAACCCTTATGCTGCTGGTGGCTAATTTGGTCAATATACAGTGATGCAAAAAAACTGAAAAATGACTGAAACCATGGCATATGGGTACTCATCTGAAAGTACTCAGTGAGAGCAATCCAATGAATACCAACAAGACAGGGTTTAGATGGTTTTCAAAAACCTATGCAACCTTGTGCTTTTACTTTGGAAAGTATCATAGATTCAAGGAGAAATCAAGGCACAAATGGGTTAATCTATTCATTCCTGAAGCTCATCATCAAAAACATTGGAAAGATCTGTGACACTTTTAAAAATGACTTCTGAATGATAAATAGTTCATAAAACATTTAATTGTCACAAATGGTTTCTCATCCCCTCTTGAACATTCAGAGGACTCAGCTTATATACTCAAAAACCCCTACAGTCATTCAACAATTCTTCCACTCCCTGTTGAAAGCTTTCTTCAAGACCGCAGCCATTCCACTTCTGTGCTCCCTCCCCCTGCTCTAAGTCTCCTTCAAACTCCAAGCTATTCCACGCATGTGCTCCCTCCCCCTGTTCCTAGTATCCTTACACCTCCAGGCTATTCCACTTATGTGCTCCCTCCCCCTTTTTCTAGTTTCCGTCAAGCTCCAAGCTATTCCAGTTATATCCTCCCTCTCCATGTTAAGGATTTTCTTCAAGTTGCCAGCTCTTCCAATTATATGTGCTCTCTCCCCTTGTTAGAGGTTTTCTTCAATTGTCCAGCTATTCCAATAAAATGTGCTCCCTCCCTCTGTTCAAAGTTTTGTTAAACCTCCTAGCTTTTCCACTCAGGTGCTCCCTCCCCCTGTCAAGGGTTTTTCTTCAAGTTTCCAGCTATTCGACTGGCTTCCTCCCCAGTTCGATGTTTTCTCCAATTTTCCAGCTCTTCCATTTATGTGCTCTCCCCCCCCCCCCCCCCGACCAAGTAGACTAAATTTACTACATTACTCTAACCTGTATGAGTCCACCATCCAATCTAGGGCCAAAACCAAATAACGTCCTTAATATTTTACCAGTTTCTTCCCCTTTACCCTCCCCTGTCCCACTGAACCTATTACCACACATATCATCCTTCCTAAGTAAACGACAATTAGCTTAAAAACAATGAAATATTGCCTGCCATGGCCATATCAAATCACAGCATCCAGGGCCTATGCTTTAGGGCTATTCTTATAGCATATAATGAAACAGATATATGAAGACCGCACCGAGATGACGAGTAAATTACAGCCTTATCTGATAAGATATGATTGGGTTACCTTTTGCGAATGTCAGTTTTTTACGCGATAATAAAGGTAAAACAAAGAAGACAAGATTAGACGCTTAGTGTCGGCGACAGCTAAAATAGGTACTTGGGGAAGCAACGTCTATCCATCTTTTTAATGCATTTAACCATTTAACCAACTCCTACTCATATCTTACACAAAGTAGTGCTAACTTTTATTCAGTAAAACATACAAAATAGTTGAAAAGAATACAATATGGAAAGCTTCATTTCAACAATAGCTAAAATAGGTACTTGGGGAAACAACGTCTATCCATCTTTTTAATGCATTAAACCATTTAACCAACTCCTACTCATATCTTACACAAAGTAGTGCAAACTTTTATTTATTAAAACATACGAAATAGTTGGAAAGAATACAAGATGGAAAGCTTCATTTCAACAATAGCTAAAAGAGGTACTTGGAGAAACAATGTCTATCCCTCTTTTGTAATGCATTTAGGCCACTCCATATTTACTTGTCTTACGAGCTCAGGAGGTAGGAAATGAGCCATTTTGGAATAAAAAAAAGTTGAAAAATGTGACTTTTTTTTATTTATTTGATTTTTTTTAGAATCTGCCGACTAGGACTGGTAGCGATATGTTTCTACCAGCCTATTCTCAACTAAATAAAATCAATCAATCTATTAATCCCTGTAACCTGAAGGGTGGGAGGTATACCTCCTCAAGTCTGAGGCTCTACTACAGCAATAATAGCTTCCTGTAGTTGATTAAATCACCCCTACAAAGAATATTCTTAAAACTTGCACCTTTTTTTTCTTTTTTTTTGGAGTCTGACAGAAAATTTCAAAACCAATTTCGTCCGTAAGACACCAAAGGTGACTTTTTTTTTCTTTTTTTTTTGGAGTCTGACAGGATTTTTTTTCCAAAAAAAGCTTGTAAGACAAGTAATTAAATTGGAGTGGCCTTAATCATTTAACCAACTCCTACTCATATCTTACACAAAGCAGTGCACACTTTCATTAAAACATAAGAAATAATTGAAAAGATGATACAAAACCATGGCCAATGTATGTCAATTTAGGTAATCAAATTTCATAGAAATTCTGTAAAAGGTGCTTTCTAGAATTTTTTTGTTTCTTAAATATTTTGTCACTTTCAACAGCTTGTGCCATGTAGCAACTAAACAGTAGCCTGAGATTAGGAATACAGTCCCTTCCTCTCACAAAGAGTCCAAAAGGGTCTTCAGTTGCAAAGTACGATTAGTAACAGGGAGTTAGCCAGGACCCGTTATGCCTGTCTTTTGGACAGTCAATTTCCCAAATACCTCCCTAGATAGACAAAATTTTCTATGAAGAATCTTCAATTTTGAATTTTTCAGGGTAAAAACCAAATACTCTCCTAACAAACCATTTTCTAGGACATGGCTGAACTGTACATTTCCCTTTTAGACACAATAGGCTATAAAATATAGTTGGTATAAGGATTTGAAGTAGATGAGTAGCTAAATCTGGACAGGCAGAAATTTTGGAATTGCAGCCATTCATAATTCCACACCTTTGTAAAGAAACAAGGTGTGTCTATCATTGAGGATTCAGTATTTTTAATTTCAAGACCTCATGCTTGTACTTGGGAGCAATCAGCTACTTTCAACATGGCCAACCTGGATAGACCTGTCCAAACACAGATACACTTACCCGTAAGTATGCCTGGCCATTGTCACGGATCCTGGAGTTTGCCATTTTTCATTTAGAACTTAGTATCCACTCAAATGATAGTCACAAACCAACTAACTATATTCAAAGTCTTGAGAACTAGGAGGCTCTGGAACAAATCAGTAGACGTGGCTTAAGCTGTGTATATCCATAGCTGAGAGTTCCGAATTAAGTAAATAGTGACAATAGCATTTCCTACAGCTTGCAACTGGTGGAATATCAGGTTCTAATGGTTCTCAATGGTAATCACAGACTCGATGGAGATTTTATAGCTGAGCCGGGTACGGTTTCAGATTCTCCACCAAAGGTGTTCAATGACTCTCAACAGGTATAGAATCAGGTTTCCCACACTCCTAGTCTACTGACTATAGATACCCAGATGTCAATGTAAGAGTATTTCCTTTAACCAGCAGCTGGTGTCCAGAGAATCAGGGTCTACTGGATGCAGGGTAGTCACAATCCAAGTAGATGTCAGTGTATTTCTTACAGTCAGCAGCTGGTGGAGATTAATGGTACTATGAATGCTGGGTAGTGAGAGAATCACAGATAGATGCCAGTATTAGAGTATTTCCTATAAACAGCAACTGGTGGAGAATTAGGGTCTAATGGATCCAGGGAAGTCTCAGATTCACAGGTAGATGTCAATGTAATAATATTTCCTATAGCCAGCAAATGGTAGCGAATCAAGGTCTACTGGATACAGGGTAGTCAAAGTATCCCAGAAGATGTCAGTGTTAGAGTATTTCCTATAACCAGCAGCTGGTGGAGAATCAGGGTCTACTAGATTTTGGGTAGCTGACAGTTCCACAGCAGATGTTAATGTAAGAGTCTAGTGTATTTCCTATAGTCAGCAGCTGGTGGAGAATCAGGGTCTACTGGATACCGGGTAGTCACAGACTTACAGTAGATGTCAGTGAAAGAATAGTTCCTTTAGTCAGCAACTGGTGGAGAATCAAAGTTGACTGGGTACAGGGTAGTCACAGAGTCACAGTATTCCTTACAGCATTCCTTACAAACAGCAACTGGTGGAGACTTAGGGCCCAATGAATGCATGGTAGCCACAGACTCACCAGTATAATCTTAGTCTGAGCCAGCACTGTTCCATATTCTATCCCAGTGATATTCACATCCAAATCACGTTGGGACTCTTGGAGTACACAATGAAGGCGCCAGCACTCGACAATGTCAACGCATTGTGCACTGCCACTCTTTAGTGAAGGCCCCTTTGGGAGAGAAGTAAGCTTTGTTAACCAATAAAACGCTCTTCCAGTGCAGCATCCGTCCCATGTGAGGAAGAGAGATGAGTCAAGGAAAAGGCAATGAGAAGAAATTTCCTGTTTCTATGACTTGACTGCTCAAATAAATGCTTCCTTTAATAAGTTCCTCACTCTTTTCTAGAGTTGATAATGTGAAATAGCAACTTGTGTGACTCACAACAAAATACTAGTATTACTGTCTATTAAGTACCACTTTGAAGGTTGATTTTCTGCAATATTCCATTAAAAATCAAAGTTTTGCATAGTTGTAATTCACCAGCTACTAATGGCTGGGAGTACCACAGAAAACCCATGGAATAACCATAGGTCACTGACAACTTTCTCTAATGCCTCGAGTACGTGACAGCCTATTCTGTGGCCTGGCCTGATCCCGGTGGTGAGAGACACACAGCAGACAGTCAGTGTGCAGTACCCTAGCGCACTCAGCTGTCGGGGCAGCCCATTCTGTACAGGCCTGGCCTGATCATGCTAAGTTGCCCTGATGCCAGTGGTGAGAGACATACAGCAGACAGTCAGTGTACAGTACCCTAGAGCACTCAGCTGCAGGGGCAACCCATTCTGTGCAGGCCTGACCTGATCATGCTAAGTTGCCCTGATGCCAGTGGTGAGAGACATACAGCAGACAGTCAGTGTACAGTACCCTAGAGCACTCAGCTGTCGGGGCAGCCCATTCTGTACAGGCCTGGCCTGATCATGCTAAGTTGCCCTGATGCCAGTGGTGAGAGACACACAGCAGACAGTCAGTGTGCAGTACCCTAGAGCACTCAGCTGCAGGGGCAACCCATTCTGTGCAGGCCTGACCTGATCATGCTAAGTTGCCCTGATGCCAGTGGTGAGAGACATACAGCAGACAGTCAGTGTACAGTACCCTAGAGCACTCAGCTGTCGGGGCAGCCCATTCTGTACAGGCCTGGCCTGATCATGCTAAGTTGCCCTGATGCCAGTGGTGAGAGACACACAGCAGACAGTCAGTGTGCAGTACCCTAGAGCACTCAGCTGCAGGGGCAACCCATTCTGTGCAGGCCTGACCTGATCGTGCTAAGTTGCCCTGATGCCAGTGGTGAGAGACGTACAGCAGACAGTCAGTTTGCAGTAACCTAGAGCACTCAGCTGTCGGGGCAGCCCATTCTGTACAGGCCTGGCCTGATCATGCTAAGTTGCCATGATGCCAGTGGTGAGAGACGTACAGCAGACAGTCAGTGTACAGTACCCTAGAGCACTCAGCTGTCGGGGCAGCCCATTCTGTACAGGCCTGGCCTGATCGTGCTAAGTTGGCCTGATCCCGGTGGAACGATGAGTGATCCTCTGATCCCTTGTTGCGTGATGTCTCTGTAAGCCAGGTCTGCTAGACGACCTTCCCTGCATATCATCCTCATCTTCACAGACGCCATATAATATATAGCATACCATACACTGGCGAAAACATCTACCTATCGTGTGTCAATAATTACCCACTATCCTTACCAGATCATCAGGTTACCACTTTACCTGTTACAAACATGTCCGATCGTTACACCATACCACACATCCCTCTAAAAGCATCCTTGGCTTAAAAGCTCCTCAGGTTTCCACTTCCTCAGTTGCTGCGTATTGTACAATATTTGTCAAATTTGTTAATTAAGGTTACTTAAAAGTGGTCTTAAATAACACCTCTTCCTTAACGCTTCTAATGCTAAGGCTACTTTCGTTGAAAGCACAAAGATGCAAAGATTTTTGAAAACCATCTAAACCCTGTCATGTTGGTACTCATTGGATAGCCCTCACAGAGTACTCTCAGATGAGTACACATATGCCAGGGTTACAGTGACTTCTGAGGATTTTTGCATTATTTTGTTTTGGCCAATTTAGCCATCAGCAGCATGAGGTTAAGGGGTAAAATAAAAATGCCTTTTTATCATCCAAGAGAATTAGGAATATCTTTTTAAAGGCAATTGTTTTGTTATATAAACATGCTTAAAACTTCCTCCAGATGTTATTGCCTGGATTTATGATACCTTTGACAATAACCTGGAAATAAGAAATGATTTTACAAAATGCTAAAGAAAGTAGTTAGTAGTACTCTGGTAAGCTATTCTCCTTGAATTTGTTTCTTATCTATGATTCGCCAGAAAAAAATTGCTGAAATAGCAAGACTGTTTTTGGCTGCTGTGAGCATCATCTAGGGTAACAGTGAGTGCAAACAACATCATATAAAACTAAGAGGAATTAACTCAACTGAATATATCCTATCTGTAGTGGACAAGAAAATTAACCCAACTCCAAAGTCACTGGCAACTCTTTCACTTGCCCTGGCCAGCAGCAATCGAACCCAGGCAGTGGTGAGAGACAGCTAGCAGTCAGTGGCCACACCTTAGACCACATGGCCATCAGGGCAGCCCCTCAGTGGTGAGAGACAGCTAGCAGTCAGTGGCCACAACTTAGACCACAAGGCCATCAGGGCAGACCCTCAGTGGTGAGAGACAGCTAGCAGTCAGTGGCCACACCTTAGACCACATGGCCATCAGGGCAGACCCCCAGTGGTGAGAGACAGCTAGCAGTCAGTGGCCACACCTTAGACCACAAGGCCATCAGGGCAGACCCTCAGTGGTGAGAGACAGCTAGCAGTCAGTGGCCACACCTTAGACCACAAGGCCATCAGGGCAGACCCTCAGTGGTGAGAGACAGCTAGCAGTCAGTGGCCACACCTTGGACACAAGGCCATCAGGGCAGACCTTCATCTGGGGGAATATTGCGACCAGTCCTTTAAGGTTCACCTCTTCACAGGTGGTATCTGTCAGATCAATGTATAAATAATTCCATGAAAGTATTTTCACCACTCCCTATTCCAGATAGCAATTTCCATAATCGGTGGCCTAGGTCATCAAATATTGGTGTGTTGCCTCAAGCCCTAAGCAAACACACAAATATAATGCATGTTTACGTAATACCATTGCAAAAACATTGACAGACTCCAACCGAATGCCATATTTTTCTAATCAACAATACCCTCAGGACTGATGTTGCAGGAACATTGATGACAATGGTCTATTAGCAAATTGCTACATTAAGCCCCCTGCCAATATCAGAATGACAAAGTACACTAGCAATGACAAGACCATACCAAAATTGCAAATGGTTGGTTGATCAAGAACTGCATACGTTTTTATAATGCATGACAATAATAATGATGAATTAATGGTAATGTATTTATTCAAATTATCCAATTAATACCACAATCTTTCCTCTACATGTTGCGTCAGAGCCATACTAATTTAACAAACTTTAAAGTTAATCATAAAGTAGTATTGTTTATGAAGGATTATCAGTTACTATAGTGGCTTACAACTATTTTTTTCCTAGCAATGACCACAACTACCAAGGACCAAAAGAGGTCATTGAATATTTTGCGAACTGATGCTTCATTCCAAAATAATTTTCAAAAGTAGGACAGATCCAGACGACGCTGGTCAAGAAGATCTCCAGGCACGAATGGATTAATTGAAAACATACGGAAGGGAAATGGGTTAATTGAAAACAAATCCCCCCCCCCCCCCCAAAAAAAATAAGTTGTTTGTTTCCAGGTAACCTACCCTAACAAGTTTTTACACAAAAAATTCCCTACCCTAAAGATTTTTCTGCCCTTCCAACTCCCAATCAACATAAAACATCCCAGGAAACAAACGATTCTTTTTATGCCTTATGTAAACATACCTGTCAAGTCTCCTGTTTTTAACAGGAGTCTCCTGTTTTTTGGACTTCATTTTACCTGCCTCCTGTTTTTCTCCTGTTTTTTTCTTGTCTCCTGTTTTTCTCCTGTTTTTCTAGAAAACCAGTCTAAAGCGACTATAATCTCCTGTTTTTCCTCAAGTTCAGCCCAGATCTACTTAAACTCCTACAGCTTAGCATGCAACTCAGCTCTTTTCTAGCCTGCCTAAACAATACTCAGTTGACCTAATTGAAACCAGCTTGCCCAAAAGTTGCAATTAGCCTAGATAACCATTCCTATTTTTAGCAGTAGATGTTTTAATTGATATAAACTGAATTTTAAGAAGTAGAAAGAGGTGCATGCTGGTCTAGCATCATAACATTAAAATTAAAATTGATTTGTTGTTATTATGTCCATCTGTTTACTGCAGAGAGTTGAGAGTATTGGCACTACATTAGGTAGGAGCCACCTGGTGTGACATTGGTAAATTTTATATACACGTGCGGCACCTGGTGGGAAGTTGGTAAACTAACGTATATGGTAGCGGCAGTGCCGTGTGAGAAAATCTCCTGTTTTTTTTTTATCTGGGATTGACAGGTATGTGTAAAACAATGGCCTACAAGGGAATTCACTTCCCCTCCCACTTCTTCCGCTAGAAACAACAGTGTACCGAGTAGCCTCTCATTCAATTCAACACTCCTAGACTTAAGGAATATGATGCTCGCTCAAGCAAGTGCGCCTTTTTTAATTTCCTGTCAGATATTGGGGCTGGGCCAGGTAAGAATGGCCGCTACAGTAACTGTAATGAGAAACAGTGAGGGCACTGTTACACACATACGGAAGGGAAATGAGATGCATATGCCTTCTATTCATACAATGATAACTGGCGCGCTATGATGACGCAAATGGATATCACTCAAGAATGTCGCAGAAATTAGCAGAATATCTGAATGGAAGTGTTTTTTTTCACTTGAGCATTGATAGGCTTAAACCTTCCAATGCTGAGATTACTTTCGTCCAATAGAAGCACAAGGATGAAAAAAATATTTTCGAAAACCATCTACACCCTGTCATGTTGATATTCATTGGAAAGCTCTAGCTGAGTACTCTCATATAAATACCCATTTCAGTCATTTGAGTTTTTTTGCATCATTTAGCATTGGTCAAATTAGCCACACCAGCAGCATATTAGGGTTAATAGGCTTAAACCTTCCAATGATGAGATTACATTTGTCCAAGGCACAAGGATGCAAAGATCTTTGAAAACCATCTAAACCCTGTCATGTTGCCATTCATTGAATAGCTCTTGCTGAGTACTCTCAGATGAGTACCCATATGCAGGGGTTCAGTCATTTTCCAGGTTTTTTGCATCATTTTGTATTGGCCAAATTGGTCACCAGCAGCATAAGGGTTCATCTTCCATCAATCATTATCAAAATATTGTCATCATTTCCAAAACACTTCTGAAACAATCGGACCAAAGAGGGAGAACCAATTGGTGTACCATTTTGTTAGTTGGCTTGTAACAATATTGAAAGTATGTCAGTTTTCTTACATTCATCAACCCCTATAATTTACCAATAATCAAATAAATTTCTTTTCTAAAACATTTTTGAGATGATGATTGAAATATTTGACAGAAAAATAATAAGATATTTATTATTACAATTACCTACTATATAACCAGAAGTATTTTAATGGTACTATTAACGGTACTTTATTGCATTATTACCTTATAAATTTTGTTGTGCATAGTAATATTTAGGATCCTGGACAATCCCTTATAAAAGATAACTTCACAATGATTAGTATCCTTAAGAGTATCTTTAACCCTTCCAATACTGAGGCTACCTTCGTCCAAAGCACAAGGAAGCCATCTAAACCCTATCATGTTGGTATTTATTGGATATCCTTTGCTGAGTACTCTCAGATGAGTACCCATGTGCCAGGATTATAGTCATTCAGTTTTTTTGCATAATTTTGTAATGGCCATATCAGCCACAAGCGGCATAAGGGTTTAAAGGAATGAAATGGTACGATAAAGTACTTTTTAAAAAGATACCTGTACCAGTACTCATACCTCTTAACCCTTATGCTGCTGGTGGCTAATTTGTCCAATACACAATGATGCAAAAACCTGAAAAATGACTGGAACCCTGGCATATGGGTACTCATCTGAAAGTGCCCAGCGAGAGCTATCTCAATGCGTACCAATATGACAGGGTTTAGATGTTTTTTCAAAAATCTTTGCATCCTTGTGCTTTGGATGATAATAGCCTCAGCATTGGAAGGGTTAAGGGTATCCAACCCTACTAGTAGCTGGTCTAGTAGGTCAGGACACCACTACTCTGCCTGATAGCTAAGAGGCCTCCATACTAGACCTAGGCTGTAAGTAGCCCATCAATACTAACAGTCAGTTCAGGCAGCTCCAGCAGGGCTAAGTACACAATGATGCTACCATTGTTGACATTTCCTCTCTGAGTTTAGATTGTTATTGGCAAAATAAGCAGTAGCAGAGGGTGGAGATGGCAGTGTTATTATTGGAGCCGTCCCCATGCAGCCCATCCTATAACTCGCTGGCTTGGCACACGATGGCTCGATAATCCTCTTGGGCATCATACAGGGCCTCTCTCTCTCTATCAGTCTCATTTGTTCTCTCTCTCTCTCTCATTTGATCTCTCGCTCTCTCTCTCTCTCTCTCTCTCTCTCTCTCTCTCTCTCTCTCTCTCCTCTCTCTCTCTCATTTGTTCTCTCTCTCTCTCTCTCTCTCTCTCTCTCTCTCTCTCTCTCTCTCTCTCTCTCTCTTTCTCTCTCTTTCTCTCTCTCTCCCTCTCTCTCCCCAACCCCCAAAACATTCCCCCATTTTCCAGTTATTTTCCTATCTAACACACATAATGCTGAAAATTGGCCTAAGCTTATTTCACCTAGAGAACTATGTGTGCAGCTAATTATTTGCCATTTAATGCCCAAAGTTCCCTCCTTAAATTCATTTTGATTCTGAAGAGATTTAAACTTGTATCAGATCTCATTAAGCATGAGTGTGTTAACCCATTAACACCTGAATAGGCCAAAACAATCCTGACAATTTTGGAAATATTTTTCAAAAAAAAGTGTTTTGGAAAAGAAATGAAGGAGAAATGCAAAAGAGAAGTCAACCAACAACTCTCCTTCAAATATGTTGTGAACTTTTGCTTTATTCCCAAGTTATTTTGAAAAGTATCACAGTAGCAGACAATACTTTCCAGTGGATCTCTGAGTGCGAATGGGTTAATAAGAACACAAAGTCCCTTAACCTTTTCAAAAATGCCCTGACTATTATTTTGGTAATATCTCTCAGACCAGATACTTTTCAGAAATATTTGAGAGAGATTTGTTGATCAGAACCCAACCAACAACTCTCTTTCAAATACACCACAAATCAACGCTCAATTCCAAATTTATTTCAAAACGTATCCTTGGCTCAGACGACTCTTGTCACAGATTTACAGGCACTAATGGGTTACCCATTAGTACTTAAGTGTTCCTCCAGAAAATGTTGTCTGAATCTATGATACTTTTGAGAATAACTTTGAAATTGATGATGGTTTAACAAAATATTTGAAGGACAGTTGTAGATGATGTTGTAATTGACATTTCCCCATCAAATATTTTCCTGACTTTGCTTTTGCTTGCAAAATATCACTAAAATAGTGAGGCTGCTTTTGGTCACTGTGAGCACTTAAATGGATTAACCCATATGCTGATGAGGCTACTTTCGTCCTATCGGTACAAGGACACAAAGATTTTTGAAAACCATCTGAACCCTATCATGTTGGTATTCATTGGATAGCTCTCACCGAGTACTCTCAGATGAGTACCTATTTGCCAATGTTTCAGTTATTTTGAAGATTTTTTGCATCATTTTGTATTAGCCAAATTAGACACCAGCACGGCAGCAGCATAAAGGTTAACAAGACTCACCTTTTTTAGCCTACTTGTGGCCGATATCCTATGGGTACCAGAGGTACGAAGAAGCATGATGTCCACAGGTCCCCACCCAGCTACCTGCCACCGACGGACTCTGCAGGTAATGTATTACAACAAGCAGCAACACCCAGCAGGCCTACAGCTGTCATCTACTACCATGTACAGCCAGCACTAAGCACACACACATATTCTCATCCCCTCCTCCTTCTCCTCCTCCACTTCTACAGCAAATACAGCCAATATTCAATATTGATGGCGAGATGGTGTGTGGCAATTATTCCTGCTGCTGCTGCTGCTTCTGCTGCTGCCATTTCTACTGCTGTTCCTGCTGCAGTTTCAGCTGCTGTTGTTGCTGCAGTTTCTGCTGCTTAGACAGGTCAATTTTAAGACCCCAAAGCAGGAGGCTAAGCTCGTGATAATTTTTCTGAGATACAGAGGGGCCAATCAATATTGGTATCTGGTATCGCATCGGCTTCCAGTGCACTAACCCTCATTCTAGATTTTTTAAATAGTTCAATTCTACTCATTTCTATTTAGACCAGTAAGGTACTGTACCTTCTTATCAAACACAGGGGTGTCCAACTGTCGATTATTGCACCAGCGTACCACAGGGGCTTCAAGACATGTGACAAACTAAGAACTTAAAGCAATATACAACTGGAAAACTTTTGCAAAATATGACCAATTTATATTTTACTTGAATTATTTTTAGTACAAACTGTACAAAAAAAACAGTGAACGCCAATTTAGTTATACTTTCTATTCATTGGTCTTGGACTTAACTATTGCAATAAGGGGCTGCTCATATAGTAATGCCACCAGGTTACAATATTCATAGCCATTATCGAACCACTGTCGCCAAAAATTGCTGTGCTCCAAGGCTGTGTTCCGCATCTAAAATATTTGACCAAGGTATAATAATATGCCATTTCAAAGTCCATAAAACATGCCCCATCTTTCTGTGATGAGTATCTAAGTATGAAATGGGTCTTAGTTTGAGGATGATTGAACTCTTCATAATATATTCCTATTGTATAGGAAGGAGAAAATTTCTTTTTCCACAGTCAAATTGATTCTTGGAATATAAAATCACAACATTCCTTCCAGATTAGGGATTGACACCTCTATAATATTTGTAAAACTATACAATATATTTCCCTAACAATACAACATCTTAATATTTTTAATGATACTGCCTGCCGTAATACTATACAATATATTTCCTGAACAATAAATATCTGAACAATATATTTAACAATACTACCTGCCGTCCAGGGATCTAATTGTGTTAAATTTAGCACAGTCAGCTTCGGAAAGGTTGCTAATAAATCAATGACTGCCTTCGTGCTGAGTCGTCCTGGTTAGTTAAGTAAAAATTATATTAAATCTATATCTTAAATGATAAAATACAATACTAGTATTTTATTTTTAAGATACACTACTTTTTCTTAATCAATATTTGCATTTGGTATCCTTAATGATATTTCAATAATACTGCCTGCCTCCCAGTCAGGCTTAACCCTTCCAATGCTGCGGCTACTTAAGTCCAAAGCTCAAGGACGAGAAAAAAATTTGAAAACCATTCAAACCCTGTCATGTTGGTATTCATTGCAGTATAAGTACTCATAGATGAGTACCCATGTGCCAAGGTTTCAATATTTTTTCAGGTTTCTGCCTCATTTTTGTATTGGCCAAATTAGCCACCTGCATAAGGGTTAATGTTGTTGAATTCAGCACTCTAAGCTTCGTAAAGTCCTCTAATAGATAGCAAATTGCCTTCGTAGGGAGACATCCAGGTAGAAATTAATTTAATCTGTTAGATACGATACCTAACTTTTTTGATGCAATACGTTTTCCAATTGGATATTGATATTTAGTATCTTATCGAGTACAGGTACCTATCCCTAGCGACCAAGAATTTACATGGATGCTTTGTTAACCCTTCCAATGCTGAGGCTACTTTCGTCCAAAGCACAGGAATGCAAAGATTTTTCAAAAAACATCTAAACCCTGTCATATTGGTATTCATTGGAAAGCTCTCCCTGCATGAGCACTATCAGATGAGTACCCATTTGCCAGGGTTTCAGTCATTATCAGCTTTTTTCCACTATTTTTTATTGGCAAAATTAGCCACTAGCAGCATTATAAAGGCTAGAGTGGCAGGGGTGATCAGCAGCCTATCGTGCCATTAGTTGTTCACAGACCCAGGGCCACTGAGCGCAGCATGGTCTACTATTCATAACACTCGCATGCAGCTTCCTTTAATAGGGACATCAATGGAGCATTCCCGCCACAATGGGCCACGCAGCACGAAAGGCAAAGGCGGCGGCACAGAGTTATACCACCTGCGCATGCAATTGTACACAAACAATGCCACTTGTGAGAAACATGCTCTACAGCAGCTACAACACGGCCATACCACCCCCGGTAGCTTAACCTATTATTGCATGCTGGTCTTCCTGACACTGGCAACTTTCTCACATGTGTGTGCCTTAAACCCTTCATTTGATTACCTCTAATATTTCTTATGCTGCTGGTGGCTAATTTGGCCACACAAAATGACGCAAAAAACCTGAAATATAAAAGAAACCCTGGCAAATGGGTACTCATCTGAGAAAACTCAGTGAGAGCTATCCAATGAATACCAAGACAACAGGGTTCAGTTGGTTTATAAAAATCTTTGCATCCTTTGGATGAAAGTAGCCTCAGCATTGAAAGGATTAAAGAATTTCATTTATTTTTATCTGTTTGCCATTCCTGGGCTAATTTGTGACAAGCCAGTGTTTAAACCAAAGTCACTGACAACCATCTCACACACATTGACATGGATTTGAAGCCTGCTAGTGGAGAGACACACTAGAAGTGAGTGGCAATGCTTTAGACAACTCAGCCATAGGGCAGACCCATAATCTTCCTTGGTATTTAACATATACACTGCTACCATCCAAGAAACAGATACCTATGACGATATCAAAACTCGTTAACACTTTCAATGCTGAGGCTATACATTCGTCCAAAGAAAAAGGACGCAAATATTTCTTAAATCCATCTAAACCTTGTCATGTTGGAATTCATTGGATAGCTCTCGCTGAGTACTCTCAGATGAGTACCCATTTGCCAGGGGCTAAGTCATTTCTCAGGGTTTTTGCATCATTTTGTATTGGCCAAATTAGCCACCACCAGCGCTGTTATAAAGGGTTAAAGAAAGACAGTCAACAAAACAAAAATACACAGAAATAAATCTAGCGATTAATGAATAACCCACCTGTACGGCAAGCCTCATTAGAAAGAATTCGCCTGACTAGTCAGCGCTTTGTGTCGAGCTCTTGAAATGTACGGGGAAGAGGAACATCTGAGAGCAGTTCTTTCCTGCCCTAATGAGTAACCACTAATGGAGAGGCAATTCCAATAATCAAATCAATGCCAAAACCTTGACATTATACTGTTTCCTCCTTGCGAGTCTTTTATGCAACTACAAAGCCGCGATTGAGGAAATGGTTACCATAGCAACATGGGAATAACTCCTGAGAAAACTGTGGATGTTTTAGTGATCAATCTGAGAATCACTATTACCTAACCTTTTAAATGCTGAGGCTAATTTCATCCATGGGAAAAAATGCAAAAAAGTTTTGAAAAGCATCTTAACCCTGTCATGTTGGTATTCATTGGAAAGCTCTCACTGAGTGCTATCATATGAGTACCCATGTGCCATGGAATATGCACATGCCCTTCTGATAACTTTAAACATTAATCTTTAATTAGAGTAATATTTAAAGATATATTTGAAGAGGTATTGTTCAACACAAGAGGAATGACAATTCTAAACAAATATTTTCCAAATCAATAATTTTTTATCAAGATATTTCATAATACGTCCAAACATACGCACACTTCAGATGTGAATCAGTTAAGAACATGACAGAAAGCTCTTGAGAGAGAGAGAGAGAGAGAGAGAGAGAGAGAGAGAGAGAGAGAGAGAGAGAGAGAGAGAGAGAGAGAGAGAGAGAGAGAGAGAGAGAGAGAGAGAGAGAGAGAGAGTGTGTGTGTGTGTGTGTGTGTGTGTAGGTTTGTAATTACAGATGTAATCCATTGTATGCTATTTACCTTATTTACAATTGCCATATTTATTCTGCTTCTACATATCGCTACCAAGACAATGTACATGTAGGCAGTAATACTAGCCTAATAATACTTAAGACGCACATTGCAGAATATGAGCATGAACATATTGCAAACATTATGAATCTTATATGATTGTTGATTATTTCTTCGCCTCCTACATAAGCATTTTACCTGTGTTTCTGATCGATATCAATACGGACATTTAGTTCCTGTTCTAGGCTGCACATGGGTTTTCACATTCAGCCATTCTGAAATCTTGTGTATACATAAATGTGGGCATGGACTCCTAATTGCCCATAATTACATTTATAAATACATTGATAAATTTGTATTTACAGGCACCGACATAAGTACTAGGCCGCTTGCCCCGGCAAGTGAATTTTTTAAAAAAGGGCTTTCGGGCAAGTACATTATAGTTTTCACTTGCCCAAATGGGCAAGTTGATTTCTGAACACTAAACACATTTTATTAAATAGTGAATGGCCCAAATACCCAGAAATATTCAAACAATTCAACAAAACTGAAAAGAAAATGGTTTTTAAATCTTCAAATCCATGATAAACAATACATGCCTTTCTAGCATAAGTTATAACTTATTTCAGGCAAGTCAAAAATTATTACGGGCAAGTCAAAACCATTAACTACTTGCCCGGCATGGAGAGTTAGTTCTGAAAATGATGGTGGTGCCTGATTTAACTGCACTTGCACCTTGGTAAAATACCGAAAAAATTAACCTTACCCATTTGATGCTCAGCGGCCAAAAGCAGCCTGACGATTTTGATGAAATCTTGCAAGGCAAAAGCTTTATTAGGAAAATGTTTGGAGAAATGTTAAACATATATTATATAAGTGTGTGTGTGTATATATATATATATATATATATATATATATATATATATATATATATATATATATATATATATATATATATATATATATATATATATATATATATATATATGTGTGTGTGTGTATATATATATATATATATATATATATATATATATATATATATATATATATATATATATATATATATATATATATATATATATATATATATATATATATACATATATATATACCAACAACACTCCTTCAAGTATTTTGTGCAATCATGCTTGATTCTGTAGTTATTGTCAAAGGCATCATAGATGCCAACAACAATTTTAGAGGACCTCCAATGGATTAATCTCTTTATACTTGGACTTCCCGTTTTAAATTTCAAGACAATTTCAAGAGCATCTTTTAAACACTAATGGGTTTAGTGCTTCCTGTTCCCTTAATTAGCTATCAATACTGTACTTAATTTTTAGTGAACAGCACTCAACTGAGGAAGAACCATGGGCGTATTAACATCGCCTAATGGCGCAGCTCTTTGAACAAAGTGGTGTTTGTCAATAGTGTAATGAAGTAGACGTCCTTTACTTTAAGGGGATCGACTCACGGTACTCTCTCCCTTAGTTTTGTTTAAGTTGAAGAGCCACAGGGGCTTTAGAAGACAGGTAATGCAAGCCAGGACGCTTCTAAATAGAAAGAAATCATTAACTTTATATTAGTAGTGTCCTAAAAATCCAGAACATTTAGATGGAATTTTTCTGACAAAAGATTAATTTTTTTGCAAAATTATTTTAAAGGAAGAATATTCATTGAAACCTTACCAAAAGCTCTCCCTCGAATACTTTTTTTTGACGTTTTTGTCAAAAAATATTATCATTCAAGACAACACTTTTAAAAGGCAAAGAAACTCTATGCATCTTGATTTCAGGTTAACCATTTTGAGGATTACTCCTGTGCCAAATCTTAATCATATCCTAGTAGCAAAGTGCAATTCTTAGGCACCCCATTAAAATGAATAATCCACATAGCAGAAGTAAGAATTTCTTTTTTTATGATTTCCCTGCTTCCATATGTACATCAGGTTTAAATGTATGTAACCCTTGGTTAATAGTGAATGAAGCGTGTGATCAATCAAACTCATAATAGGGAAAATGATGCATAATTCCACAGAAAAAATATACTTATTGGTTTCAGCTGTTCAGGATCCATCTTTAAGGATTAATTGTGGACACAACCTGTAGACATTGAATTTACAATTAATTTAGTCTACATATATGGCAGCCTCAAAAGTTGAGTGATCTAGCGCATTGCATATTGGTGGTGGCGCACACCTAGATGAGGGGAGTGAGGAGGAATTGCTACCTCTAAGGGAAACTCTGGGCGTAAATGTGTTACCAAAATATCATTAAATCTCCATTTCTTTTTGTTGATTGTGTCAGAAAGAATACACCTTGGATTGTAAACCTTCCATTCAATTTGCAAAATCCTTAATGAAAAAGAGACACTGTATAGGTGGCACCTTTTTGCAAGCTTATTATTTGTAAATTGGATTTCAATATCATTTCATTCTCGTAACAAAAAATCATATGACACCTCGCAATCTCATCCTATTATTGTTATATGTGTGAGATGGAATAACAAACCTCGTATCTGATACCACATCAGATAAGTGAAAAGTTACACAGGTGTCTCATGCGATTTGTAGCTCTTAATCTGGTGAGAAATCTGCGATAAATGTGCCTAAATGTGCCGTGCAATCATGTCTGCCCAAGGCTGACGACATCTATTAGTGATGAGCCATAAAACTATCGGTGAAAGGAGCTGATAAACAAGGATCCATTATCGCTAGAGATACCACAACCACTACCACCATTAGCTCTCTATTGTTCCTCTCACGTACATTTCACGTACATTACCGAGTCAGCAAGGAGGGGCGCTTGTCAAAAGGGATCGCACGACAGCAACAAGCAAAAGTATTTGATATGTGCATTCCAAAACGCCATGAATAACTTGGCAAATAACTTTTTTCCAATTAAGTTTTGAAGGAGGAAATGATGAGAACCTTAACTGCAATTCTCCATCAAATATCTATTATTATTAATTATTAAATTTCTAGTGAGTTTATGCTTAATTTAGTGCAACAAATGATTCACAAACCTTTCATCAGTTGGCATCATAATCTTAGCCTGGAGACCTCAATTGATCACTAGATAACACCATCAATATGATGATGGTGTTTACATGGTTAATGACATCTGCATAAAATGATACACTTGAGAATATTAGAGGGATTTACTGGCCATGCAGTCGGATAGTTTCCAAAGTTAAACATTGCTGGTGTGATTTGGCCTGTCGCATGTTTAAAGCCTCTGTCGCACATGCAACATGACTGCTACTCTACAAATGGTGGACACACAGGTTAGGATGTCAATAATAGCGACAATGCAACAGTTGGACACCACTATATTGATTACCTCCCAACAGGCCTCATTATTATGATGAAGCAATAAGGGAGAAGTATGACCTCATAGCATAGAACCCCTGGCAGGACCAGAAAGCCACATATCAGGCAATTAATTAAATCAGGAGACCACAGTTATTGTCAGGGTGAATTACTTATCTACAGGTGTCTATGACCTTGGATGAAGAAAAGAATGGTTATGTAGCGACAGACCAATTACTATATGCCCTATAGTGAAGAGCTGGACTCATGCCAGGAGTACCAGATATGGCATCAGCGTGAGGTCACGTGGGAACAAGGACCAATCAGGGCTCTCGTATAGATTACATTACAGAGAAAGCTTATCTCCACCATCTGCCGGGGATGCGCAGAGCACCAATTTTGGGCTATAAGCAGCTATTAGTTGACACTGGTCGAGGCTAGCTTATTCAGGTTGACCTACTGGTTTCGAATCCACTTGTGTTTGGTCATCTAAGCTATAACCTAAACCTTTCAATGCTGAGGCTATTTTCTTCCAAGGCACAAGAATGCAAAAAAACTTTGAAAACCATCTAAACCCTGCCATGTTGGTATTCAGTGGATAGCTCTCACTGAGTTTTCTCAGCTGAATACCAATTTGCCAGGGTTTCAGTCATTTTTGAGGGTTTTTGTATCATTTTGTATTGGCCAAATACTCCAACACCAGAGTAAGGGTTAAAGGGAGAAATATGACCTCCTAGCATATGGAGCCCCAGGACTAGTATGTCAGGTAATTAATTAAATCAGGAATCCTCAGTTATTATTAAGGTGAATTACTTACAGGTGTGTATAATTAGTAAAGGTGTGAGAGCATACATCTTCAGTAGACAATACCTTACAGAACAATGGAATCTGAACAGATGCGTAATATACCTTAAAAGCATGTTGTGATTGGCATACATGATAACTCTCAGACTCCTAATATACTAACAAATACAGGATCAATTGTATTTCCTCGTTGATGAGCATAAATTTGTTGTTTTTTAAGTATCTTATGGACAAATAATCTTATGACACATCTGGAAAATTTTGAGCATGAAAATACATGGCTGAAAATACATGGATTAGCCACCAGCAGCATAAGGGTTTAAGGCTGTGATGCTGGCAACACACCCAAAATAACGTATATCCTAGTTGAAAACCATAATATAGTCATAATATTGTCTCCCTCCTACAAAATGTTATCCTGTCGTTTGAGCACTGTCAGGTACAACAGGTGCTTAGGCTATGCAACAAACCAGCATGAGCCTGCTCAAAATGGATGCCACCATATGGCTGTTACTTAGGCAAAAAAAAGTTGTTTGTTTCCTGTAACCCTACCCTAACAAGTTTTTATTCAAAAAAATCCCTACCCTAAAGTTTTTTCCACCCTCCCAACTCCCAATCAACGCAAAACATGCATAATATAAAACACATTTTTGACCAAAAAAATAATGCAAAAATATTTTTTTACTGACCTACCGTTACAGGAAACAAACAATATTTTCTTCTTAGCCTTACTCACTTAATATGTGTAAGCCATAACTGAAGAGTGCTGAAGAGGACAGCATTTCGGAAGGTCTTATTTGGAAGGTGACATGTATAAACTCATTTGGTACCGAAATCATTCTGATGCTTCATTTGCCTTTCGATTAACACAGACTTGTGGCATTACCACAAGCCTAATACCAAACATGTATCATGGCAGACCTTCTCCCGACTTCAGGTGGACTGATAATATATCAGGTCATATTCACCTTTCCTTCTTGCTAGCTGAAAAGTTCAAGCTCCCATAGATTTTCCGACATATAACATAATGTCATAGACTCTGCATGCAGCCAAGGCTTATGAAATACCAAAGTCAATTATGAATGCATCGTGGCAGAATATGGTTTCATACCACATGTTTTCATCGATAGTTTAAGCCTTGAGATGCTCATCAAGTATGCATTCGGGATTGTTTTCCTTGGGAAAATATAGATTTTTTTTCTCCATATACCACATCCCACGTTATGTAATTTAAGACAGGTGTTTTCCTGAGCTACATATACACTTAGGCTTGAAGCCTTATTAACCTATTCATACCTGGAGATGTCTGTGAAAACCTGGTATACTTTTGAAAATAACTTTAGAATAGAGAATATGTTCACAAAATATTTGCAGGAAATATGTAGGTTGGCTTGCTATCTATATTCTCAATCAGATATTTCCCCCAAATTGATCTGTTCCTAAGGACGTTACCAGAAAATCAGAATTGTTGTGTTTGGTGCATGAGTCATGAATGGGTTAACAGTTCCAACTCAATCAATAACCATCTCATCTAGAAATCTCAATCCTTAAATCATATACCTGCCTCATAACAACTCATGCCTGTAGCAGCCAACAATTTGATGAATCCCTCTTACAAAAACAATACTAAGAAAATATTTGAAGGAGGAAGAGTGATCAGAACCCTATCTAATTTACGCTTGCTTCGTTCCAAATTTATTTCTTCAAGTATGCCAGGTTCAGATGACACCTGAAGTCAAGTGAATCTCCATGCAAATGTTTCCAAAAGATGCTGGCTTCTTAAAGAAAGATTTTCTGACTCTTGAATGTGTGAATGTGTAGAAAAATTACTGAAACCCTGGCAAATGGGTACTCATCTGATAGGACTCCGCAAGAGCTTTCTTTCCAATGCATACCAACATGGCAGGGTTTACAAGGTTTTCAAAAAATTCTGCTTTCTTATGCTTTTGATGAAAGCATTGAAAGAAGTTAAGAAGTTCTTAATATTACCATTTGTAGAGACTGGCTGTCATGAGCATGAAACCATGGCAAATGGGTACTCATCTGATAGGACTCAGCAAAAGCTTTCAAATGCATACCAACATGGCAGGTTTTAAAAGGTTTTCAAAAGAAATAGTTAAGAAGTTCTTATTACCTGTGTGTCCACCATTTGTAGAGCTGCAGTCATGAGCATATCCTATGGTGCCGCCCTAAGTGTAGTAACTAGTAGTATAGTGGTAACCCTACACACGCACCCTGCCGCAATACTAATCCACTACTCGTACACTTAACACTGCAGGTGCTGAGAAAAATCTTTCCTGCCGCTCGATGCTGTCGTACATAGGTACCCTCAATGTCAACGTGAGAGACGGATTAGGTGAGAGGGGATTACAATAATCTCCTCTAACGACCGCAAACCTGACAGGTCAACCCACAATATTAGCCCAATCTAGCTATCCGTACAAACCCTGCAACAATCCCCACGTCAATGCAGTCAGTCAAAATAAATTGCAATTAAATTTTTCTGAAGCTGTTATACATGTATAACTTTGCAGTGAAAGTCTCCATATATCTATCGTCAATTGGAGATATTTGCATGTGTCACATGATATTTGCATATGTTTCACATGATATTTGCATGTGTCACATGACCCACTTGTTGTAATTAAGGAGAGGGTTAAAGCGGAACCCGAGCCTGTCTTTATTCCTATACATATAGCCCTCGCTAATGATGCCTTTCTCGCTCCGTCAGGGAGTCCACTACTAATTAGACAGGTAGTTTGTGGGAAACGGCTCAATAGTCAGCGGTCTACACAAGGCACAGAACACACTGTGAACTGGTTATCCATAGTATTTAATTGATCTCTCAAACCTTTCAATGCTCAGGCTACCTTCATTTCAGTATGGAGTATCCCTGTAGAAGTTTGGTCTGAAACTGTGATACTTTTGAAAACAACTTAACCCTTCCAATGCTGAGGCTACTTTGGCCCAAAGCCAAAGGACGCAAAGTTTTTTTTTTAAAACCACCTAAACCCTGTTATGTTGGTATTCAGAAAGTATATCTTTAATTAAACATAGATAGGAAAAACAGAAATAATGCCTTTTAATCATAAGCAAATAATCAGAAAAAAAATTGGTCTTCAAAAATTGGGTCTGATCGTCAAAATTGGAAGTAGAAATAGTGAGATCTTCAATTAGTAGATTAATCGGAACAACACTAACCCATAAATGCTCATTGCAGCTAAGCATCCTGACAATTTGGTTCAAATCTTTGAAACCAAAGCAAATATATGACAAGATTTGAAGGAGAAATATCGATCAGAAGTTAACTCCTTCAAATATTTCATAAAACCATTCTGAATTCCTAAGTTATTGTCGAAAGTAATACAGATGCTGGGAACAACTTGTTGAGGAATTCATTAACATAAAAGGGTTAACTCTATACATATCATCTTAGATGACCAAACACAAGTGGATTCGAAACCAACCGGTCAACCTGAACATGCTAGCCTCAACCAGTGTTAACTAATAGCCCCCTATTAGCCCAAAATTGGTGCCCAACTGATGGTGGAGATCAGGTTTCTCTGTAATGTAATCGATACGAGAGCCCTGATTGGTCCTTGTTCCCATGTGACCTCGGGCTGCTGCCAGTCAGTGACTCCTGGCATGAGTCCTGCACCTCACTATAGCGCATACAGGGCTGTCCAAGCTGTCGCATTGTCGCAAAATTTTGCGCCAGCAGCCTCAAAAAATGCGACACAAGAATATTTGCGCCAAGGTTGCGACACGGTAATTTTGCAACATGCATGCGTCGCCATCTACCGGTGGTCAAAACTAAGTGATCACCAAACACGGCTTCGTGCGCATGACTAAACATGCTATAAACAAAGGGACGGCAAAGGGACGCCATGATACAGACGATATGAAAAATAAAACAAGAAGGACGCTAATAGCGTCATAGGTGTATTTCAGGAAGTATTAATAAAGCTATATTACATACGGATTTTGCTTTATATTGAAGGTCAAGATGATATCTATTGATGGTCTGTGCTGGGGCTTTTGGTTCTAGTTGTTGAAGACTGTTATTAAGTCGTGGTCTGAGTAGTATGTTGGGATGGTTGTGGCGGTTGGGGTCGTCATGTTGGTATAGACATGAATATGGCAGAAAAAGCGAATAAAACACGAAAATCCATTTCCTGTACAGGGGCTTGATACTTAGATAATTAAAATACCTCTCGGTCATTCAACCTTCTGGTTTTCCTTCTCTGTCATTTGACCCCATTCTGACAACATGTCATCCGAATCAAATAATAGGGATGGTAGAACATATATACATATATATATATATATATATATATATATATATAATATATATATATATATATATATATATATATATATATATATATATATATATATATATATATATATATATATATATATATATATATTAGGGCTGCACTCAACACTCACAAACTCGAGTGGCTCGAGCCCTGGAGCAAACTCGCCGAGCTCGAGCTGAAATTTTCTAATCGTGAGCTCGTCTATGTTGGGAACACACACGTAACACAGAGCACCTAACACAAATTATCAACATACATAACTGCTTATCGCTGTCATGTCTTCTTTACAATCTCCAATGTATACATTCAAGCGTTGTTGACCTTTGTACCTCGTCAGCACGTTTTATAATTAAATGAACATGGCAATGTTAATAAATGTCTGCCAATAAATATTTATTTCTTAATAGCTGGGCTGGAAAATAAGTATTTTTTTGGAAAATCGGAACGTCCGCGAGCTCATGAGTCAAACGGGTGGTGAGCTCATGAGTTGATCTCCCTCCGTGAGTGCAGCTCTAATATATATATATATATATATATATATATATATATATATATATATATATATATATATATATATATATATATATATATATATATATATATATATATATATCATGCTGATTAATGCTATTGTGGTTAGAAGCTCCTTTTTAATATCATATGAAATTCCTATATTAAAAGGGACATGACTTGTTAATACCATTTTTATGTAAATTTATACTAAACTGGTCTTTTTTTATTTTATTAACTGAACAACCACATAATATCCATGTAACTGAGGGAGCTACCACATAACTCTGTATTCCATTGCCCCTACTGACTTGAAAGATGGGATGTCCTAGTGTGTCCTAGAGCATAAGCAATCTGTCCTTTTTTCTTTGATGGCTGAACCCTAATTGCCATAATGCATGGTCATTTGGGGGAGTAATGTTATTTGGTTACCATGGTCCAGCAGTGTTCCTCTAACACAGTGTGTGGCCAGAAATGAGGCAGTGTTTGTAAAGTAACTTGTTCACTTCAACCATCAACATTCATGGTCAGTTTTATGGGAGATGTGATCAGGTGTGAATGGTTCAGCAGCATACATCTAAAGGTTTTTGGTCAGTTATAAGGTGAGTAGGCTCAAGTCAATTGTCAAGATGATGACCTCAGTCAGATAAATGCATCTTTGGCCACTTGAGTATTTATCTTGTAAAGTGGAGGATGCTGGGCAGCTGTGTGCATGCTCAGTTGTTAGGTGTGTAAATTCAATCAATTCTGTTACTCTGATAGTCACATAAGATCATCCTTCAACTTGAATATAATTTTAGAATGCAAATGCTCATTTTATCTTTTGTTGGTCCTCCAAAATATATCACTACAGATGAAAATCATTTCGAATTGTAGAATAGTATCAAATGAATTATAGCCTTTGATAAGTTCAAAGATGATTTTGTTTTGCCCCATGCAGAACAGACATGGGTTTCAGCTATTTGAGCCTTTGCGTTTGACCTCCTGATGGAGGGTTTATGACAAGCAGACGTTTCTAATTATCATATCTTATTGGTGTGTTGACAATGAAATTACCTTGGTCTGTTTCGGTGATATTTTGGGAGTAACTTGAATTACTCTCCTGACAGATGCAATGACAATACCAGATACAGCAGTTGTCTCATTACATAGTTATTATCCCTTGAACCATCTCAAAGTTTTACATTAACATTGGTTTTGAAGGAAAATGAAATTTACTACTTCCAGTTTTTTCAAAGTTCATTTTTTACGATTGTGAGGCACAAAGAAATTCCACAAATGGGCAGGATGTATTATTTAGAGTCTGTTTTCTTGAAGTTGAAACTTCTTTTTCGGTTCTAGTGGCGAAATTAGTAAGTAAATTGAGAATTTCGACAGGGTTCCTAAATCAACATTGAAAACGTTTTTGCCGTTTTTTTCCAAAGTCGCCATTTTTTTCAAAAATAACAAACATAACAAACAGGTTATGATAATAGGGTAAAAGCCCTCTTTCTTGCGAACATTTTGATGGGTCATTTGTAACTTTTGACCAAGAAACGGCGACGTGACAATTTTTTGAAAATAGTATGTTTTTTGTGTGAAATGCATATCGAAGGGAAGCCGTAACCTCGCCATTGTCAAAAAAACGCCATTTTTTTTCAAAAATAACAAACATAACAAACAGGTTATTATAATAGGGTAAAAGCCCTCTTTCTTGCGAACATTTTGATGGGTCATATGTAACTTTTGACCCAGAAACGGCGACGTGACAATTTTTTGGAAATAGTATTTTTTTTGTGTGAAATGCATATCGAAGGGAAGCCGTAACCTCGCCATTGTCAAAAACATCAACGCCATTTTTTTTCAAAAATAACAAACATAACAAACAGGTTATGATAATAGGGTAAAAGCCCTTTTTCTTGCGAACATTTTGATGGGTCATTCGTAACTTTTGACACAGAAACGGCGACGTGACAATTTTTTGAAAATAGTATGTTTTTTGTGTGAAATGCATATCGAAGGGAAGCCGTAACCTCGCCATTGTCAAAAAAATCAACGCCATTTTTTTCCAAAAATAACAAACATAACAAACAGGTTATGATAATAGGGTAAAAGCCCTCTTTCTTGCGAACATTTTGATGGGTCATTTGTAACTTTTGACCCAGAAACGGCGACGTGACAATTTTTTGAAAATAGTATGTTTTTTGTGTGAAATGCATATCGAAGGGAAGCCGTAACCTGGCCATTGTCAAAAAAATCAACTTCCGGTTGTAGCGAATAGCTATTTTTTCGCTTCCAACCTGAAGTTGGAATTAAAAAATGATTGAATCAGATAGATGAGGATCTCATCTATCCAGGTAGGTACTCATATTTGGATCGGGGGGCGATAACTTGATAAAACTGAAAGGAATCGGCGAGGTACCATGAAAAATGGACGTATCGCCATGCACACACCACAAGTGCCAATCAAAACAGAACAAGACCCACATGATTGGATCCCAGTGCGTGACACCACAACACAAGCACCGCCCCCAAATGCAAATCAAAAACAGCAACCCCACGTGGCAAAGCCTCAAACAACCCCAAGTGCCAATCAAAAATAGCAACCCCACGTGGCAAAGCCTCAAACAAAGACAACAAGATATGCCAACCGATACGATTGGATAACAGAACCAAACACCACACAATAAGCGCCGCCCCCACGTGCCAATCACAAACCACCGACAAGGCCAACCCGACACACGCCAATTACGAATAACGTCCGAATCTTAACGTCCGAAACCGCAAACCACATCCGTCCAGTTAAACCGCAAGCCGTTATGATCTGATAATGCATTTCAGTTAACTGAAATACATAAAAAGATACCCCTTCAGTTTTGGATTTTTGGAAAAGGAACGTATTTTACTAAGACTTCTGTAATGTCTATCGAAAACGGAGTTGTTTATGTAAACTTACGTTCAGCCAGTTTTTTCAGTGAGTTTGCGATTATGATTATTTTTGCTCGTTTATAATCAGTGTGGACGTGTATTTTTTCTTTGTTGTTGATAGAAGAAAGAAACACTGTGAATCATTTTTCTCAACCGGCGAGCACTAGATATCAATAAAACGTTGTATGGGGGTGCCCACAAAGGTAGTCTAATACAACCAACTTGTCAACTCTAGAAATCTTGTATTTAGTAGACGTGTTGGTAACCAATTTTGTAAACTGTTTAGAAACACGAAAGACTATTGAGGAAAATCAGGTTTCTAATTCTATGCTATATAGGCAATTTTGAGGTCTGAAATCATTAATATTTGATATACTAATACATTTAGGGATGCTGATGATAGTTTTTGGAAAAAAATATGCTTGAGCAATTCTTATTCATAATCTGATGATGCTCACTTACCAAAAAACTTGTTTCACTAATTTCTCTGCAAACGTTGACCGGTCACCAGATTTCATTTATATTTGATATGCTAATACACTTAGGGATGCTGATGATAGTTTTTGAAAAAAATTATGCTTCAGCAATTCTTATTTATAATCGGATGATGCTCACTTACCAAAAAACTTGCTGAGTCTTATCAGACTGGATTATAAATATTCAAGCTGGCTATATATGTGAAATAGAGTGTGTGCCAGTATATTGAAGAATCTTAAGCTTGAATATACAAATCTGTGATAAGTATAACCTATATTGTACTATGTGTGGATTCAGTGTTTCAACATACATCTCAATTGGTGCTATGTCATAGTCTTAATTTAACTTCCCCTAGTGTGTAAACTGTGTACTAAATGACCCCTGGTGGATAAAATTTGAACCATTAAAACGCCACCTGGTGGCAGACGGTAGAAGTATTTTGCTACAGGTAGTTCAAATTTTGCTACAGGCATTTTGGGCTTGGACAGCCCTGGCATATAGTAATTGATCTCTCGCTACATATCCATTCTTTTCTTCATCCAAGATATCATGAACTACATGTGCAATTCGTCTAGGCTTTACATTATCATACATGTTGTCTTTAAGCTGTTATTTGCCAAGAGTTGCACTTGTAGAAAGCCCCATCGCGATCTATGATAATTTCGAAAATTATTTAAACAAATTTAGCAAAGTCTTATGATGTCTTATGAGATGTGGCAGTCTGCATTCCTAGCTGTGAACACTTCTAAAATGTTGCCCTGAAGATGCAGTTAACATTTTGTCTGAAAAAATATTTTCCATAAGATGCTTTCTTTAGAAGAAAAACTGTATACCCTGTTTAGATATTGCAGCAGGTAAATCAATGCATACTTGGTGCACCCATGGAGTCTACATTTATTAAACTGTGCATCATTATTTGGGCACCTGATCCCTACAATGCTAGTATTATATGCTAACATGATAGCCTGTCATTCAACACCAGTACACCAAAACTAGACTCTGCCAGTCATAAAGACTAATTTTTATTATTACTAGCCCACTGGGCTAGTAAGTTTTTGAACTTACTTGTCCAGGTCAGGCGAAGCCTGTTGCAAATGGCGTGGATGTAAACAAGACGACGACATGTGAGCATTTGTTCTTAGTTTTTTATTTTTATTTTTCAAAACAAAGGGTTTGGGGTGGTAATTTTCATAGTGGGTTGGAAATTGTTCACTCACCCAATGGGCGAGCATATTTTGACTCTTACTCGCCCAATTTGAAAGAAACTCGCATTGGCTAGTGGTCTAGTGTTAGTTTTTATCACTGCTCTGCATGAAAGGTAGCCTAGCCACAAGGCTCTATTATGATTTTACTTTATTATATATAGAAGCCTGCACCTATACTAGATAGGGACCTGCGGCCTACTGTTGGCCATTTAGTTCACACAATTGCCACACGAGGGAGATTAGTATTTCCAACTGACCTCCTAGTATACCGCAGTGCCATCTATCCACAAGGGATGACATTTAAATATGGGCTTGGAGGCAGCAGGCTACATGAAAGGCAGCTGCCTGCTGAGAACATTACTTTATATGCGCAATATTAAGACTGTATACAGTATCAGGCAGTTTTTGGCCCCTATATGCACTAATGGGTTAATGTTATAACCAGTTAGGATTAGCTGTATGCACACGGACATAGGAGCACCTATTGATTTGCCCATGACCTTGAAACAGGTTAACCCATTTATGTCTACAATAGCATAATTTAATGACTATCTTCATTGAATAAAAAATAGCCAGCATTTCACTGAGCTTACTGGATTGGAGCATCTTGATGTTATAACCAATTATCAAAGCACCTTTTGAGTAGTATTTGAAGTAGAAACTTTTAAGTATAACACATTTTACAATTTTCCTTTAAATATTTCTTGTAACACTGCTTTGTATTACCAAGTTATTTTCATTTATACCATACATTCTGATAACTGCAAGCATGAAAGGGTCAATGGGATATGGTAGTAATTATCACTAGTGTGGCTACCCTCTTATTAGGTACACAAATGTTGCAATACCAGCGAGTTTCAAGCCTCACAAATTATGAGCACCACTGAAAGCAGTGAGCCTGTTACGAAGAAGTGTATGCCGGTAGTTGGAGACCTAAACTCACATTTGCCTTCCAGAGGGAGCCAAACATTTTATGTTGCTGGTCTTACTGCTGACAATCAGGTGTTTGTTTATATCCATTCTTTGTTTGTTCAAGTCCATCATAATGTCTCAATCAACACAATACTTAACCCTTCCAATGCTTTAGGCTATACCTAAATTCATCCAAAGCAAAAGGATGCAAAAGTTTTTGAAAACCATCTTAACCCTGTCATGTTGGTATTCATTGGATAGCTCTCCCAGAGTACTCTCCAATGAGTACCCATGTGTCAGAGTTTCAATTATTTTGTAGATTTTTTGCATCATTTTGTATTTATTTTGTATTGGCTAAATTAGCCACCACCAGCAAAGAAATGCAATGTTGCACATGGTTGCTCACATACCGTATTTTCGCGCGTATAGGACGCACTCTTTTACATAGGACGCAGGGGGTGCGTCCAATATACGAGTGTAGAAATAAGAGGTCTCTTACATCGAGTGCCCAGGCCACAAAGAGATCACAAATCGATGACCAGCCATTACTGCAACCCATATCAGAATTGAGGCTCGGGTATGATTTCATTTCTATTGTGTTTCTAACATGTTTAGCACGTCTCTGACTGTTCAACTGTTGTTTGTTATATCGGACCTGTCCAGCCGGTTCTATTTTAAGCACAATAATTACAATACACTGCATGAATGTCCAAGCCCTTATTACAATCAACGTATTGTTTGTCCGAATACAATGCTAGTTAGTAAGATGACCTCCATTTCTTTCATTTGTAATTTGAAAATAGCTAGAGACATGGGCCGAAAGAGGGGTGCGTACTATACACAAAACTAAGGTCCATACATCTTTTTAATGGCCTGAATAAGGGCTGCGTCTTATATACGGGTGCGTCTTATACGCGCGAAAATATGGTACTTAAGTTTTGTATCAATGTAAAATATGTTTCTTCATGATTGATTCTTTTTTCTATTGAGAACTGTTAGAATAAAACACAGCAATTATGGGATATGACTGCCATTTAGCATAGGTTTCCTAACCATAAAAGGTAATATGAAATCCTTGCCTGGTTGTGAATTACCCCTTAGCTTTGAGACAAATTATCAGGCATAGGCAAACGTCTTTTGAGACACACCTGAGAATTTAGTTCACTTCTTCTCCAATAGATGGTGGCACTGCCTGCATGTCTCGCAGTGAAATATGCGGGTCCACTTATGGTAAAAATGTTCACAATGGGAAATCCAATGGGAGTATTTAATGCAAGAAATGGTATATTACAGGAAAATGGGACCAGGAAACTGAGCAAATAGAAGTTATTCTCATATGAGAGGTGTTTACATTGGAAGCTAAAAATGATTGCATATTATAACAAAGCAGAATACTGCAAGACTAACATACAATTGGCAAGCAGAGCCAACCATTTCAGCAACCTGGTGAGAGAAGATAAAACTAAATTGCTAAATCTCAATGCAACACCAACCAAAAATAGCACTCAAAATGCAATGGACATGATCTAAACAAGTCACTCCTACCATCTGGTGAGAGAAGATAGAACTAAATTGCTTCTCAATTCAACAGCAACAAAAAATAGCGCACAAAATGCAACGGACATGATCTAAACAAGTCACTCCTGCCATCTGGTGAGAGAAGATAGAACTAAATTGCTTCTCAATTCAACACCGACAAAAAATAGCGCACAAAATGCAATGGACATGATCTAAACAAGTCACTCCTGCCATCTGGTGAGAGAAGATAAACTAAATTGCTTCTCAATTCAACACCGACAAAAAATAGCGCACAAAATGCAATGGACATGATCTAAACAAGTCACTCCTGCCATCTGGTGAGAGAAGATAGAACTAAATTGCTTCTCAATTCAACACCGACAAAAAATAGCGCACAAAATGCAATGGACATGATCTAAACAAGTCACTCCTGCCATCTGGTGAGAGAAGATAGAACTAAATTGCTTCTCAATTATACAGCGACAAAAAATAGCACACAAAAATGCAATGGACATGATCTAAACAAGTCACTCCTACCATCTGGTGAGAGAAGATAGAACTAAATTGCTTCTCAATTCAACAGCGACAAAATATAGCGCACAAAATGCAATGAACATAATCTAGACAAGTCATTCAGCCACCTTTTGATAGAAGACAAAACTAAATTGCTCCTCAATGCAACAGGGAAAAATAGATTCAGCAGTCTCACAATTTATTATTCCAGTGCCAATCTATCTACAAGCAGTAAATTCATTTTCCTATAGGGGAAAAGATAATGCAATGGCCATTCTGTATCAAATTGCAAATAATGATTAAAATGATAATAAAAACAATACCCAGCAGAGATGATGATGATGATGATGATACTATTAACTTACTACTACTACTACTACTGCTGCTGCTGCCGCCGCTACTACTACTACTACTACTACTACTACTACTACTACTACTACTACTACTACTGCTACTACTGCTGCTACTGCTACTACTACTACTACTACTACTACTACTACTACTACTACTACTACTACTACTACTACTACTACTACTACTACAACAACAACAACAAATAATAATAATAATAATAATAATAATAATAATAATAATAATAATAATAATAATAATTAATGATAATAATAATAATAATAATAATAATAATAATAATAATAATAATAATAATAATAATAATAATAATAATAATAGTAATAATAATAATAAAGGAAGATGAAGATGGTGATGGTGATGATGACGAAGAAGCAAAATAAATGGTGATTTCCATATCATCATAACCAATATTCATAGCTACAGAATATGACTGGCAATCTTTAGTTTTAGTTTCCAAAACTGCCAATAGAGGGGGCACAATTCAATAACATGTGCTCCTGACTGCAAGGCAAGCTGACACACTTACTAGGTTTTCTCAAAGAATTTTTAAACTTGGAAGGACAAACATTACAAAGGTTAGTGCAGAATGCTGGTCTATCTATCATCCAACCTATGATTGCAATCAAAAATGATATAACAAATGTATGAGTCCATGATAAATGCAACTTAAAACATACAGGAAGGATAACTCTCCCCATTACCGCTCAACCCATCTCGCTCAGTGTGCTGGAGTGGGCAAATTCTTCTTCTTCTTCTTCTTCCTTGCTACCACCTAACTTCTTGTAGAAGACTGCATGGTGTGTGTTTCTACCTTGATGCAAAACTATTTACAGAGAATTGTTGTCTTTACTCTCCCCATTACCGCTCAACCCATCTCGCTCAGTGTGCTGCAGTGGGCAAATTCTTCTTCTTCTTCTTCTTCCTTGCTACCACCTAACTTCTCGTAGAAGACTGTTGTGTGTTTCTACCTTGATGCAAAACTATTTACAGAGAATTGTTGTCTTTACATAAGAAATGATCATAAAATGCTAAGAACAACTCAAAACAACCTACAGGTGGATGATCTAAGTTTATTTTTCTGTGGTTAAATGCTGTAAGTACTACCAGAGAAAGAATACATCTCCCTGGTACTACATTCCTTTAAAAACATTGATTAAATACACATTTCCCTAATTGACCTTACAATTGCATACTTCTGACTGAGATGACTGTTACTTTTGCAGATGGCTAGCAACAGTGTTTCTGCTCTAGAGACTCATTCCACCTTCCCTTCAACTGCTACTGAAGAAACATGCAGAGAAATGAGTGAAGAGACTGGCCAAGTGGAGTACGTTCCTATTGAATTTGACAACATAGGTTGTGAAGTGATAATACCTGCAGAGACAGATGGAGTAGAAAAACAACCAGAAAGTACACCGTCCATATCCACAAAGAATGATGGAATTGAAGAACATCCAGAAACTGTACATTCCATATCAGTAAAAAATAATGAAATTGAAGGATATCCAAGAAATGCACCTTCCATATCAGCAATAACTGATGGAATAGAAGAACATCCAGGACATGAACATTCCATATCGGCAACGACTGATAAAGCAGAAGGGCAAACAGGAAATCTATCTCCAATATCAGCAGGCATAGAAGATGTAGATGAAGAATCAGGAAGCAGTACTCCATCTGATTCGGCTTCCCATACTGTGAGAGTACAGCATTCCCAAGCTGGCCTTGCCACTAATTTGACTGTACGTTACGTGATAAGCGTTCAAAGATTTATCGACGACCCTCAAACGATCCAGTTCTACACTGGTTTTGATAATTTCAGACATTTCATGTTCTTTTTCAATATTCTTGGCGAGGCAGTGCATCACCTTATTGGCATACCATCGACCATACAAACCACGCCGGAAGATCAGCTATTTCTGACCTTAATCAAACTCAAGCGAGCGATGGACGATCGTGATCTCGGTCTCTTTTTCGAAATCAGCGAGGATGAAGCCTCCGATGTTTCCACAATCTGGATTAATTTCCTATTTTTTCAACTCAAAGAAGTAAACATCTGGCCAGAAAAGGATGTAGTGCAGCTTCACATGCCTGGGGATTTTCGAGAGCGTTTTCCTACGACTCGCGTTATACTAGGCTCTGCTGAATTCCCTATACAGAAACAGAGTGACGGGAATGTCCAAGATGCAACATTTTCAAAGCGTATGAATAAAGATACCCTTAAATGCCTTGTTGGCTGCAGCCCCATAGGAGCTGTTACATTTATTAGTGATGTGTATGGCGGGGGTACAAGCAACAGAAAAATCTTCAAGAGGTCCATTCTGTACACTGACCCAACTGCGTTTGAACACAAAGACAGCATCTTGGCAGACAGAGGGATTAAGATACAAGACCTCATGGCACCAAAAGGCGTCTTCGTAAATACGCCAAATGAACTCAAGAGGAAAAAGACAGACTCAGAATGTGTGGTACGGGAGAAAAGAGAGGCATTGAAGTATTTCCATGTGGAAAAGGTTATTGCATTGGCAAAGACGTACGAAATATTGAGGAAAGAGCTACCAGAAGACATGGTAGATTTAGGTAGTAGGATTATACCGGTGTGTTTTATGCTTATAAATTTCAGAACTCGCCCTCTAGGCAAAGATGCATGAAACAAGTGTGCGCCCACATGCGAGAATGCCGGTATATTCATTAACCCTTATGCTGCTGGTGGCTTCATTGGCCAATACAAAATGATGTAAGAATCCTTAAAAATGACTGAAACCCTGGCAAATGGGTACTCATCTGAGAGAACTCAGTGAGAGCTTTTCAACGAATACCAACATGACAAGGTTTATATGGTTTTGAAAAATATTTGCATCCTAATTGTGCTTTGGACAAAAGTAGCCTCAGCATTGAAAGGGTTAATCAACTATTCCATTCATCACTTTTGGTTTGTGACCAGACCTATGATAGGACAAGGGGTATCAAATTATGTCAACTACTATTGAACTAAAGGCATATATACACCATGTACACAACCAAATATTTTACATCTATTCCTCAGCTAGTAACTTAGTAATTAGTTGTGAATAACTGTTTTGATACCTTCTCAGAAAATGTATAGAAATCTATGAGATTCATATCTATATGGGATATATTCCTATCAAATTGATGTGCCTCTATATACTGCAAAGTCATAATGTAACATTCCGCGATCCTTGCATTTCAATGTTTATAGACCTTTAGATGCAGAGGTTTTGTTGCATAAAATATTTGAATGTAAAAAAAAATTATATTTGAAATGCAGAGACCTATTGGATTTGTTTCTTATCATCACTACAAACAGCTTTTTTGTCTCATTCTTTTCAGCTTAAATTACTGCCAAAATGTGAATTATTATTGATATATTATGCATATTATCATATTATTATCATTATTTAGTCTGACACTTTTTACAAAATAACTTGAGAATCAATCATGAATTAGTGAACTATTTAACCCATTAATGCTTAAGTGCTCCTCTAGAAATTGTCATCTGGATCAATGATACTTATGGCAATAACTTTTAAATTAAGTATAATTTCACAAAATATTTGAAGGAGAATTGTTGGTAATGTTCTCGTTAACATTTATCCATCACATATTTTCCTGGCTTTGCTTTTGCCTACAAAATAGCATTAAAATTGTGAGGCTGCTTTTGGCCGCTCTGAGCATTAATGGATTAAAAGAAATTCCAATCAATATTTCTCATTTAAATATTTTCATCAAAAAATGTACTGGTCAGAAAAATATTACCAAATCAGTAAAGATATCCTGCGCAGCCACCAGAGGCACATACAAGTTTACTGGTTAATGCATCCAGGCCAAACTAAATTACACACAACTGGTACAAAACACCCAGAATGAATTGAGAGAGACGGCTTTTCTAAAACGTGCCAGTTTGCTTATAGCAGCGTAAAGGGAACTATTGAAGAGGGGTCAAAGTGTCAGCCTCGACTCCTTTCCGATCTGGAGCGATGCCATAGAAAAGGGGGCCATAAGCAGGGTCTTAGTCAGGATTTTGAAACTGGGTGCACTTACTTATTGGCAATTGTGAAATTTTTGTGCGTACTATTTTTCAAGGGAGACCACAGTATATTCAGATTACAGACATAAACATGCACTTACTTATTGAAATAAGGCATAATATACCAATTGCATGGGAATTATATTGAGGTGTAGAAGAAAAATTCAATTATATGCTTGAAAATGACATTTTTAAAAAGTTACTCACAATGAAATTTGGGATGGATTTCTGAGGGTTTGGGGTGGCCAGAAGAAGTCCAGAAGCCCTGCTGGCTAAGACTATGACCACAAGTTTAACCTTTTCCTTGCTGCTGGCGGCTAAATTTTCACAACAAAATGATGGAAAAAGCTTTAGAAATTGACTGAAACCCTGGTAAACTGGCACTCATCTGAATTAGTTATCGGCATGAGCTTTCAAATGAATACAAACATAACTTTGTTTGTTTAAAGTATTTTTTTTGTCTCATTCCTTGGATAATAGTAGTGTCAGAAGTTAAAGGGTTAAACTCACAACTGTGCCCAATCTACCCTGTATAATACACCCACCCACATCATGCCATCAGATCTAGATCACCGACATGAAATATGCTAATGTTCGAAAACAACAACTAGTATCACCCCATTGACCTTTCACCCTGAGATTGTCTAGACAGGTGTAGCCTAGATTTCTAGTCTGTCATACATATTTTTCCTGTCATGTTATTTCTGTTACTAGACACCAAATAGTCTAGGTGGCTATAGTGGCCAAGTTCGTTTACACTTATCTCATCAGGGCAATAGAGGACTCAGTTTGAGAATGACAAACCTCTAGAGATAGGTCATATGAGGATCAGGTGGTGCCATCTATCTACCATATCTGGTACTACACCACACTGCTTGGTCGACACTGTGAGGAGGGAATGTCAACTCCTCTGGGACTAGGGGCCTAAAATATGGGAAGACTGCTATCTCAGGGGTCTCGAATCTCGCCTCAGTGTGACGTCACTAGGAGACAAAGACCAATGAGGGCTCTTGAATTGTTTACATTACAGAGAAAGTTGCACGCAAACATGCGCAGAACACAACTATTGGGCTATTCACCTAAGCTGGGTTGTTCAGGGAAACCTGTCGGTTGTGTATCCGGTCAGATCGACATTCATGGTTTTAATGGGTTATGTTAAAGTCAGAAAGACATCAGCTAGACAATTTGTTTCGAAGCTGCTATAGTATGAATGAGTTCATGATATTGCTTGTGTGCTTGGCTTGAAACAATTCAGCCAATTTCAGCATGCAAAAAACAGATCTATCTCAGTCAGCATCCAGTACAGCACTGCATGACCTTATACTGAGATAAGACAAACAACATACAGTGGAGACTAAGACGATAGAAGATAATTAATTTGTCTGTAGACTTACTTTGAATGTTGGTCTCTCACAAGGAGGCCAATGAAGTATACACCTGCCAGGGACATACTGTGAAAACATATTTCATATCTGAAAGAGAATGTTCATCAGAACCCAAACCACAACTCTCCTGCAAATATTTTGTGAATATATGCCTATTAATTCTAAAGTTAAATCAGAAAGAATCATAGGTACAAACTACACTCATTGGTCAAAGAGATCTAACACATTAATGCTCACTGTGGCCAAATGTGACCTTACCATTTTTGATGAAATATCGCAGGCAAAACAAAGCTATTTGATGGAGAAATGTCATTCTGAACATTTACCTACTACTCTCCTTCAAATATTCAGTTAATTCTGAAGTTGTTATCAAAAGTATTATGAATCCAGACAACAATTTCAAAGAGATGTCCAGTCAGGAATGTGTTAAGCCTGAATTGCACTGGCAGCCATCAATAATCCCAGGTGATTGATTGGCCAACTCTTCTTCCTACACCCTTGATATCAGCCAATCACACGACAGCTTTGCAGATAGCCAATCAGCTCAGCCTAATTGATTCTGATATCAACCAATCACGCGACAGCCTTCCAGATAGCCAATCAGCTGAGCCTAATTGATTCTGCTATCAACCAATCACACGACAACTTTCCAGATAGCCAATAAGCTCAGCATAATAGATTCTATAGTCTAGGGGTGGAATGTCCCCAACTGAACTTGCTCAACTACCTCTTCCACACCTAGCTTAATCCAGACACTAAGAAGCATCAATATCCTAGTTGCCAATCCTACCATCTTTATACATTACATCTTCTGTATCTATTAAACTCAGGCATCTAAAATCCTTCCATCATAACAACCCAGGATAGATTATCAAAGAGAGAAGTCAACAATACATAATTATATATCTAGCTAAGTAAACTTAAAGCCTCTTCACTGACTATACCCATACCCTAACCCTGTTGCTGGTGGTTAATTTGGCAAAACAAAATGATGCAAAAAACCTTAAAAATTACTGAAAACCTGACATATTGGTACTCATCTGAGAGTACTCAGTGAGAGCTTATCCTATGAATACCAACATGGCAGGGTTTAGATGGTTTTCTTTGTGTCCTTGTGCTTCGGATGAAAGTAACCGCCGCATTGGTTTAAATATTGCTTCTCTAAAATGCTATAATAAATTCTGCATGATTTCTGACTTTCTTATCCCTGGAAGTATAGCATGTATGGATTAGTCAAGAATTGCCTGCTTGGGGCACTGACATCATTAGTTGAAGCTGGAGGCAATGTGACATTCATCACTCCTGTGGTATATGGTATGGTGTGGAAGTTGTTAGCTATTTTCTGCCGCGACATGACGCACATCGCGCTCCAAGATACCGCTGTTTTGGGTTAAAAGTGCTGTTTCTTCTTTGAGAAGCGTAAACAGATGTCTCCAGTGCTCCACTGGCCTTTCCCCGAACACTACATCGCATAAACAACTGGGATAGGATAGCAGTCCATAGGCTAGCCTAGCTACTAGGCATCAGTCTCAGCCCTTTTGGACACCCAAACCCTTAAAACCACCCCTCAGGACACCCCAAAAGTTTAAGTGAGGAATTTCTTAAAATGTCAATTTCAAGCATAGGATGATTATACATTTCTGGGGATGATAGAATACAGAATTGTTTATTTCATCTTATTTTATCTTAGTTGTTAACATGTTCCTTCCTTTTGACAGCCTTGGTCAAATCATCATAACGAATGCAACCAGGGATCAGTAATAAACATCCCTACTCTTTTTCCAAGGGACCATATGTGTCTGTCAGTTGCTATGGAATCATACAGAGAACTTCATTATATATGCAGACGAAAAACCAGCGATTTCTATAGGGCGAGCAGAGTCAGACTATATGTCTTTATGTGCATACCACTACTAAAACATCCTCATGAGTTATAATAGGAGCAATGTCAAATGAAATCCATAGCTGCACAAATAATGTGATTTACTAGCTGTCGAAACAGAGAAGATATATTGCTACAGCTAACATCTGTTGATATGTGAATATGAAATGAGATAGAAGCACAAACAGCTAAATAACCTCTCCTAACCTGTTCTAGTGAAATGTGAAATGATGATAAGCTGTTCAGCCAGCAGAAGCTCCAGCCGTGGGTACATGAGATGAAACAATTGAGCTCTTGCTCTCTCACTTTCTCTTTCTCTCCCACTCTTTCAGTCTCTCCCACTCTCTCTATCTATCTGTCCCTCTCTTTCTGTGTCTTTTCCTCTCTCCCCCTCTTTCCTCTCTCTCTCCCCCTTCCTCTCTCTCTCTCTCTCTCTCTCTCTCTCTCTCTCTCTCTCTCTCTCTCTCTCTCTCTCTCTCTCTCTCTCTCTCTCTCTCTCTCTCTCTCTCTCCCCCTCTCTTTATCTGTTTGCTCGCTCTCTCTCTCTCTCTCTCTCTCTCTCTCTCTCTCTCTCTCTCTCTCTCTCTCTCTCTCTCTCTCTTCATTTCACCTTGACACACATAGTCCATAACCTTCCCCTATTTGCTGACTTAATCACAGTGCTACATGTATAAATAGCTGTGTCATGCCTTATACATGGATCAATAACTGCATGGTAAGAACCATGGTTACCACACCTAGCTCAAATTATGTGATTATCTTAGGCAGATAAATTCCATCAATAGATAATTAAATGTCAGTGCTTACCCTCCCTCAATCCAATATACATGTATATATATGTATATATATATATATATTTCTGCACACATATTCATTTATCTATACCTATGAAAAATTATAGAGGGGGGGGGGGGTTAGTTGGTAGATAGCATGAGCCTAAAATCTTGATGAAAAAAGAGGGTGAAAGTTGTTTTCATCTTGTTTGGAATGTACTTCAAATTACTTTTTTTCCACCTATATTCTTCACTCATAGGGAATGTCATGTCTAGCTGTTTACCTGTATGATCATCTTCTATGTACACTACATTGCACCTATGCTGATAGGTTGAGTCAGCCTTGCAATGTAGAGGCGTAAGACTTCTATCATATATACAGGTTTCTGGTGGTAGTAAATAAAGAATTAGGCCCTTTTTCTAAATTTCATACTAGTACCATCTAAAACCATATTCATAATGAATGCATCCCTTACATGTGCAATTGTAGAGAAAGTCTATGATGTATCTAAATGATACCTTACTCACAAAAACTGTACCCTGTACCTGTCCTGAATTGGACCATACCTGCAACTATATATGTGTAGACTACTTGATGAAATGGGGGAAGGGTGGGGGAGTGGTATTTACCTTGCATGGTGCTGTATCACCTCTGAGTCCTTGAACCCAATGGTAGAGAAGAGCTAGGGTGTGTAACAGTATCATCCTTGTAGTTACAGATGATAGGTATTAGTACTCCTCCACAGCTGCACGTTAATAACCAGAATGAGCACGGCTGTGCTGGTCGCTAGGTCCACATACACACTTCCTAACCCTGGACCAGCCTGCAAGTTACAGGTTATGTAGGTCAGTAGGAAAGTTTGGGAGGGTCAGCTTCAGTATTGTTGTGTTTGTGTTCTTGATATAGATTTGTTTCCCCACTCGCCTCTATGTGGAAGTAGGTTCACAGGTTGTCTGTACACACAGGGTAGGCAGATCGGCAAGCTGCATGTGTATATGGTCTTGGCATAGACTTGCTCTTCCACTAGCCTCTATGTTGATGTAGGTTCACAGGTTATTGGTACACACAGGGTAGACGGATCAGCTAGCTGCATGCGTATTGTATTGCGGTTTATGGTCTTGAGTTAGATTCAATCTTCAGCGGGCCGGTTAAGAGTAGTTTCCATGTATATAAAGCCTGTTGAAGTGGGTTCACAGGTAGTCTCTACACACAGGAGAGACAAATCGGATCAGCTTCATGCATGTGTATATGGCCTTGATTCAGATTCAATCCTTATCAGCTAGACAGTTATGAGCATTTTCGCTGGTAGACTCAGGATAGGTTGCTCCTATAGTATTGGGTCCTGATGAAGACCCTGATATTTGATATAGCGCCCTTTCCCTTGGTTGCCTATAAGGTCTTGATTTAGATTCAATCCTCAGCTGGCAGGTTAAGGGTACTTTCCCTGGTAGACTCAGGATAGGTTGACAATTTGCTCCTGTAGCGCCCTGATTAAGACTGATCTCCTCTGGTAGGTAGCCAGGTGGGGAATTACAGGTAAATCGATATAAGACTCCCACCTTTCGTTTCCTCAGGCTGACTAGTTCAACTGCTGACAGCTAGGTTGATAATAGTTCCTGATTATACCTTTATGAAGCCCTACAAATGCACAGGTAACTCACTATAACTAGCACACATTAAGATCCCCCTCAGGTAGACAGGTAGAGATTTTCAGGTAAATCAATGTAGGACCCACACCTCTTAGGTAGTAGACTAATTCAATTGGTGACACCTAGGTAGGTAATAGTACCTGACTATTCACAGTTACAATTCTTCCTTTATAAAGCCCTACAAATACACAGGTAACTCACTATAATTTGCACACCGTAGGATCCCCCAGGTAAACAGGTAGGATAATTGACAGGTGGGTTGATTCAGAGTAACAGTTATGCTCCACTTATACAGGTTCACAGATAAATCAGTACGAGATTCACCTTCTCAGATTCCACTGCTTTACTGGAAGAATCATTGATCGACAGGTAGTTGGTGCTTGCTGGTGATGCAAGAGTTAAAGGTCGCCCTAATTAAGTAGATTTGCACAGATACTCAGGCGAGTCGTTGAAACCTAAACATAATGTTTCCTCAGATAGATCAGCAGAATCATTGACTGCTAGGTAAGTGATGGAGACCGATTCAGAGTTACAATTTACAATTCCTCCTCAAAAAAGTCTTGTATTGATTCACACAGGTAAATCAGAGTGAGATCCACACTTTTTGATTCCTCAGGTAGAACAATAAGTTACAATTCCTCGTTAACAGGTAAATCAGCCTGCGATCCACACCTTTCGATTCCTCAGGTAGAACAATGAGTTACGATCCCTCATTAACAGGTAAATCAGCCTGAGATCCAAACCTTTTGATTCCTCAGGTAGAACAATGAGTTAAGATCCCTCATTAACAGGTAGACCAGTAGAACTGTTCACCATAGACTCGGCAGGTAAAAAATAACTTCTATCAGGTTCTCCTGGTAGAAGGTATAATAGATAATTATTTGAGTGTAAGATCCAGCGCATGTAACTATAGGCTCAATCAACCATTCACAGCACTAAATTCCACAACACTGGCTTGACGTCAAAACCCTCTCCAGCTGTGAATGACATGTATATGCAGGCATATAGTAGATGCAGACTTGATCCACATTCAGTATTGCATGATACCTAATTCCACCACGCTATGCGGAGCAGATACCAGCTAGTATGACGAGTGTCCTCTTCCCTGCTACCCGAAACCAGAAACCGGCAAAACAGCTCTGTAGAATTGGAGTTAGGAATGAGGTCTAGATGAGAAGTCGGTCGGTAGTAACATACAGCTCTTTAGTTCTGGAGTCAGGAATGAGATCCAGATGAGAAGCCAGCCTGACAGCTCTTAAGTATTGGAGTTAGGAATGAGATCGATCGGGGCTTGCCGTCCGTTGTCAGATGTCTTTCAAGTGACCTAGTATAGAGCGGAGGTGGGGAAGTCCCGGTGTATCACTATGAAGTCCCTGCAGTGTACATACCACTGCGAAGTCAAGATGTTTCGCTGGCACTGATATTACTGGCGGTGGTCGACCCTTTAGGCATACAACCAATTACGACTTCTGGACAGCTTCCTCTCTTGTAGCCAATTATCAATCGCTTCAAAGGTGCAGCTTCCCTTACCTATTCACAGGTGAGACTGCTGGGCTGGATATTGACTGTCAGGCTCATTCTGTACTTTGCACCATCATCATCATTATCATTATTATCACATCATCATCAATATCAATGATACACCATTAAAAAACGCTCGCTGTCTCTCATCACTGGAGTTGAGTACTGCTCTCAGCTTGTACAAATGTCAAATTGGTGACTTGTGGTTAGTCAGAGGTTTTCCCTGGGTATGAGTTGAATCCTGCTCCTAGCATGTACAGTTATGTCACTGGTGACTTGTGGTTAGTCAGAGGTTTTCCCTGGGTATGAGTTGAATCCTGCTCCTAGCATGTACAGATGTCACTGGTGACTTGTGGTTAGTCAGAGGTTTTCCCTGGGTATGAGTTGAATCCTGTCCTAGCATGTACAGATGTCACTGGTGACTTGTGGTTAGTCAGAGGTTTTCCCTGGGTATGAGTTAAATCCTGCTCCTAGCATGTACAAATGTCACTAATGACTTGGGAGTAAGGCAGAGGTTTTCCCTGGGTATGCCGGTTTCTAGCAATGTTGAGTAAGAATTCACCTCACTTTGGTTGGCAAGAAAAGGGATAATACATTAAACTACCAAGTCCAAATTCCAAATTCGGCAGAAACAGCAGCAGTGCTAGTGGCAGAACCTTATGATGATTCAGTCACCCATCGTTCTCTCCTGATCTGCCCACAGGGAATCAGCCCTACGGCACTTTGCTCTGGCTTGTCTATTCGGTCTTCTTCCTTGTTCGACTGATCTGTGTCTAGGTCAAAACAACATAACACAAAACTAGTTCCTCCTCTACAGATACTGCCGGTACTACTGCCACCTCTACTTCCACTGATACTGCTATAACTACTGCTGTTGTTACTGATGATAATGCTGCAGATACTGCCGGTACTACTGCAGCATCTACTTCTGGTGATACTGATATTACTATTTCTGCAGTTACTGCTGCTGTTACTGCTGCTGTTACTACTGCTGGTGATACTGCTGATGTTACTGCTGATGATACTGCTATTACTACTGCTGCAGATACTGCCGGTACTACTGCTGCCGCTGCTTCCACTGATACTGCTATTACTACTGCTGCGGATACTGCTGGTACTGCTGCTGCACTGCTTTCACTGATACTCCTATCACTACCGCTGCTGCTGATACTGCTGCTGTTACCGCTGCTCCTGCTGCTGATACTGACACTCTACTAACAGTCTGCTGCAGCTACTACTCCTGCTAGTACTGATGTTGCTGTTACTGTTACTGCTGATACTACTGCTCAACTGCTAATACTGCAGGTGTGACCTACCTGGAATGTTAACCCCCCCCCCCCCCCCCCCCCCCCCTAAACACACACACTCTGCCGCGACTATCTAGTTATACCGCATACCCTTTAGGTACATGTAGACTTAATATTGTGAATTCTATTCCATTAGCAACCACCTGGGGGAAGCAATGCTATGTTTACCTCATTAACATCATCCAGCGATAAACTGTTATCAGATGTATGAAAAATACTGCAATAACAAACACTGGATAACAAACACCTTGAACACTGGCTAATTGCTAGCCTAGATTTCTAGGCTGTCATATGCATTTTTCTGTTATGTTTTTTTTTCTGTTACCAAGCACCAAATATTCTAGGTGGCCATTGAGGTCAATTTAGTTTACACTTATCTCACCAGGATTCAGTTTGAATAGGACCTAAAACCTCTAGAGATCAGAGGATCAGGTGGTGCCATCTACCTACCATACCTGGTACAAGACCACACTGCTTGGTCAGCACAAGAGGGGATGTCAACTTTTTAAGGACTAGGAACCTAGTCTAGCTAATTGCATATGCACTGCTATACAGCTTCAGTAATGTAATACGATATGGGGTCAGCAGGGCACAGCATTATGAATCACATTTTCGCCATTTCTATTTAAGTAGAATGTTATCAATGCGCCATTAGGAAAGTATGCTCATCAGACACACAATATTTTTGTTTACTGGTGCTGCCATCTATATCAACTAGATAGAACTAATTTTGATATTAGTACAGTTAGATATCTAGCAGTTAATTCTACATTTATTTTACTATTTGCTACACCACATGTAGTGCTGCCATCTAGATATGAGAAATGACTCTGCTCCCACTGCTGCTGTAGAAATGATCGGTAACAAAGAACAAGCAGATCTAAGATGACGTCAATTAACCAACATGAATATGTAAATGCCACCTCAACTGCGTAAGGGTTGAAAAATTCTCATTCCTCAAAAATAAGCGTGAAACCATGCAGCAAATTACTTATACCAGTGTAAAACGACAACACTATATAATTATATGACACATAACATTTGATACCTGCCAACTCCCATTCTTTGATCTTCGCCAACACAATAGCCCTACACCAACCATTCTTAATGTGAGTACAGTCGTTCTTCTCATTCATACCCCCCTGGCCTGATTTAACTCAGTACTGCATAAAAATATCCATAACTGATGTTATTAGTATCTTAGATAATTAAACACATAATTTTGTAATTAAGCATAAATGTGCATGATATTCAAAGGAGAGATGTTAGTATTTAGTGTCCAATAATCAAATTTCCCTCAATTTATTAAAAAAAAATTGTAAAAATACTCTGGTCAGGAAAATATCACCAACATAATCAGGACCTTTTTAGTAACTTACACCGTCATGGATAGGTAACCCCTTCCTATGCTAAGGCTACTTTTGGCCAAAGAAGAAGATATCAAAGACTTTAGAAAACAATCTAAACCCTGTCTTGTTGGTATTCATTGGATAGCTCTCAATGAGTACTCTTAGATGAGTACCCATTTGCCAGGGTTTTCAATCATTTTAAAGTTTTTGCATAATTTTGTTTGGCCAAATTAGCCATCAGCAGCACAAGGGTTAATTTAATTTCATCCTACACTTATCCCCAATAAGTCGTTGCTCTGACTGCAATGGGTCTGCAATGTACTCCTATATCACAGGATGCTAATCAACATATTGCATTCAATATCCCCCTATTCACCTACTTCGGCTGAATATGTTCTCAATAATATTGATCATATTTCTTGAATGACGCAAATGAATAATTGTCAGTGAAACTCAAGCTGTTGGGAGCTGATTGTACTGAAATAAATCTGTGACCACTGAAATTCATACATTCCTCAAGTTAATGCCTCATCTCTATGTACTCATAATTATAAACGTTTGACGAAATGAACTTATCCCTGTATACCTAGAACGATGTGTTCTTCTCTCTCTGTTCTAAGATAGGAAATGTTAAGCAGAACACTACCAACAACTCTCCTTGAAATATTTCATAAAATGATTCTGAATTCCCAAATAATAGTCAAATACATAGATCTACAGTGCAGTTTCCCAAAGAATTCTTAAGCATGAATGTGTTAATTCAAGAACATGATTAGAGCATTATATCATAATAATAGACCCCGTCAAAATCACTTCCCTCCTGGGATTCTGCTCGCGGCTAATTAAGTGTTTTATTGTTGACGATTCTACTAATGATGTCTGCAAGTCTAACTTCCAAAGAAAGGCTTCTCAGAAACGTTACAATGAAGACGACGGAAACAAAATATACCTGCTTGAATTGACGGTGGTCTTCAAACAAGTCGCAAACCACTCCAAGCTAATGATATTTTGAAATGAATACAGCTAACACAGAAATTGCTCACACCCAAAGCAAAAGGTGCGTTTTATTAATTAGCAGGCCAAAATTCCAGTTTTCAAAATAGCTTTTCTACGTCCTCTTCTAACTCTTGCCTCCTGAGAATTGCTGAATCAAATCTGAGCAAAATCTACAGAGCTTTGGAATCATTCGTTTCTTTGCTATTACCTTGTGATTATAAAATTAATCCATAATAACAATGTATGTTCCATAGTATTTTTTTTCCACCAATCAAAAGCCTGGAAAAATGTGCAGCATGTAACATGCTGCAAACATCTTTTACCTTTGTTGTCCCTGCTATCAAGATTCTATGGGTGTTAGCCAAGAGTATAACTTACCAAAAAAGATCAAGGACCTGTGAGCTCAAGAAAGTACATACCTGAAATGAGAGAGAAAAACATTCTTAGAACTAATAAGTTAACTAAATGGAGGATAACCAAAAAGAATGCAAGTACAATATTCATTGGTCTTGATATCATTAGTCATGCTTGGTGAGAAAACGGCATTCGGCAATATGTCTGTGATCAAGAAGTTAGCGATGTCGCACAAGGCCATTGGGCTGAGTTCGATATCGCTAGCTGGACATAACCCATTCATGGGTATCCATGGGCCAGAGTTTCAGCCATTTTTTCAGTTGTTTTTGCATCATTTTGTATTAGCCAAACTTGACACCAGTAGCATAACGGTTAAAGAGCACCCCCAGGTGTTGGCAGGTGGGGAGGAGAGAAGATGAGAGGCTGTAGTGTCCCCAGAGGTAATTTTGCATTATCTCTTGCCATTGCTGTTACAGGTGTGATAGTCTCTCACTGCTGTATCAGGTGTGGATACTGATCTCTTCCCTCTAGAGTCATTCACAAGCTGAGGCCGAACGGAACCCATTCATGCCTGAAGCAGCCAAAACTCTCTGACAATTTTTATGATATTTTTATAACAAAAGCAGTATTAAGAAAATATTTGAAGGAGAAATGTTCATCTGAACTCTATCTACAACTCTCCTTCAAATATTTTGCAAATTTATGCTTCAATCCAAAGTTATTTCCAAAAGTTAGACAGGTGCAGACGACATTGGTCAAATCGATCTTCAGGCATAAATGGGTTAATGTGAGAATGGTTGTAAATAATGTCTTAGTAGCATGAAACCTACCATTACAGACACAGCCTCCGCCTAAGTGATTCAATTAAGCACTCTAATGCCAATTATCTTTGAGTCCTAGCTGGGATATCTGGTATCGTACTATTGCCAACACCTGACGCTCCATAGCCTGGCTTAACCCCGTCATGCCAGGAGATCTCCTTAACCAGAATTGTCTGGACCTTAGGTTCTTTTGAAAATAACTTTGGAAATAATCATGAATACGACAAAAATTTGAAGGAGAGTTGTAGGTTGGATTATGGTCAACAGTTCTCCTTCAAATATTTTCTGTAATTCCTTATTTTTAAGGAGATATCATTAAAATAGTCAGGTGGTTTTGGGCACTACAGGCATGAATGGGTTCATCTAGAATACGTGCCTGGGAGGCAGACTAGGATCAAAACTGAGAGAAATAATATCCTCTCAAGCAAATCTTGCAGATTTTTTCACTAATCTTATATTCAGTCAATGGTAAAATTTTTTGGGTGTCCTGAGCAGTGCTTTTTAAGGGTTGGATGTCCAAAAAGACACCCAGATGCCCTGCTGGCTAAGACCATGCTTTCGGCTCCTTACAGAAATTTGAGGGAGCTGCAGGAGCTTCAAGGGAGCCCTGGGCTCCTGGTAACCCCTAATTTCGTCAGACAATTGTCAGACAATTTCGGTGATATTTTTGTAACAAACGCAATATTTAGAACAATTTTCAAAAAGAACTATTCATGTGAACTCTATCTACAACTCTCCTTCAAATATTTTGAGAATTTATGCTTCGTTCCAAAGTTATTTCCAAAAGTTAGACAGGTCCAGAAATAATGTCTCAGTAGCTGAAACCTAGATACAATGACTGATACAATGTTCATGGTGATCTAAATGATTGAATATCATGACAGAATGTCCTCGCACAATTTCCCTATGGCTATCAGCTAATCATGGTGATGTATCAGTTTCTAGGTTAACGTATGCGTTGTGTGGCCGGGTAAGACACCATGTCAACCTGGGGTTAGCCTCTCTTGCCTCTTGCTATTCCACTAACGTAATTAGCTCTGATGAGAACCTTATAGTATCATTCCATCATGCCTGAGGACCTGTCACCATCTATGCTATTACTGATTTCATCACCAAGATCACTTCTACCGCAATACCACCTCTACCACCACCAGAGCCTATATTTCTAGGCTGTCATGTATCTTTTTTGTCTTCAATTATTTCTCTTATGGGCACCAAGGTGGCCAGGGTGGCTAGAAGAGTTCACATTCATCTCACCAGGTGGAAAGAGGATGAGCAGGCGAAGAACCCTATAGTATCACTCCATCATGTCTGAGTACCTGTCACCTTCAATGCTATTATTAATATCATCACGAAGATCACCACCCCCTTTACCATCATCATTAACACAACCCCAAGTCCTTATTTGCCTTTGACTGCTTGCTGTATCTATACCTCTTGGTTCAAATTCTGCGCAGGAATTACATGTGAGAAAGTTGCAAAAATCGCAAGTACAGGTTCAAGGACAAAAGTTGCTTGTATGCACTTAATAGACCGACACTCCCAAAACACCCTAATTATTGGCAGCAACCTGATCACACAAGCCTGTCAACTTTTCCCTTTTGTAGGGAGGGCCTTAATATCCTGTGGAAGGAAGGGGGTTGAGGAGGAGGGGGCGAATCTTGAGTATCAATCATCACATGAAAGGCCTGATGAGGACATGTACACACAGCGTCATCCTCCTCAACCCATCAATGCCTTGCGATATCCTTCACATTTGTTGTCTGTACTTTTTACGCTTTTGAAAATAACTTTGGAATTTAACATTTATTTGTAAAATATTTGAAGGAGAGTTGTTAGATAGTTTCTGGTTAACACTTCTCGTACTAAAATTTTAAGAGAATTGCATTTGTTAAAGAGTTATCGCCAAAAGAGTCAGGCAGATTTGGGCGCTTCTGGCATGAAAAGGTTAACCACAATCTACAGGTAATCAGCACATCACATGCAGGCACTGAAATTAATAACATTCCAACTCCCACGTGTTGAAAGCAACTATCGAGATAATTTGCTACAGTGATAAAGTAAGCAACAGGATATCACAGATGATGGATTCTTAAGGTTTATCATTTTCCAAAAGCAACTGAGAGAAGAGATAGAATTAGAGAGAGAGAGAGAGAGAGAGAGAGAGAGAGAGAGAGAGAGAGAGAGAGAGAGAGAGAGAGAGAGAGAGAGAGAGAGAGAGAGAGAGAGAGAGAGAGAGAGAGAGAGAGAGAGAGAGAGAGAGAGAGAGAGAGAGAGAGAGAGAGAGAGAGAGAGAGAGAGAGAGAGAGAATGGAGACCTCTTTAACCCTCATGCTGGTGGTGACAAATTTGGCCAATACAAAAAGATGTAAAAAACTGAAACCCTGGCACATGGGTACTCATCTGAGAGTACTCAGCAAGAGCTATCTATTGAATACCAACATGACAAGGTTTAGATGATTTTCAAATAAATATTGCATCCGTGTGCGTTGGACAAAGTATAGCCTCAGCATTGCAAAGGTAAAAGATAAGGTGCTGTAGACAGCAGGTGTATAGTAATGGTGATACTTCAAGTAGCTCTGGCCCAGGCCTCCAATTAAGCAGAGGTAATACTGGTGAAGTGTAGGGCATATTGATAGAAGCATCAAAAGCAGTCAGTGTTGATGGAAAACATGCCTTGAATAGCAAATTGTCTTCACTAGTCTGAGGCAAGGCATGACGAGAATACACTTGCTATATTCAGTTCTTAAGACCCACTGTTTCACCTGGTTGTGACATGATAGCAGCAGGCAGAAAGGAGCAACGATCTACCTGGCAACTCACATCTCTCTCTCGCTCTCTCTCTCTCTCTCTCTCTCTCTCTCACTCTCTCTCTCACTCTCTCTCTCTCTCTCTCTCTCTCTCTCTCTCTCTCTCTCTCTCTCTCTCTCTCTCTCTCTCTCTCTCTCTCTCTGTGTATATAATTCAATTTTTTACCTAATATGGGTGACCACCCTAGCACCATCTATTGTTAACCCTATAGTATACTAACACTTGATATGCATATATCTAGAGTTAAAGATCAGAGCTGAGAATACCCTTAGCGAGGAGGTAGTCGACCCCAGCATGAAAGCATTTTCTCCTGGCTTACTTGCATGTGCAGTGTCCCCATGAATTCTCCAGCGGCTCCCTCAAATTTCATCAGGCATCCCAAAGATGAAATAACTTAATTTCCAGCCCTGAAGTTCCAGCAGATTCAATTTCCCATTCTCCCAGTTGTACAGTTTGTTCTGACAGGTACCTTTAATTACTCATCATCTCAGATGTTTCATTAGTGCCGAGCTGTGAAGATTATCTTGAAACACCTGTTTGTGATTAGAACTTTTAAATACATCCACTTGAAACGTAAAGTGCTATTCTTGAAAGTAGATGGAAAGATCCCAAATTTGGAGACTTTTGAACAACTGGACAGTGTTCATACAAACAATACCTGGGAGAAAGAACCGCACGAAAATGAGGGAAAAATAATACAGTGACACAGCTTATTATGCGTAATCCCAAACCTATACCGTTCAAGCCATGATTACTGAATTTCCCTCGGAATCTCTTAGTCTAGCGTCCAATTCCTCAAAAGTCCCTTAAATGTGAGTTAATTTACCCCACAGAGTAGCTATTTTTTCTTGGTATCAAAAGAAAGGGGAGTATCCGAGATTTGTGCAAGTGCCGTGCCACCGGACATGGTCAATTTTCTCATGGCGCTTCAGGCAGATAGAGGTCAAGATGATCTTATATGGTTTAAATTCAAGCCCCAATCAAAATGACGGTATTACTGGATTTGGCAAATGGCACGTGTCATGGTCTTGCCAATTATGACCAAAGCAATTACATGCATACAACCATTCCAGGCCTGCCTGCCTTCCTCTCCCTCTGCCAATTAAAGCCATGCTGCTGGTGGCTAATTTGGCTAATACAAAATGATGCAAAAAAGCTGAGAAATGACTGAAACCCTGGCAAACGGGTACTCATCTGAGAGTACTCAGCTAGAGCTTTCCAATGAATACCAACGTGGCAAGGTTTAGATGATTTTCAAAGATCATTGCGTTGTTGTGCTTTGGACGAAAGTAGCCTCAGCATTGGAAGGGTTAAAGCCACGCTAATTGAGTTGCCTCCTAGCTCTGATTTCCATGTAAGAGAGAAGACCTTGCCTTGCGTGCGGGTCGATTTGTAATGGACGTCGACAAGCCTTGTTTAATCCAAATGACATCCTCGTGGGATTAGCCCGAGCTGAGCCTAAATCACTGAATATCAAATCACAACCGTTGCTGTTGGCAGCGCAATCGCAGCTGGCCAATAAGATATGTTCCTGGTCATGGCTGCGAGACTATTGTTTAGCTCAATTAGAACACAGGCATGCGAATGTCTTCACGCGTTACAACTGCTGTATTACTGTATACATTTTTCACAGGCATTTAATTTTCGCTTTTTTTGACATCTCTCAAATAAATATCCTGCTAATATATGGTTTAATTTGAGTGCTTGAATGCACAGATTTAAGTAGCTCAAATACCCTCCAACAGGGCTGTAAAGCAAAAATTTTAGCACTCGAAATTAAAGCCGTATACATTATTGGGGGGAATTCCCCACAGCCTTCGAATATATCCTAATAAATGAAAAGTTTCATTTTGCATTAATTACTAAATAAGAACTAGTACACCAATTCATACCTTTAGCTGTCGAGTAAAAAGGTCCTGACTATTCTGTGTATATAATTGAGATGAGAGCATTTCACAAAAATAAATATTTAAAGAAATCTTGATCAGAACCCACTTTGCGACTCCTCTTTACACGTTTTGCGAAGTGATATGTAGCAACAAAGTTAATTTCAAAGGAGTTTAAGGTCTTGACAATACCTGACAAGTAAAGCCCTTCATGCACGAAGGAGTTCTATATCCTGTCTGGATCTAAACTATTATTGATGACATCTTTGAAATAAAGTAAGTTTGTAAATCTAAAAGAATAGTGAAAAGGGGGTCCTTAGTTTGGTTCTGCATATCACTATCCTTCAATATCCTCTTTCAATTTATCAGAAAGAAATCGCCAAAATGGTCTACCCCTATTTGGGGCACTTCTAACATAAATGGATTAACCCTTAAGCTGCTGGTGGCTAATTTGGCCAATACAAAATGATACGAAAAACCTGGAAAATGATTGAAACCCTGGCACATGGGTACTCATGTGAGAGTGCTCAGCTACAACTATCAATGAATACCAATATGACATGGATTAGATGGTTTTCAAAAATCTTTGCATCTTTGTGCTTTGGATGAAAATAGCCTCAGCATTGAAAGAGTTACGTAAAATTATTTGAGGCCACTTCACGCATAAATGGATTAAGTAAAACTAATTTGCAATTTGAATTGATGATCACCATCTTTATATTGTTATCCGTTAATTATTTTCAGTTTTATATATTTTCTAAATCAATCCCCAACTCCAGTGCTCACTAGTACAATAGTCATCAGCCTTTTGGCAAAATAGAAATCGAAAAAATCCCGAAAAGGGGAATTCAGTAACTTTCTAACTCGATAGAATACTCCATTGTGCAGACAAGCAATTCATTTCTAACAGGAAAACCCCCTTATAAACGAGAGATCTATTTGATTTGATCTTGTAAGTGTCCACATGTCTTGTCATGTTCTTTCTACAGCTCTCCTGGAATCGAGAGAAATCAAATCTTCTTTAAAGTACAAATCAAGTTTACCGGGTTTCCAATAAAGGCAAATTTGGTTAGAATCAGTGTTTTGCCCAGACTGCAGCTGCTTTATCGTCGACCAATCAGTGCAAGCCAATCATGCTTGAAAGAACGCATGGTTCTTGATTATTTTCACATTTCTTTCCTTTATGGATATATGGGGCTAGAATCTACCATAAATGGTAGGGAATTTCCATTTTCCGTCACTCTTTCTGATATATTGCAACAAAGTAGTGACTAGACAGTTGTAAGTCATGGAGGACACCTGAGTACCCAGCAAAAACCACCACCTAACCATTACCCACTGGCAACTTTCTCACATGCCATAAATGATAAATGGTGGGTATAGCGTCAGTGAAAGGGCCAGCCACCATGCCAGACAAGTCTAAGGCATAGTCATTGACTGCTAAATGTCTCACAATATAGCAAGAGCCTGCCCCAATGGCAGTCATCCAGTACCTTTTCAACCGAATACTTTGTGTCTCTCACTATACTGAACAAGAAACATTGACAAGAATCCAGGCTACAACTCCAAATATTCTGTGAGCTTATGCTCTATTCCTTACTTCTTTCAAAAATTTTACAGCTGCAAACTTAGCATGTATGGGTTAAATAAAACAGTAGTATGGATGGACAGAAGGATGTGAATTGGCTCAAAGTTTTTGCTATGAAAAGGCCCTTGTTGTCAGTTGCAAATTTACAACTCCTAAGCAAACATGAGTTAAAGCAATATAGCCACGTGGCCCTAACAAACCTATGCTATTACGTAACATAATTAGATGTGCCTTGAGCCCGAATAATTCAATTTATCTGTTTCCCTGATAAGATTTGAGTTCAATCCGCTGCCATGATGTATGTGCAGATCCGATAAATACCACATGTTATTGAGTGTAAACGGTCCATATGGGCACCCACAGGAAAGACCATAAACTCTCTATCTCAATATTTACTGTATAAATGGGCCAGATAATCTGATCAAGTGCAGATGGGGGGGGCTAGATGATCCGGTTTAATACCTAATGGGTATTTATGACCCTAAAACGGATCAGTGTCAGGTGGACAATAATTGGCAGGTTTAGGATGGGACAAACGAAAAATTCTCCAACATCAAAGACAGCTGATAAGACTTAGCCAAGTGCATAACTCTACATACTATTAAGGCCTTGAAGTTAAGTGTTTCATTCGGGCCCAAATGCAACTTAACCCTTATGCTGCTGGTGGCTAATGTTGCCAATACAAAATGATGCAAAATACCTGAAAAATGACTGAAACCTTGTGACATGGGTATCCATCTGAGAGTACTCAGTGAGAGCTTTCCAATGAATACCAGCATGACAGGGTTTAGATGATTTTCAAAAATCTTTGCATCCTTGTGCTTTAGATGGAAGTAGCCTCAGCATTGGAAGAGTTAAGGTGTTTAGTTTAGAAACCGATACATCTTTGGGCTTCCTGCAGGAGAATTCAAGGTAGTCCTGGGCTCCTGGCACACCCTGACTGCAAGCCCGGTGTTACAATTCCTTCCTAATCTTCTTCCAGGTTTGGAAATTCAGGGTAATATAATCGTCAAGTTTCAAGACTAATTGTCAAGTTTCAGGACTAATCTGGTTTGCACAAACCACGTTTACATTTGTAATCTACACCCGCAAATACCTTAATTAGAAAGGAGGGATCCCATTAGACAATTCTATCAATCCCAACGAGATCACGTTGCGCTGAGGAAGAATCTAATCTTAAATCAATTGAGAGATAATCGAGTATTAGAGATACGTTGAAATCCAATTAAAGACATTCCTGGAATAACTGGGCTGCAAGGCACAGCGTTCATTACACCCTGATAATCCAACACATAATGCCATAACTGCTATTCAACCCTTCTAATGCTGATGCTACATTCAGCCAAAGCACAAGGATGCAAATATTTTCGAAAACCATCATCACCCTGTCATGTTTGTATTCATCGGATAGCTCTCACTGCATGAGTACTCTCGGATGAGTACCTATATGCCAGGGTTTCCGTCATTATCTAGTTTGTTTGCATCATTTCGCATTGGCCAAATTAGCCACCAGCAGCATTAAGGTTAATGCTAATGAGTAAATTTGATGTGATTGAAAGCCGAACCATTCCTTTCAACGCTAAGCCTATTTATGACCTGCCAATATATTCCACGCCAATAAGGACACAATCACAGCCCACAGGGTGATTATTACGGGCACTGGAATTGCAGGGTAATTATCATAACCACGGCTACTATGCCCTGCATATAAGCTTTATAACACATTCACATTCTGGGCATACACACAGCCTGACACACACTGGAATATCTGGGCAAAAAAGCGATATTTCAATAACCAAAAAATTGACAGAAAATTTCCATAATCTTGTTGAGCTTAAAAATCCCTCATCAAATATCAACTGAGTTTTAGTTTATTGGATAAGTTATATTTAATTTGCCAGTGTGCACTCCAGATGCAACAAGACCTCTTAGGCATCAATAGGTTAAGCCTTTCATGGGCCTGAAGGGGTTGGCTATAGTGTAAATTGCTGTTATCATCAAGAGGCAGCAGCAGTAAAGGTGGTGGTATTAGGTGGCAGTAAAGGTGGCGGTGAAGGTGGCGGGCTGCAATGCAGTTGTGTTGGCAATTGCCATACAGAGGCGTGCCATCTCACTCTGAGGCACTTTCTAATAATCATGAGCGCACAATATCTCTACGTAGGGTACGATGGCAATATTGCCAGCAGCAGAAGTCAGCCACTTTACCTATCAGGCTTCAGGCTTGGGAAGGCATGAATTGCTTCCAGGCCACCTACAATAGCCTAGTATGCTGTTTGTGATATATCTACTCTAGTGTATCCAATCTTTTCATTCTAACCATATGCAGGTTGGTTAACCCTTCCAATGCTGAGGCAACTTTCTTCCAAAGCACACGGATGCTAATCATCTACACATTGTCATGTTGGTATTCATTGGATAGCTCTCGGTGAATACTATCAGATGAGTACCCATGTGCGAGGGTTTCGGGCATTTTTCAGGGTTTTTTGCATCATTTTTATTGGCCAAATTAGCCACTAGCAGCATAATGGTGAAGCAATGCAGTTGTGTTGGTAATTGCTGCACATAGGCAAGCCATCTCACTCTGAGGTGCTTTCTAATAATCATGAGCGCACAATATTTCTACATAGAGTATGATGGCAATATTGCAATACAGCAGCAAAAGTCAGCCACTTTACCCATCAGGCTTTTAAGGCTTGGGATTAAAGCAACTGCACCCAGGCCTCCAACAATAGCCTAGTAGTAAGCTGTGTGTAATATATCTATTCTAGTGTATCCCAACTTTTCATACTAACCATATGCAGGTTGGTTAACTCTTCCAATGATAAGTCCACTTTCGTCCAAAGCACATTTTTTTGGATGCTACGATTTTTGAAAGTCATCTTAACCTTGTCATGTTGATATACAATGGATAGCTCTCACTGAGTACTCTCAGATGAGTACCCATATGCCAGGGTTTTCGGTTATTCTTTTTTGCATCATTTTCTATTTGCCAAATTTAAGCACCAGCAGCATAGTATAGGGCCATTACTTATCTCACTTGGCAGTGCTACCATAGCATGTTACAGTAAAGACAGATGGCCATATATAGTGCCATTAACTCAGCTGACTCAGAGGAGAAGAGGGAGTCTTCTGGGAAAGGGAACCTGAAGTCCACTGCAATTGACAATCTGCAATCTCTATATCTCTCTACAACATAGCTCATCATTTGCAGCTACTCTATATCATGAGCCACTTAAAGTGTTTGTCTTATCAGAACACGGGGAAAGGAAAATAGCCAGAAAGTTGCATTTCGGCCATCAGCAGCATAGAGGAAGGTTCTTCGGACCCCTCGAGCCCTATCCGGATCCACAACTGAATGCTATTTCCCCCCGCAGCCACCCACACAGCAAACTAATGTGAGGGACACGACTCCAATATGAAATCAATTCCTGTCAGCCAGCAACTATTTGTTCTGTCACTTCAGGAACTGGCAACAGCAATAATCCAGCGCTGTGGTTTTGGAATATCTTATTGAAGGTCAGGCGAAGTCCATGCATATGAAAAATAGAGGAGACAGACTGCAATCAATGAATAAAATGAATAATCCCACTGATATCAGCGGATTACTAAAGAGTCTGTACGTCTCTCACGTATAGGGCATGCAGTAAAGAAGACTCCATATGCCTACAACTGTTCCTCTATCAATACCAAGGGCTAATGTGAAATGGCAGAACTAGATTTACATTCAACTGCATTCAACTATGAAGTAATGCTTATAGAATATTAAATATACATATAGCTCTGCATGAACGGTTTCTACTACAGCAAGAGCATCGCTAAGTCATGCTAAAACCAAGGTAGTTTGAATTTTTGAAAATTATTGCTTAAAGAAAGATTTAAAACTGGCATGATTAACCCTTCCAATGCTGAGGCTACTTTCACTCAAAGTGCATAGGACGCAAAGAATTTTGAAAACCATCTCAACCCTGCCATGTTGGTATTCTTGAAAGCTCTTGCCGAGTACCTCAATCATTTTTCAATAATTTTTTGCATCATTCTGTATTGGCCAAATTAGCCTCCAGCAGGGTTAAATTAAACATGGAAAGTTAAAACTGACTGTCGATCTTTGTGTCTTTAATGGTTTATCCAGCTAGGAATATCTGATCTTGAATTCCAGACACCCACGCCATTTCTAGCACTGGTATTGGGCCGATATTGGTCTTATAAACAGAATCATTCCAGCCTCCCTGCGGCTTTTATCATGAGCTATTTATTGGTAATCATACATCGATTATTGCCGCAAAAGAGGGGACGCGGCGGAGCAGAGCAGAGACCTTAGCAATTCCCATTACAATTTCCAAAATTGACAGTGCATTAACATGGGCTAATGTTCCACTAACACTACTTGGCTCCACTCACACAGTCTCTCCATCTCCCTGTTTCTCCCCTCTCCTCCATTTGCATCTCTCTCGACTGTCTGTCTCTTCCTTTCTCCTCTCTCTCTCTCTCTCTCTCTCTCTCTCTCTCTCTCTCTCCTCTCTCTCTCTCTCTCACTCACTCACTCACTCACTCACTCACTCACTCACTCACTCACTCACTCACTCTCTCTCTCTCTCTCTCTCTCTCTCTCTCTCTCTCTCTCTCTCTCTCTCTCTCTCTCTCTCTCTCTCTCTCTCTCTTCTCTTTCTCTCTCATTCTCCCAATCTTTCTCACTGTATGTGTCTGTCTCTCTGTCTCTGTCTCTGACTAATACCCTTTTGGGATGGTTCAGGCTCACCCAGCTAGGATCCTACATATACAAACGACAATTTCAAGTGTAACTTTTAAGCATTTATGGGTTAAAACAAACAGAAACAGAGAATGTCACTAATATCCTAATGGATGGCTTAGGTTCACAACCCGCCATGAACCTACATAGGGCTTATACCTACACAGCCACTGCCCCCTTGGGACAAATTATTATGGAAATGAGTATTTGTTAGATCACACCAATGAAAGACCTAGCTGTCTGGTATCGGAGATCAATCTGCTAAATGGGTCAGATTTGCTTGCTGGAGAAAATCACATGGTAGGAAAGATATGACGGAATGCTTTATCTTCAATGGTTTGGTAAGCTGTGAAGTTATCATGCTCGCTGAATTGCCAAAGTTAGCACTTCAAGAGACTGCTCTGCTTGACAATGAAATCAATATACAGCATTGCTATCAAAAGGCATACTGAGTGAACTTTCTATCATCTCCCTCTTAATTGTCTGTTGTCTGTCTGATCTCTCCCCCCCCCCCTCTCTCTCTCTCTCTCTCTCTCTCTCTCTCTCTCTCTCTCTCTCTCTCTCTCTCTCTCTCTCTCTCTTTCTTCTCTCTCTTTCGCTGTATAAATATATATATTATATATATATATATATATATATGTATGTGTGTGTATGTATGTATATATGTATGTATGTATGTAAAAACTATGTATGTATGTAACTATGAATGTATGTATGTATGAATGTATGTATGTATGTATGTATGTATGTATGTATGTATGTATGTATGTATGTATGTATGTATGTATGTATGTATGTATGTGTGTGGCATTTAACAACTGCCAGGATGTTATCTTCAGCTGTGGCTCCCTCAGCTGTGTTTGTTAAAGATTCAGTAGCAGCAGGTTGAGGAGTCTTATCAGTCTGATCATGGTAAGCATAGATCAGGTAATCTTTTACCCTCTCTCTCTATCTAACCCATTAAACTCCCCTGGTGAAATGTAACCCGTGTCATCACGGTTTAACATGTTTTCCACATGTTTTAACATGGTTTCCTACCAAACGTGTGAATCAATCCTATGTTCACAACATGTGAAAACATGTTGCCCAACGTTTTGCAATTGGCGCTGAACATAACATGTTATATCATGGTAAGACATGTGTTTTGACTCATGTTTTAACGTGATATAACACGTTTGAAAACATCAACATGTAAAACATGTCATAACATGTTATACGTTTATGACATTCACATGATTAACTATGTTTTCCAATGTGTCCTGTTCAAATGTGATAAAACATGTTTCAACATAGTCTGTAAGGTATCTCTTTCATGTTTTAACGTGTTTCAGAGAAAATCTTCTCTGGACAAACGTGTTTTAACGTGATTTATTATACCTCAGGTGAAGATTCTTGATTCTGATTGGTCAAGGGCCATGGATTAATCGTCATGATTTCCTCACTACTTAGTAACAGGCTGTTGTCCTACACAGCTAGGGGAATTAACATGTTAATCACGGCAACATGCAGCAGGTGATTAACATGTTAATCACCTCTACCGGGCAATGAGCTCGATGCGCATGCGTGCATATCAAACGTCAGCCATCGCCGACGTTGAAATCAACAAGGCTGACCGCGTCAAATTTAAAATCGTGCCTAACAGGCACCATGCAATGGATTTTTATCAAATAAAGATAGAATTATACAAACAAATAAGGTATGGTACGAACATGACTGGTTTTGGGGGGTGTTTCAAGTTATTCATATGAGCGCCCAGTTTTCTTGGCGCAGATGCTATTTTATAAATGCTCGGATCTCTAAGTTAGAGTCTAAAAACTGTGATGAGGCCAATATACAGCATATACTAAACAACGGCCGGTACCACAGTTAGAGTTGCTCGAACTAATAAAGACAGTAAAAGTACAAACAAACAAATAAGGTTTCAGTGTCTTGCTAATACATAAGCACATAGATTTGATTAAGTGGTAGTATCAATAAATGCAGTTTAAAACGTTTTCTGATACAAATTTTATTTGAAAAAGGAAGCGAAACATCGAGTAGACTCATTTGTTCATGTTTTCAGAAATTTTTCTGAGTCAAACTGAAAATTTTCTCCTGTTGTACGTTTTGGGGCTTCTCTTTCACTCTGATGCGTCAATGCAACAATCCCTGTTATTGTAATTTGTAAATTTTTAACCAAAGAGTATTTATCCAAAATCTCTAGTGTTTGTCAATTTTCCCCCCTTTTGTGTTTTGTATGTTGTTCGGTATAATAAAACAAATATGACATCCCTGTGTGGTGTACAACAGAAATAACTCCCCCCTCGAGAGGAGTGTCGCCCTCGGGCGACACTCCTCTCTCGGGGGAGTTATTCCTGTTGTACACCACACAGGGATGTCATATTTGTATAATAACACGTTTGGAAACATCACCCATGTAAAACATGTCATAGCATGGTATACGTTTATAACATTCACATGATTACCTGTGTTTTCCCAATGTGTCCTGTTCAAATGTGATAAAACATGTTTTAATATAGCCTGTAAGGTATGGTTTTTCATGTTTTAACGTGTTTCAGAGAAAATCATCTCGGGGCAAAAAGCGTTTATTTACAGATTAATTGTCAAACATGTGTAACTATTGAAGATACCTTTAACTTTCAAAATTTTACCAGTTATCATTGGTACCATATAGGACTGTCATTGATATGACAAGTATCGATCGATCGAAATAATTTTTCCAATTAATCGAGAAAAAAATATTATGACAATCGAATCGCATTAATCGAAACTCATTTTTTCAGCCTTTTACGCAATTTTTAGCCAAAGCTGTTAAGAATTTTGAAGAGAAACTCAAGTATCTAACCAGAAAGTGTTGAGAAAACCTTCATTGTCTTTGCATTGTGGGAATCTTAGGATCCTAGCCACAAAATAGTGTGGAACATGTGAAAATATTCTATTACTACAGTTCTTCACAATCGAATTCGAAATAATCGGAATCGAAAAATAAAATGTCAATGATCGAATCGAAAAAAAATGGATGTCAATGACAGTCCTAGTACCATACACTTATATTTTCTTGTTAACTTATAAGGTTTAACAATTAGAGTCAGAACACATTATAATCTATATGGAATTTGAAATCCAGTTGTTAAAAACATCACCCACTTTCAATGAAACAATAAAGAAACTTTCCCAGAAGTATTTTTTATTTTACAGAAGTCTGAAGTTTTACTAATTCTAAATATGAATGTATGCTTGGTATTTTGGCTTAAGATGGTTAACATCAATGTCCCCAAAATAGAGTTCCAGTGCTGTATACTAGTCTTGAGAAAAAAAACCTAACCTTTGGTTAATCTTCTGTTAGCTTTTTCAGTGAGTATGGTTTGCCTTTTGGGCTATTTCTTTTAGGGAAAAAGCATATAAAACGATTTATATACTAGATTTGGTTGAAATTGGATGTTCAGCTCTTAATATATCACCTGTATGAACAAAGTGCCTACTAGCACCACTAAATACCAAGTGTTGTCAATAAAATAAAATAATTTGTCTACCAAGTTGCTGAAATGATATCCTCTGATACCCTCTTTGATCCACTTACTCTGATCACATGTTCATGAAAGTTGTAGCCCATTCCTTTTGCAGATGAATGCTCAATGGCCAATCCTTTGAAACATGCACCTGAGTCTTCAAGCTTATTTTGTCTTTCTCACTCTCCATGAGAAGAATGTATACCTAGTGGTATTAACTAGATGTATGCCAAGAAATGAACATCATAACAATTCCTTGCAGCACACAGTCATTCTGAGGTTTTGTTTTGTCTACAAGCAAGGTCATCTAGTATAAACATGTTGCCAATGTGCCTAATCAATGCGCCAATCAAACTAGGTTGTTTATAAACAAAAATATCAACATGCAGGCATAACGCTATCTCATTGGACAAAGGTCCAATATTTTGCCCTTAAAACAAAAACAACAGGTGCCTGCTGGAGGTGTGGCTACATGAAAAATTGAGCGGGAAAAATTCACTTTAGCAGCAGACATCTTGAAAGAGCAGACTTGCAAAAGGGCAAAAGTTGTTCTCTAAAGAGGTGATTATTTTATGAGTTTCTACACTTTATTTAGCTTCAATGGAATTTAAGTTGTACTAGTGAAATATTAGAGAATAGTATTAACATTTTTATATCCAAAATTTCTCAGTATTTTAGAAGAATGGGGCACATGAAATGACAATGACTTTGAGCCTTAAAACGTAGAGAAAAATATTCAATATTAGTACCACATCTTGTAGGGTGCCAAACATTTATAAGTTTATAGCTCTGATGTTATATATTTGCTTGCCTTCCAAACATAAAACAAAAACAAAATTTAATGTCTTATGGGAATGTTACATTAATGGGGTTCACAAACTCTTCAGTAGTGGTTTAGGTGATTTTCTATTTTACCATGGCAAACTCACAACATTGTTTGGCCAGTTGATTATATCTTGTTATACATCTCATTCATTGTTTTCTTTCACACTAAAGGTCCTCTGTACTTGTAAAAATCCCTACATCAACATGAGCATTATTATTATGTATTAGACTGCTTTAAAATTATATAAATGTATTTGCTTCTTAATATTGTAATAGTCCTTTACATTCATTTATATCTGGAAATGTACATACAGTCTGAGAGCTTATAATGAAACTCACTACTTTTAATATACTTTTGAAATATTTGAAGAGGGTTTGTAAAACTCGCTAGAAAACTTTGAGTGAAATATTCCTCTAAATATTATTTTACTTTCAAAATATTCACATATGTGTCAGCCAATGAGTATGGTCAAGATGTGAATCGGTTAAACGGCTGACAAATAAACGTAACATAATCACATGTGTTAAAATTCATAAGTTTGTGTTAATAATTAATTAATATGTCATCAAATTGCACTCCATTTTAATTGTCTAAAGAAAATTGTGTAAAGAGATAACACTTTATTGCAATTATGATCATGTTTAATCTTGTACAAAAACATGTTATAATATGTTCAGTAAACCTCCAAGCAGTTAACGTTAAATCAGATTTTAACATGATAAGAAAACCAAGTTTTTATATGTTCATAAAACGGCCAACAAATTACATGGTAAACCACGTCATAACATGTTGATGGGAAAACATGTTTTAATGCAAGCGTTAAATGGCCAAACAAATTACATGTTAAACCATGTCATAACATGTTGAGGGGAAAACATGTTTTAACGTCAACGTTAAATGGCCAACAAATTACATGTTAAACCACGTTATAACATGTTGAGGGGAAAACATGTTTTAACGTCAACGTTAAATGGCCAACAAATTACATATTAAACCACGTTATAACATGTTGAGGGGAAAACATGTTTTAACATCAACGTTAAATGGCCAACAAATTACATGTTAAACCACGTTAAAACATGTTGAGGGGAAAACATGTTTTAACGTCAACGTTAAATGGCCAACAAATTACATGTTAAACCAAGTTATAACATGTTGAGGGGAAAACATGTTTTAACGTCAACGTTAAATGGCCAACAAATTACATGTTAAACCACGTTATAACATGTTGAGGGGAAAACATGTTTTAACGTCAACGTTAAATGGCCAACAAATTACATGTTAAACCACGTTATAACATGTTGAGAGGAAAACATGTTTTATCGTGTTCGTTGAATGGCCAACAAATATCATGTTTTACCATGTTATAACATGGTAAAGAAAACATGTTTTAACGTCAACGTTAAATGGCCAACAAATATCATGTTAATTCACGTTTTAATATGTTTACCAATCATGTTTCAAAACATGTCATAACATATTATGACATGTTTAGCTAAGACATGTTTTATCATGTTATAATATAATATTTGTTGGCCATTTAACGTTGATGTTAAAACATGTTATGCCTAGGAAATCATGTTTTTCAGACATGTTAAAACATGTTTAAAACATGTTTTAACATGTTTATTTTCACCAGGGAAGTGTTCTGATACTATGGGAAATAAAGAATAAAGTGTGCATTGTCAAACTAAATGATGGTGCGTTGTTCAATGAGTGGTGATTATTGATTATTTCTCATTTAGATATTTTTTTGTAAAAATATCACAGGAAATGCTAGGAATAATATGCTGAAGCAGGCCAGATAATGGTTAACCTGTTATACTCAGACTATTTTATTGTTTGACACCAGAATAGACATTTTCATACATTTCTGTTTAAGCTGAGAGGTGTTCCACAACTGTTAATATCTGTATGTGGGCTGCTGATGACCAGAACTAGTGAT
>OZ012685.1:20355092-20392592 GCA_963942565.1 Maea johnstoni
AGGATTTTTTTCATCAATTTGTATTAGCCAAATTATTCACCAGTAGCATAAGGTTTAATGCCTGTAGCTCTCAAATACCTCCTGACTAATTTTGGTGATATTTTTGAGACCAGAGCATTTTCCCCAAAACATTTGTAAATGCTTTTAAAAACCCTACCCACATATAAATGCATCTTACAAATATTTTGAGAATTAATGATTAATTCCAAGGTTTTATCTATAAAATTAATATTGGTCCAGACGACACATATCAAGGTATCTCAAGCCAGGCATGAAAAGGTGGAGGAAAGGACTGACAGAGAGCAGGTGCGAGGAGAAATGATCACTTTTATGTTTCTCCTGACCTGGCTGAGTCAAAATAAGATTAATCTCTGATGTCATGTAACGATTGTGTGGCATGCAACATTAGCCAACCATGAGCAGAAATCACCTGCTACAGATAGAGGTCCATTACCTACAATGCAGGGTTCAACATAAGTACTTGCCCCGGCAAGTGAATTTTTGAAAAAAGGGCTTTTTGGCAAGTACATTTCAGTTTGCACTTGCCCAAATGGGCAAGCTGATTTTCTGAGCACTACACATTTTTTATATAGAAAAATGGCACAAATACCCAGAAATATGCTAACAATGCAACAAAATTTAAATGAAAATGGTTTTAAAATCATTAAATTCATGAGAAATAAAACATGCCAATCAAGCATATGTTATAACTTATTTCAGACAAGCCAAAAATTATGTCAGGCAAGTAAAAATCATTAACTACTTGCCCGGCATGTTTAGTTAGATCTGAAACTTATGATGGTGCCTACAATTCTGACATTCATTTTTTGCATTAAATGCGCAGGCAGCCTGGGCATAATACACAACCTCATGCCCGATTGTCACCCGGTATCCTGGGCATGGATGACCTCACAAATGAACGTAGCTTTGACTCGATCACAAGCTAGTTTGGGTCACTGGTCTGTGCTTGGCCTACTTTTTGACGTTATCCATGGGTGTTTGTACAATGAGGCACTGGCGGAGGGTGGTCGGCTGGTGCAAGAGGAAAATACAAGAGGTCCATTCAACCTGCTGCCCATGCAAAACAACAGGCAAGATGGCCATCCCCAAATCTCACCAAAGTCTCATGATGCTAGATGAGATATGCCTACCTGCCTCCAGAGTGTAAGTAAATGGGCCTCTGTAGTTATGTGTTGCTAATCTCTGAGTATCTATATCTCTGCTACAGATGAGGCTATCATAGGCATGAGCAATTGATAAATGAGAAGTTTGGCTGGTTATCATAGCCTTCCTTAGCTTGAATAGAAATCTTATAAATCTGTAGTCCAAATGAAGGATGATAGTGCCAGGGCTGTCCATCAAAAGAAAGGCAGCTCCGGACTAGGTGAGATAACGATAGAAATAAAACCTTATCTGGATTCCGCTCTCCGACTAGTCTGGCTTATATTCGCAGAATCTTTCTCTGAGAGTGGAATGAGGTATAAACAATTTGGCTGGCTTAATTCTACAAAATCTCCTTTCAGAGTAGACATGGAGTAATAGACTAATCTGGCTTATGATTTATGAATCTTTCTTTCAGAGTGGAATGTAGGAAATCACTAGTCTGGCTTATATTCTCTGAATCTTTCTCTCAGTAGTTATAGACATGGCTGTCTATTCTCTAATTCCTTCTCTCAGGGTATATAATGGAGTAAATAGTTAGTCTGCATGACCTCAACTCTCAATCTTTTTCTCAGATTGAAATGGAGTCTTTACTCTGGCCTCCAATCTCTGGCTATTGCTCTCAGAGTGGAATGGAGAAATTAGCCTGACTTCACTTCTCTCGATCTTTCTCTCAGATTAGAATGGATTAAAAGAGTAGCCTCTCCTCGTCACTGTGGTTCTTTCTCTGAGAGTAGAATGGAGTAAATAACTAGTCTGACTTCAATTCTCTCAATCTTTCTCTCAGATTAGAATGGATTAAAAGACTAGCCTCTCCTCTACACCGTGGTTCTTTCTCTGAGAGTAGAATGGAGTAATAAACTAGTGTGACTTCAATTCTCTCAATCCTTCTCTCAGATTAAAATCTCAATCTTTCTCTCTGATTACAATGGAGTCAAAGACTCTTGCCTCCACTCTATGGTCCTTCCTCTCAGAGTGGAATGGAAAAATAGTCTGACTTCAATTCCCTCAATCTTTCTCTCAGTTTCAAATCTCAATCTTTCTCTCAGATCAGAATGGAGTCAAAGACTCTTGCCTCCACTCTATGGTTCTTTCTCTCAGAGAAGAATCAACAGTGCTAGCTGCCACCCTGACAGCAGCGAAAACCCAAAGGCAGTCACCGCAGAGCCCTACTGCTTACTTTATTGGCAAATGCCTGTGTAGAAGATGAATAATTCATATACTGCAAAGAAATAAAAGCTGGGGATTAGGGCGAGCATGTAGTTAAGCTCTAAAGATCAAAGCACTATCACATCATATCAGCTAAATAGCCCTCAGTCAATCTCTTAACCCATTCATGCCTGCACCATCTCAAAAAGACTGGGCAATTTTCAGAATATCTTCCCAATAAAACCATATTTTGGAAAATATTTGACAGAGAAATGATAACCAAAAAATAAATGTACATCTCTCCTCCAAACAATGTACTATAATCCATGTACTATAATCATTTTGGACCATACAAAAAATGGCTGAAAACCCTGGCACAAGTGTACTCATCATAGTGCTCAGTGAGAGCTTTCTAATGAATACCAACATGGCAGAGTTATTAAAACATTGCTGTGTCCTTGTGCTTCGGACGAAAGTAGTCTCAACATTGGAAGGGTTAAATTGTCAAATGAAAAAAACCTGCCCGACCTCCATTTCAACAGCCTATAGCAGTGACACATGAGCGGCGAGTTTCTCTCCACCAATTAGTGCAAATTGAATTCTGCTCTGCTGTCCACACAATCTGGAAGATGATATTTCAAGCTGTTGTTGAAGATCAGATGAAAAAGCTCTGATGCTGACTGGAGACACCTCCTGTTTCTCCAAATCTCATTAGAGAGTTTGACGTTATCTTGGGAAAGCCTGCTCGCCAGCCATTCAATCTATCACGAACATCTCTTCCTGTAAATCATAGGAATGCCCAATCTTTTTTTTTATTTGCTTTCCGAGGATTTTTAAGTTGTGTGCCTTTTTAACCTATAATGCCACAAAAAAGGTTTACGCCATGCTGCCATTTACATAAACCCTTATGCTGTTGATGGCAAATTTGGCCAATACAAAATGACGCAAGAAACCTGAAAAATGACTGAAACCCTGGCATATGGGTACTCATCTGAGATTGCACAGAAAGAGCTATCCAATGAATAACAACATGACAGGGTTTAGATGGTTTTCAAAAATTGTTGCATCCTTTTGCTTTGGGTGAAAGTAGCCTAAGTATTGGAAGCTTTAATGATCAGCTTCAAAAAAGTTATTCCACATTTTCAATCAATCCAATTTCACTCTCAGAGTTTCTTGGTTGGATGGTAGTCGGAGTGGTCATGTGCAGATGCGCCTAGCAAGTTCCCAAGGAGCGCATTTTGTATACGTGAGGGTGTGTGATACACGAACCAGCCCTAAAGGTCAAATAGCCCTCTCCACCTCCCTGGTGTTAATCCCTGACAGCAACATGAAGCGGCGTGCTGGCAAAATTACCTGACTGCATGTATTCCCAGAAATGCAACAAACACTCAATATAACAAGGGACGTCGAGTTCATGTTCTTTGTGTGTTCAATTCTCACCCCAAATCTCATGGTATTTTTTCCTACATGACAGTTCTGGCCAATGCAGTTGTATCATTCTAGTAAAATTACATGACATCATGTTATACTAGAAATGTTCAATACAAATTCAAGTTCGTATTGTTTGCAAGACCCAAGTCTCACCCCATGATGAAATCTTGTCTCCTACGTACAGAACAGCAGGGCCAATTCATTTGTGGCATTCTGGTGAAATTAACTGACAGCATGTTTCCCTAGAAATGCAACAAACACTTCATATAATCAGGCAAGTCAATTTCCGGGGACAATCAGCTCATGTTGTTAGTATGACCAACTCTCAACCCCGAATGCTAGTATCAAGAAGTCTTGTTCAGTAGAGAACAGCGCGGGCCAATTGAGTTGTGGCATTCTGGTGAAATTTTCTCACAGCATGTTATCATAGAACCACAACAAACACTTGATACAACATCAAGCATTGCAGCAATTCTCTTCATGGCCAAGACTTCCCAACTGATCTTTTCTGACTGGAGTTAAAGTATCAAACTTTAAAACTTATTAAGGATCAATGATAGCAAAATCTTAAGTTGTGAGCACCACAAAGTTAAGACCACAAATCCCATTGCAGACACGTTGCCCAGGTCTTATTTTATCCTAGATCCTCTGAGATCTTAATATTTTCTTCAGTAGGCATTTCTGACTCAGAATAAAGGTATTCTGAGTCAACCTAATAGTTTATACTTGTTCCTTTTTCATTTCATTGATATCTACAAGATTCCTTGCTTTTATACCCTATGATCAATTAACTTACAAATTGCCTTATTTCATAACTTTAAGTCAAGCTAGTAGATGTTTGAGTAAAGGCAAAACTAAACCATGAAACTGTTTGCATGGTGATTGTCAGACTGATTTCTTTCTAATTTGCTCTAGATGCAAAATTATTTGATTATTGCGAGACTGACTTGTTTCTAATTTGTTCTAGGTGTAGTGCAGATTTTAGTAGAGCAACTAAATTTCACAGGTCGCAAATTCTTCCCTGGGGTCACCATAGAGCGTCTTGACGATATTGTCTTTGCACTCTAGATGAGAATAAAACCTGCTTCAATAATGGCTTTCTCTTTAATCACAACAGTCAAATCATTCGGCAATAAATCACTGCCACTCGCTTCCCAGGACATTAGCATTCTGGCGGGGAACAACTTTAAAGACAACAATGGACGACCTGAAAAAGGCAGATCGATATGTTCAGTGAAGCCAAAAACAGAATTGGAGAATTGGTCTTCATGCTACGGCACCTGTCACTCCTTCTGACCTCAAGAGACCACAATTCTGCTAACACTCAAATCAGACATATTTCTAACGACAGAGCAAATATGGCCGACAATATTGAACATAAATCTGTATTATTTTTTCCTACTACATCATGTTGTGCAGAGCTTTGTGGTTACTCAATCTCCTCCACCCACAGTTTCCAACTCTAAATTTCTCACGAAATAAATAAATAAAATATAATAAGGCATCTGAAGAGAATATGAGGAATCCAACCAGACAACTACATTCAGTCAAATACTTCTCACAATTTCATTTTTTATCAAGAACATATAAATATGTCAGATCAGGTGCCTACTCCCGTGTGAATGATTTAACACAATACAGGACAGGACATCACCTGACTAACACCTAACATTAGAAAGAAGACAGCGAAAAGGCAGTTTGTAATGCCTAAACTAGACCACTTGGCCCCTATCTTAATACCAATTCCTGAAGAAGAAAATGCAAAAAGGCAGTTTGCAATGCCTTAGATTACTTAATAGGTTATTGGGGCAGTTCCTATCCCAATACCAATATTCCTGCATAAGCAAATGCAAAAAAGAGTAGTTTGTAATGCTTTAGACCATTCAGCTATAGGGGCAGCCCCTATCATAATACCAATTCCTACCTAAGCTAGCGCGAAAAAAGGCAGTTTGCAATGCCTTAGATTACTTGGGTATTGGGGCAGCCCCTATCTAAATATCAATTCCTGTATATTAAGAAAACGAGAAAAAAGGCAGTTTGTAATGCATTAGACCACTTGGCTATTGGGGCATCCCTTATCTTAATAACAATTCATGCATAACGAAATGCAAAAAGACAGTTTGCAATGCAGTTTTTCCTCTATTCCCCTTGGTATAAGCTTTATTGCTGTTCACACATGATGTAACATCCTTTAGGGCCAGGATGAATGACTTATAGCATTAATCATATGGGAATGGATTCAATATTGCCATCATACTTGGAAATTTTCCTCCTTCATAAATTCCTCAGCATAATTCCTGACTTTCCCTGTGGTTCACTGGTCTGGTGCTGTTCAGGCATGGTGAAGCCCCTAGGGCCTGGAATTACTGAGTTATATGACTAATAATACTAGACAGATCTATTATGGCCTCCAGAACCAATGGAAATAAATTGGCTCAATCCTGACTGCAAGCATACTGTCATTACTACTGTGCTGAAGAGAGAGAGAGAGAGAGAGAGAGAGAGAGAGAGAGAGAGAGAGAGAGAGAGAGAGAGAGAGAGAGAGAGAGAGAGAGAGAGAGAGAGAGAGAGAGAGAGAGAGAGAGAGAGAGAGAGAGAGAGAGAGAGAGAGAGAGAGAGAGAGAGAGAGAGAGAGAGAGAGAGAGAGAGAGAGAATTCCAAGAATAATCAGTTTATTTTAGTTGTTTATACGTTATGTATGTACATCTTATATTACATTAGTCAATTCAAGCATCTTAGGTGAAATTTAAACTAATAGGTATAATGCTTACTCCTGAAATACTGGTCTGGACCAATTATACTTTAAATACAACTTAGGCATGACATATGAATTGCCAAAATATTTGATGAACAATTTCAATTTGAAATCACACATTTTCTGAAACCAGAGTGTTTTTACCAAAATAGTTGGTGGTTTTAGAGGAAACTTAAGCAAGCATTATATATATAGACATGGATCAGATGGCAGTGACGTACGTGGTTAAGGTTTGCAAAGCAATAAGAAATAGAAGGTAATGTAATTCCACAGCTGTCACAGTGTGTATAGAAAATCTTCTCTGGCTGCATATTTACTGAGCACGTACATGACATTTCTCATTCGCCCCTATAACATATACACAGGTGCTGGTGGCAGTGCGTTGATTACATGAAAAGCAGAAATTCTTCCCTGCTGTTCGTTGTCACTGCAAACCATTGAGGTCAGAGAAAATCACTCTTCTAGTTGCTTGACATTACAGGGGTCCAGTTAGCCACGTACTAGCCCCATAGCCCGAGGCTACAGAAAATTGTTTTGGGCTATAATAATATTGCCTTTGTAGCCTGGCTGACTACAGGAAAAGTGACATTTTCAGATAATGGTCAGCGGAATATCAAGAATATTATCATTTGGCACATCAGTTACTCTTTGGTACAGTTCCAAAGTGAAATATAACAGCGAAAAAGTAGCTTACAACTTAATAATTGTTTTTTTGAAAGGACTGCATGATTTTTTATCAAAGCTAGGACTACAAGATCTTGATTTGGGCTATGGGGATTCAACAACTGGAAGTCCTGTGGACTCTCAGAGTTTTTAAATGAAGCCTGACCCCTGTGGCAATCACTAATAACAATTCATGCCAAGAACGTGATGGATAACCCTTCAAACGCTAAGTTTTTTTTGGAAAAACATCTTAACCCTGTCATATTGGTATTCATTGGATAGCTCTCGCTCAGTACTCTCAGATGAGTACCCATTTGTCATGGTTTCAATCATTTTTCAGGTTGTTGTTTTTGCAATATTTTGAATTGACAAAATTAACCATCAGCAGCATGAGGGTTAACTACTTGTACCATATACTGGCCACAATCTCAGGGCTGTTCTGAGGCCTGCCCCCTGGTTGTCTTTCAAACTTTTTCTGCTAAATGCTCTCTCCGGAGTTCTGCGAAAATCAGTTTATAAGTATGTGAAGGAATTCTATCAGACTAGAGGAATCTAAAATTCAAGCATTAAGTGATTACTCATTTCATTTCACAATAGAAAAGCATAGTAACACAACCTGTGGGTATTAACCCATTAATGCTCACACCGGCCCAAAACAGCCTGACAATTTTGATGAAATCTTTCAGGCTTTAGGACAATTGGCAAAATGTTTGAAGGAGAAATGTTGATCAGAACATTACCAACAACTCTCATTCGAATATTTTGTAAAACCATTCTCAATTTTTAAAAGTTATCGTCAAAGGTACCATTGATACAGACAACATAATTTGTATGAACTGAAATGACCCATTAAAGCTCACAGCGGCCAAAACCAGCCAGACAAATTTGAAGAAATCTTTCAGGCTAAACAGCGTGCAACATAACCAATGGCCCCGTTGCAAGTTGCAAGTGAATTCGGCAAAAAACCGCAATGGGGCAAGCTGAACAAGACCCTGACTCGCCCCGCTCGGCAAGTAATGTTTTGGGCAAAGTCCAATCTCTTCTTTGTTTAAAAGAGTGGCAGGGCAAGTGAAAGTGCAGGCGGGGCAAGTCAACTTTAGGGGCAACTTGCCCCGCTCACAAAATAATGTCTTCCAACCTATGTTGCACCCTGCTAAAGCATAATAAGTATTTTAGGAGAAATGTTGATCAGAAGATTAACAACAACTCTCTCTCAGAAAGATTTGGGCAAAAGTATCTCAGATCCAGACGACAATTTCTGCAGCAACTCTAAAGTATTGATGGGTTAATGGGTTTAGAATCTGCATTCATTCAGCAATTGCAGCCAAGTTCTCTTAAAGCCAGTCAGCAGCAGGGACCTGTTGGAATGTGCTGGGCGAAAGGTGTTGAGATTCACTCAATGTAATTGCATAATCTCGTCTCAGACATGTCGGGTTCAGCACAGTGAAAGGCACCGCTGGCCAGGCCCCTGCTTGATGGATGGAGGACTAAGAGAATCTACAATCACACTTCTCTTAAAGGCCATCTCAGCTGCTAGCACCTATTATGCTCAGGTGAATCGTCATGGTATGCCCATATATGGTATTAATAGAGGGGTTCGGTTCAACATCTTTCGTCATATTCGCAAACAGGTTAGAAATTCCTTCTCTTTACCAAAAGTGCCAAGGTGTACGTCTCTCAGCTGCAAAGGTGCCTATAGACATTCCTTCATAATGTAGCACATCTGTATAGCGACCCCACCAACCCGCTTATGAAGACCCAGCAGAGATGAGTGAGCAAGCCTTGTGACAAATAGTCCTAGTAAATATATCTGGCAAAAATATACTCACCAACCGCTTATATTATAGATACCACTCTTGATCATACATACCTGAAATAGAGAGGAAACAACCTATTAATGAAATGGCAGACATACATCTGAAGATAATGTAAATACATATATATATACATATATATATATATATATATATATATATATATATATATATATATATATATATATATATATATATATATATATATATATATATATATATATATATATGTTAGAGCTTTCTTGCTTAGAGGCTACTTATTGATATCAATTTTATATAAACATCAACTTAACAGAAGATAGAGCTAACCTTTACAGGAATTTCATGAACAGACAGCCATAAATAACTAAGTGGGCTGTGTGTCCTTTAAAGCATTTGAAGCAAACGTGTCGATATCTAGAGAAAGTTATTGAGAGTAGAGAGTACTAAATATGGACTTGAGTCTAAATTCTAAAACCAATGAAGACGCTTGCAGCACTCAGGCTAGACAGATAGATAGAGATAATGGACCCTGTACCTGGCAGCCTCTTAAGCCTGCTTTGTGAAGTGGCACAAGTGCTGGGAGGAGGGAATAAAGAGGTATCAAGTGAGAGGTCTTCATGTATAACTATAAAAGTCATCATTAACCAGTTTATCCCTCAGGACTGTTCCATTTTTGAAAGTGGTGGTCGGGGGGGGGGGGGGGGCGGGACAGAAAAACAATTCAAAATGCATTGAGAGGGAGGGGGCCTAGATACAAGGTGGCGTAAAGGTTGTACAAAAAAGAAATTGAGTTCTGAATCAGATTTTTCTCTTTGGGGATAAGGGGGGGAGGGGGGGAAGGGAGAGGTCCTTGGTATTCAGAATGGGTGGAGGGGGGGGGCAATATTTCCTCTGGTCCATCCCCCTCCACTGTTTTCAATGGCAGTCCTCAGACATTCCTCTATTTCCTACTGCAATGGTGCTCCCCAACAGCTGAGTGGTCTAAACCCTGTGCACTGACTGCGCACTGTCTTTTAACATTGATAATCGCCTAGAAAAGGTTGAGTAGGGGAGTTAAAACTATATAGACTAGATGAAAGTAGGGAGATACTTAACCCTTCCTAGGCTACTTTCGACTCTAAGAACAAGGATGCAAAGATTTTGGTAAATCATCTAAACCATCATGTTGGTATTCATTAGATAGCTATCACTGAGTACTCTCAGATTAGTACCCATGTGCCAGGGTTTCAGCTATTTTTCAGGTATTTTGCATCATTTTGTTTTGACCAAATCAGCCACCACCAGCATAAGGGTAAAGTAATCTTGGCACTGCTTGTGCTATAGACAGACAGGCAGAGAGACAATGGGTCCAGTAGGAGCAGCAGCCTCCAGAGCCTGCTTTGTGAAGTGGTGTGAGTGATGAGAGGAGGGGATAAAGGGGAATCAAATGAGACCACTCCATGTATTATTAACTTAACCCATTCTTGCCTGTAACGACCAAAACTGCCTGTCCATTTTGATGATATCTCTCTAACAAACGCGATTTTCGAAAAAATATTTGAAGGAGAAATGTTGATCAGAAAGTAACCAACAACTCTCAATCAAATATTTTCTAAATTCACGTTTAATTCCAAAGTTATTTCCAAAAGTATTATTGGTCCAGAAGACTTCATGAATCATGGTTAACCACAGCAGCCTTCTTCCACATCTTTCACCACCTCAGCTATCAGACATTCCCTAATGTCTCCCAGTGGGGCTGCACCTACAGCTGAACGATCTATACACTGAATACTGGCTGGTCACTGTCTCTCAACACAACCAATGGCACCAGGTTTGAATACTGCTAGAGGCATGTGAGTAAGTCACCAGTGACTAAGGGTTAGTTAGTGATTTTCACCAGGTTTCCTGGGATTTAGCTGGTACTCCAGAAATTGTCGTCTGGATTTTAGATACTTTTGATAATAACTTTGAAATTGATGATGTCACGAAATATTTGAAGGAGAGTTGTTGATAATATTTTGTTTAACATTTCTCCATCAAACTTTTTTCTAATAATGCTTTTGTCTGCAAGATATCATCCCAATTGTCAGGCTGTTTTGGCTGCCACGAGCATTAATGGGTTAAGCACTAACTCACAAAATATTTGAGAGAGTATCATTTTAATAGGGTTTGTGTAACTACTTCTCAGAGGGTTTATAATAACTATTTCCCCTGTGAGCACTTTCCGAAACATAACCTCTTTCGAAAGATATCACCTAAATTGACAGGTTGTCTTAATGGGCCTTAATGGAACGAATGCATAAAACGATTTATGCCTGTAGAGGCTAGGACAGACCAACAATTTCAACAATGTCTTTCTTATATTAACAAAACATTTTTGGAAAACTTTGAAGGTGAAATGTTTATCAAAACCACATCAACAACTCCCCTTGAAATATTTTGAGAATAGATGCTTTCATTTTTCATTGGTATTCTTATGAGTATGGCTACTTTCGTCCAAAGCATCCAAACCCTGTCATGTTGATATTGATTGGATCACTCTCGCTAATCACTCTTAGATGAATGCCCATGTGCCAGGGTTTTCTGTCAGAGAACTCAGCGAGAGCTTTCAATTGAATACCAACATGACAGGGTTTAATTTTTTTCAAAAATCTTTGCATTCTTGTGCTTTGGACAAAAGTAGCGTTAGCGCGGTAAGGGTTAAAGAAGATGGCTGTAAGGAGTGGAGACATGACTGTGGTTTACGAGCAGATAAAGAAGCCTCGTGAGAGCAGGTGGGGAAAGGGGCTCTTTTTAGGACTCGAGATAATGCATTCGAGGATCGGCACTCTAAGGCACCTCCTCCATCTAAATCTCATCACCGCGATGTTTATCAATTTAACCGGTCCACTCCTGTCTCTTAAAGTAAGCATCAAGGGAGACCTTGCCTCTTAACCACGTAGTAATGGCTTCGCATTTTCATCCCTGCTACCGCTAAGTAAAAGCCAGATTACTTTGGGAATATCTTAACAACAAAAGCTTCTTTCGGAAAATAATGGATGGTGAACGTTGGGGGAATGTTCAATTAACTAACGAACCAACAACTTTATTTCAAATATTTTGTGAATTCATACTTAGGCTTAAAGATAAGTTGTTTGTTACCTGTAAGGTGACCCTAACTAGTTTTTACTCATTAACAAATCGTGACCCTTATGCTGCTGGTGGCTAATTTGGCCAATATAAAATGATGCAAAAAACCTAAAAGATGACTGAAGTGGGTACTCTTCTGAGAGTACTCTGCAAGAGCTTTCCAATGAATACCAACAAGGCAAGATTTAGATGTTTTTCAAAAATCATTGCGTACTTGTGCTTTGGACAAAAGAAGCCTCAGCATTGGAAAGCTAGGTTAATCATGTCTGTTCTAAGTCTTTTCTTAAAGAAAGGATTTTAAAAGATTCAAACTATCTTGGTTTTAGTAGTAGCCTCAGCATTGGAAGGGTTATTTTCAAGTATTTATTTTCAAAAGTATCCTAGTTCCAGACCAAACTTTATAAGTTGAACTCGATACTGAAATGTAAGGATTAAACTATTTTGATGGTGTTCTAAGTGATTCTACAAGGGACTAGTATTATATATAGTGACATTTAGCATCATGGGATTTCATTACCGGTGAAATCTTAATGGAGCGTTAGAGCAGGAGCTTCTGTTTAAGTACCTCTAAGTAGCTCCTTTTAGCCCCTTCATTTTAAGAGGTCCATTTGCTGAGGCTACTTTCGTTCAAAGAACAAGGGCACAGCGATTTTAAACACCATATAAAATCTGTCATGTTGGTATTCATTGGAAAGCTCTCATTCTGATGAGTACCCAATTGTGCCAGGGTTTCAGTCATTTTTTAAGTTTTGCTTGTTAACCCTTATGCCGCTGGTGGCTAATTTGGCCAATAGAAAATGATGCAAAAACCTGAAAAATGGCTGAAACCCTGGCACATGGGTACTCACCTGAGAGTACCCAGTGAGGGCTATCTAATGAATACCAACATGACAGGGTTTAGATGGTTTTCAAAAGATTTTTGCGTCATTCTGCTTTGGACGAAAGTAGCCTCAGCATTGGAAGGGTTAAAGGAATTTGTTGCGGTTGGAATAAAATCAATCCAATGTGTCAATGCTTAAGATTACTTTATAGTTAATATGCCACTTAGATTTGATTTTTATAAGAACCACCCGCATTCTATATCAAACTCTATACACATAAATATCATGTGAATTATAACACATTGGGGAATTCTCATCCCTTCGAGTGTAAACAACAAGCCTGTGTGTGAGTGTGAGTGTGAGTGATGGAAGTCATCAGTGAGTTTTCCGCAGCCCCGTGCCCTATCCCCTCATGTACACAGGGATAAATAGCCTCATCAAATCATACAACCCCAGTAATCTGTCACTGGGACAGGAAAACATTAAGATGCCTACCTTAACCCACAAACCCATACATGCTCACAGCGGCCAAAAGGAGACTAACAATTTTGAGAGAATCTATCAAGAAAAACATCTTTTGGAAAATATTAGAAGAGAGAATTATATTTATTTATTTTTCTTTCTCTCTCAAGAAAAACATATTTCGGAAAATATTAGAAGGGGGAAATGATTTGTTTTTATTTGTGTTTTTTTATCTAAAGAGTTCGCCAGGTCTTTTTTAAGGGTGGCTCAGTCATATAAGAAGGAGATCTTTTTGTATATGCAGATGACACAGATGGCATGAACAATGATATGAAATGAATAATATGAAATTCTACAAAATTATCTCTCCCTACAATTGGGCGACAGACATTAATGAGTAAGAAATGAAGGTTTTCGGTGCTTGCCCAAGTTTACAGGGGAATCGAACCCCTACTAGCCCCGGCCTGGGATTGAACTCTGGACCCCATGCCTCCCAGCACTCAGGACGGCAATTTGCCACTGTGCCATTGAGTCTGGTCTGAGGGGGAAATGTTGATTAGAACACTGCCAACAACTCTCAACAAACGCAATACTATTTGGCATAAGAAATTTATAGGGAAAATTGCACTTTGCACTTACAAGGGTCTTATGCTTTAAGCAAAAAGGCCATTTCAGAAACTAATGGCACATACATTGAGGCCGAATTCTGCGATCCTTGTAGTAGAAAAGCCCTGCAAGAGGGTCCCGTATGGGCATACCATATACCCACACCATTACCTGCTTTAGAAGCTTAGCTTCTTCCACACAAACACAGCCACTTAGGCAATGTCTGCCCGCACTTCCCCGGAGATTGGAATTGATGGAGCTATGAAATGGTGCTGCTCGCTACATTAACCCCAAGATGATGTGGATGTAGTAAGAGCCCTGCTACCATTACCCCATTCATGCCTGAATATCTCATGCAAAACTGCCTTCTGGACGAATGATGCTTTAATATGAAAATAACTTTTGGATTTATCATAAAAACATAGAATATTTTGAAATTTGTGATCACAAAGATATTACCAAAATATATTCTGGGGGTGATTCTTTTTGACTGAAAAAATGCCTACTCAAATATAGGGCTGTACACCGGTACCCGGTACCAGCACCGTACCGAATACCGTCTCGCAAAATACCGGGGAATACTCGTTTCAATATTTAACGGTATGCTTATCGGTATTTTGCAAAACACAAACCCATGTCAAACATTCAATACTACGAAATAATTCAGTAAAAAGTTATACTTACGGTTGCCGAACTTGTAAACTTGGAAGGTACGATATAGCGGCGATAGTTCCATCGCCGCTACCATTAGTGAACTTGTGATTCTTATCGCTACCGCGTAGTGGCGCTGTATAATACAGCGCCACTACGCGGTAGCGATAAGAATCACAAGTTCACTAATGGTAGCGGCGATGGAACTGTAACTATCGCCGCTATATATCGTACCTTCAAGCAGAATGTGGATCTATTCAAGTTAACTAGGTTTGGCTGCCGTAAGTATGACTGCTTAGTTTTCATATCTGATCTCATGTTGTAATTGAAATACCTGACAGACAACAAATACGTTTTAGGTTTATGTCAGGAACTACGCTAAGTGTATACTTAGCGTAGTTCAAGATACCGATAGCAGTACCGATAAAATACCGTATCGTTTCGACGATACCGGTTATGGTACCGTACCGCTTCACCCTTAGCGGTATGCAGCCCTACTCAAATATATATTTCTCTAATATCATTCTCATTGGTGAATTAATTACGTTTAAAGATGTGAGTTCACTTTTCCAATGCTGAGGCTGCTTACTTCCAAAGCACAAGTTGGTATTCATTGGATAGCTCTCATTGGGTACTCTCAGATGAGTACCCATGTGCCAAGGTTTCAGGCATTTTTTTTAGACTTTTTGCATAATTTTTATTGGCCAAATTAGCAGCCAGCTACAGCATATTTCAAGTAGAACTAGAACTCTTGGCACACATTGGTAAACCCATTAACGCTTAGTCGCTCTTCTTGATATCGTTGTCTGGATCTTTGATACTTTTGACAATAACTTTGGAACTAAGAATGCTTTCGCAACATATTTGAAGAAAAGTCATTGGCAATGTTACGATTAACATTTAGGCTATCGGCCAGGGACCCAAATTATGGATTTTAATTACCCCCCCATGTAGATGGAATTTTTTACTTTAGATGGATAGGGGAGTGCCTGGGGCTTACAAAAATGACGTGCCCCCACTTTGGGACATGGTCAGATTTGCGTAAGTCCTGGTCAAACTGACCACCCACAAATCAGGGAATTGGACGCATGAAGCACATATATATTGAGGAATAATGGGATGGGGGGTAAAGAAATTGACCATAAAAATGCTCACAGTTCATTGAATACCACAAGTTTGGTATCAAAATGATGGTCTGGAGGAGACTCATCCTTTAAAATACTAAACACATAACAAACTCTATTCCATGATCTAATAGAGGTCATTCAAGGTCAAAATGGCTGCCAAATCAAGAATCTGGGATTTTCCCATAATCTATAGTTTCGGTTTATAAACTTCTCAGTTTTTTTGAAGGGATGTATTTCATTTCTGTAGCCACTTTTTCAGAAGGAATGCTTTTTAGTGGAGTTGATCAACATTTTAGAAAGTTCATTGATTAGAATGTTAAGTCTAATTTTGAGATTTAAGGCACAAAGTAGGGTACCAGGCCCACCTAGTGACCCCAAAAAGTGCCGAAAATGGTAAAAAAATGAAAACCAAAATGCCTGTATCTAAGGTTTTACAAGTTGGAAGGGAGCAGATGATGCACCAAAATATCAGGTTCAGTTTTCTCTTCAATCTGGAAGATGATGGTAAAATATCCTAAAATAAAGGGGTCATTGAAGGTCAAATAAAGGTCAAAATGTCAATTTTTCTCTGAAAAATTCAAATTTTGATGAAGATATTTTGATAAAGTAGTTGTGTTTTGTTTGGGATTTAATTACTCCCCCCATGTAGATGGAATTTTACACCTCAAATGGATAGGGGAGTGCCTGGGGCTTACAAAAATGACGTGCCCCCACTTTGGGACATGGTCAGATTTGCATTAGCCTTGGTCAAACTGACCACCCACAAATCAGGGAATCGGCCACCTAAAGCACACATATATTGAGGAATGATGGTATGGGGGGTAAAGGAAATGACCATGAGATTGCTCACGGTTCATTAAATGCCACAACTGCGGTATCAGAATGTTGGTCTGGAAGAGACTTATCTTTTAAAATACTAAACACGTGACAAACTCTATTCCATGATGTAATAAAGGTCATTCAAGGTCAAAATGGCTGCCAAATCAAGAATCTGGTATTTTCCCATAATCTCTAGTTTCCTTTTATGAACTTCGCAGTTTTTTTGAAGGGATGTATTTCTTTTATGTGGCCACTTTTTCTGAGGGAATGCTTTCTAGTGGAGTTGTTAAACATTTTAGAAAGTTCATTGATTGAAATTTTAAATCTACTTTTGAGATTTAAGGTACAATTTAGGGTACCAGGCCCACCTAGAGATCCCAAAAAGTACCTAAAATGGTACAAATTTGAAAACCAAAATGACTTATTCTTTAGTTCCACAAGTCGTAATGGAGCAGATGATGCACCAACATATCAGGTTTAATTTTCTCTTTAATCTGGAAGATGATGGTAAAAAACAGCAAAATTAAGCGGTCATTGAAGGTCAAATAAAGGTCAAATAGAGTCCAAAATATCAGATTTTCTCTAAAAATTCAAATCTTGATGAGGGATTTTGATGAAGTAGTTTTGTTTTGTCATTATATAATGTCCAAACAGGTTACCACAATATCTGAAAGATATATTGCCTAAAATATGGTCCACCCTTTTATTTTGGACCATATATATACCATATATTAAGTCAATATGGAGGTGTGGAATATGCCATTTAGCAAATCCATGCTTATAATAAGTGTTTAAAGACGGTTTGTGAGGGAGTGCTAGTATGGCACCACTGTTTAGGTCATAGAAGTTGTGAAAACAAAAGATCATAGGCATTGTTTGGTATCAAAATGTTTGCTGTAAGACAATCTTTTCATTTCATTCAATCAACCGAGGGTAGGGTATAGTGTTGTGATATTAGAGGTCATTCAAGGTCAAACTAACCCCAATTTCATGATTTAAGGTATATCGTCTTTGAATTGTCCATTTAGCAGCTTATTAAATATTTCTGGAATACATATTTTATCCTGGAAATAGTTTTAGTTGAGAAATATTTTTATAAAGGATTCTCAGACATTTTGAGTCATTTCAAAACAAAGTCTGGGCCAATTCTTAATATTCAGGGACCAAAATGGCCACATGCCTGAATATGGGTGCACCGAAATATCTAAGTGAAGCAGCAGAAAGTTGACATAGCAGAGTTGTATCTTATGGTATGTCAGCTTACCTTAAAAGCACTGAAATTGCAAGTCAATGAGCTTTGCTAATGTCAACAGACTCATTAAAGAGCATTTCCTCAGGAAAAAAGAGGCTAAAAAGAAATACATCACTCTCTAGAAATAAATTTAGTGAAGAGCATATGCTGAAGGTATGTTTTGTATTGCCAATTATTGTGGTTTACCACAATAATTGGCCAACAAAATACCTTAGATATGTTTACTAAACATTTTTTGAAGTGATGTATTTTTTTCTAGCCACCTTTTTCTGAAGGAATGTCTTTTATTGGAGTTGTTGAACATTTTAGAAAGCTCATTGACTTGAATTTCAAGTTCTATTTTAAGGTTTAAGGTACAAAAAAGGGTACCAAGTCCACCTGGCGACCCAAAAAAGTACCTTAAATGTTACACATCTGAAAACCAAAATGACTCTTTTAGGTTTCACTGGTTTGGAAGGGAGTAAATGATGCATCAAAATATTAGGTTTAATTTTCTGTTCAATCTGGAAGATGATGGAAAAATGATACTAATAATATAATTTAGAGTCAATATGCCTTAAATCATAAAAGAGGAGGTAGTTTGACCTTGAATGACCTCAAATATGACAACAGAACACCCTACTCTAGGTTGGTTGCATAAAATGTGAAGATTGTCTTACAACAAGTACTTTGATACCAAACAATGCCTATATTGTTTGGTGCTCACACTTTTGATGACCTAAACAGTTGTCACATAATAGCACTTTCTCACAAACTCTCCTTATTAGAAACCTGAAATTGCCAAACGTCTTATTCCACACCTCCACATTGACTTAAAAATACCTAATTTCATCAGTAAATGGTTCAAAATATATTCTCAGATCCTATCTTGGGGTAATTTATCTGTCATTTATTGTGATAACTTGAATTGGAAATTGTAAAATGTCATAACACAACTACTTTATCAAAACTCTCTTTATCAAAGTATGAATTTTCAAAATAAATTGACATTTTGACCTTAATTTGACCTTCAATGACCCGTTAATTTTAGTATCACTTTTTACATCATCTTCCAGTTAGAAGAGAAAATTATACCTGATATTTTGGTGCATCATCTGCTCCCTTCCAACCTGCAAAACTTAAGATACAGTCATTTTGGTGTACAGATTTGTACCATTTCAGGCACTTGTTGGAGTCGCCAGGTGGACTAAGTACCCTATTTTGTACCTTAAAGCTTGAAATGGAACTTTTGGTCAATGAGCTTTCTAAAATGTTCAACAACGCCACTTAAAGACAATAGGCAAGTTTAAAACCCTGTTCTCCTCATTGAAAATGAAAGCTGACATACAATAAGATATAACTCTATTATGTCAACATTCTGTTGCTTCACTTAGATATTTCGGTGCACCCATATTCAGGCATGTGGCCATTTTGGTCCGTAAATATTCAAGATTGGCCCAGACCTTGTCTTGACGTGACTAAAAAAGTGTCTGAGGATCCTTTATAAAGATATTTCTCACCTAAAATTAATTCAAGGATAAGAAAATGTATTCCAGGAGAATTCAATAAGCTGCTAAATGGACAATTCAAAGACAAAATACCTTAAAGCATGAAATTGGGGTTAGTTTGACCTTGAATGACCTCTAATATTAGAGCAATATACTTTACCCTAGATTGGTTGAATTGAATAAAAAAGAAATGTCCTACAACAAGCATTTTGATACCAAACAATGCCTATGATGTTTGGTTTTCACAACTTCTATGACCTAAACAGTGGTGCCATACTAGCACTTCCTCACCAACCGTCTGTAAGCACTTATTATAAGCATGGAATTGCTATATGCCATAATCCACACCTCTATATTGACTTAAAACTACTTCATTTTTACTGATATATGGTCAAAAATATAAGAGTGGACCATACTTCAGGTAATATACTAGTATCTGTCAGTTATTGTGGTAACTTGGTTTGGACCTTATACTCTGACAAATCATAACTGCTTTATCAAAATCTCTTCATCAAAATTTGAATTTTTAGAGAAAATCTGACATTTTGACCTTTATTTGACCTTCAATGACCGCTTAATTTTGGTTTTTTTTTACCATCATCTTCCAGATTGAAGAAAAAATTAAACCTGATACTTTGGTGCATCATCTGCTTCAGTCCGACTTGTAGAAATAAAGAAACAGTCATTTTGGTTTTCAAATTTGTACCATTTTAGGCACTTTTTGGGGTCTCTAGGTGGGCCTGTTACTCTACTTTGTGCCTTAAATCTCAAAACTAGATTTAACATTCTAATCAATGAACTCTCTAAAATGTTTAACAATTCCACTAGAAAGCATTCCCTCAGAAAAAGTGGCCACATAAAAGAAATACATCCCTTCAAAAAAACTGCGAAGTTCATAAAAGGAAACTAGAGATTATGGGAAAATACCAGATTCTTGATTTGGCAGCCATTTTGACCTTGAATGACCTTTATTACATCATGGAATGAGGTTTGTCATGGGTTTAGTATTTTAAAAGATAAGTCTCTTCCAGACCAACATTCTGATACCGAAGTTGTGGCATTTAATGAACCGTGAGCAATCTCATGGTCATTTCCTTTACCCCCCCATACCATCATTCCTCAATATATGTGTGCTTTAGGTGGCCGATTCCCTGATTTGTGGGTGGTCAGTTTGATCAGGCCTAACGCAAATCTGACCATGTCCCAAAGTGGGGGCACATCATTTTTGTAAGCCCCAGACACTCCCCTATCCATCTGAGGTATAAAATTCCATCTACATGGGGGGAGTAATTAAATCCCAAACAAAACACAACTACTTTATCAAAATATCTTCATCAAAATTTGAATTTTTTAGAGAAAAATTGACATTTTGACCTTTATTTGACCTTCAATGACCCCTTGATTTTAGGATTTTTTACCATCATTTTCCAGATTGAAGAGAAAATTGAACCTGATATTTTGGTGCATCATCTGCTCCCTTCCAACTTGTAAAACTTAAGATACAGGCATTTTGGTTTTCAATTTTTTACCATTTTCGGCACTTTTTAGGGTCACTAGGTGGGCCTGGTACCCTACTTTGTGCCTTAAATCTCGAAATTAGACTTAACATTCTAATTAATGAACTTTCTTAAATGTTGAACAACTCCACTAAAAAGCATTCCTTCTGAAAAAGTGGCTACAGAAATGAAATACATCCCTTCAAAAAAACTGAGAAGTTTATAAACCGAAACTATAGATTATGGGAAAATCCCAGATTCTTGATTTTGCAGCCATTTTGACCTTGAATGACCTCTATTACATCATGGAATAGAGTTTGTTATGTGTTTAGTATTTTAAAGGATACGTCTCCTCCAGACCAACATATTGATACCAAACTTGTGGTATTCAATGAACTGTGGGCATTTTTATGGTCAATTTCTTTACCCCCACCCCATTATTCCTCAATATATGTGTGCTTCAGGTGGCCGATTCCCTGATTTGTGGGTGGTCAGTTTGACCAGGCCTAACGCAAATCTGACCATGTCCCAAAGTGGGGGCACGGCATTTTGGTAGGCCCCATATACTCCCCTATCCACCTAAAGTTAAAAAATCCATCTACATGGGGGGGTAATTAAACTCGCTAAATAAGGCTCTTTTAAGATTTGGCCGATAGCCTAATTTGTCCTTCAGGTATATTTCCAAGTACGCTTTTGCCTATAAGATTTGTTCAAAATTGTCTCGGCTGCTTTTGGGCACTGTGAGCAATAATGGGTTAAATTAAATGAGCTGGCATTGGACCAATCCGATGATTTCATGCTCTGTCAGAGAGCCTCAGAGACCACAAAGGCAATCTAATAGAAAGCTATAAGCTATAGAATCAGGAAGTGAGGAGGTTATTCAAGAGCTGGCCAGTGACCCAAAGGTTTCAACACATCTTATAGTATGAGGTAATAGGATATTGCACAGAATTGTGTAATTATAATATAGCAAAATTTGTCATAAAAGCTATAAATGCAGCAAGGGAGAGTTACATTGGAGGTTCACACTAAACCATTTATGCCTTAAGGGGCAAAAAGTGCCAGACTATTTGGGGTATTTCATTAAATTCAGGGACAATAGAACTCGGGTAAGTCATCTAACCATCTGCAAGGAAATATATGCACCATACAATACTAAATTAGATTTCTAAGAGGGAAAAAATAGCCAGATAACCCTATATTGTACCTACACCGCAGCTAGCAAGGTTAACCCTTCCAATGCTGAGGCTACTTTTGTCCAGAGACCAGAGCACAAGGATGCAAAACAATGTCATGTTGGTATTCTTTGTATTAAGCTCTCATCGAGATCTCTCAGATGAGTACCCATGTGCATATACCTGGGTTTCAATCATTTTTCAGGGTTTTTGCATCACTTTGTAATGGCCTAAGTAGTTACCAGTAGCATAAGGGTTAATACAAGTAATGAACTAGCAATGGATAAATAGACAAGCATTAAGAGGGTCTTTTTTTTGGCCGACTAACCTGATCCCTCAGTGGAAGGCAGTGATTTGACCCAGGGAAAGCCTCATTACTCTTCATTTAATGCAAGAACAAATACCCACACATATAATAGGGGTTGAGAGGGAAGCATCTCATCAGTGCTATTGATGAGACAATACAAGTGATTAGGGCTCTTGAAGTATTCATGTGCACTGAGGGTGATTACCACTTAACCCTTATGCTGCTGGTGGCTAGTTTGGCTAATACAAAATGATGCAGAAAACCTGAAAGAAAAATGATTAAAACCCTAGCACATGGGTACTCATCTAAGAGTACTCTGCAACAGCTATCAAATGAATACCAACATGACAGGGTCATCATGGTTTTTAAAAATTCTTGCATCCATGTGCTAAGGCTACTTTCGTCTTACGATTTTGGACCCAAAGATATTTGAAAACCATGTAAACCCTGTCATATTGGTATTCATTGGATAGCCGAGTACTTTCAGATGAGTACCCGTGTGCCAGGGTTTAAGTCATTTTCAGGTTTTTGCATCATTTTGTATTGGTCAAATGAGCCAGCAGCAGCATAAGGGTTAACACATGACTGTCTTCCTACTCCTCCCAATATGGATACATTTCAACACAAGTATGTCTGTGGCAACCAAAGACAGCCTGATTGATACAGAGATAACCTTTAAACATTATGGCATCTTAAGGTAAATATTTAAAGAAAGATATTTCTCAGAATTCAACCGAAAAGACTCCTCTGAATAATCTGAAAGGTGATGCTTTAATATTTTCAGGTTCATTACACAAGGACTTAATAGCATCAAATTAAACAATAATTGCCAAGGCATGAATGGGTTACAAACATGGATGCCCATATCTAATGAAGCAGGCCTCCCAGGAAATTTTGATATTTTTCCTAGCATTAGCCGAGAAATTTCTGAATATTCTCAGCTACCTTAATAAAAATGGTCTTCCACAAATAGCATTGTCTTGATGACAAAGTATAAATTAATATAGAGAAATATTTGAATGAAAATTGTTATTCCCATCTGGTATAACAATTCCTCTCTAAATAGAGTATTCCTCTATTTAAAGAGTTGATAGGTTCAGACGACTCATATCAAGACCTCCAGACGTGAACAGTTTAATTATGATTCAATAAAGCTGACCTTAAAGACGACTACCTCCTATAGATATCGATTTAAGGTTCTCCTCAAGGTTTTAATTTCCTCCTAGACCGAGCAGTGTGTTATCCCTTTAAGCCAGACCTGATCTCTTGAAGCACCATGCACACAGGGGGAGGCCATGGAGCCAGGATCAATAGGACTAATCCTAATCCTGATAATACCTTAATGTAGCCAATCGGCAGGAGCAAACCTGATAACCATACAAATATCAGGCTCGCTCCTTGACTCATAGAGTACTTTGTGATAGATATACGTAGGGATGGAAGCCTCTAAGAATGAAATGGTACAGTATGGCATCGGTACCAATGAAACGATGCAGTATTTTAATGGCAATGTACATATATAGGTACATATATATATATATATATATATATATATATATATATATATATATATATATATATATATATATATATATATATATATATATATATATATATATATATATTTATACATACATACATACATACATACATACATACATACATATATATATATATATAAATATATATATATATATATATATATATATATATATATATATATATATATATATATATATATATATATATATATATATATATATATATATATATATAATTGTATATATATATATACATGTGCCAGATATATTGCATATATAATGATACAGCATGAGGGCATTGCCTTCTTTACAGCCTGCATATTGCACATTTACTTGGGAAGAAGGGACAATAAAATGCAAGGATATAATGTTTTATTCAGATCTAGCACTGACAATCAAATCATCCTCGTGCGTTAAGAGCTCTCAACAAATGCGCACACTTCAATTTGCTAGTACATACATCTTCTGAGACTAAATTCCTCAAGAGTGGCTCTAGCCACCATTAAGTGTTCTATGTATATGTGCGTTTACCCCTCAAAGCTACAAAAGAGTTCCCCTTGAAAATGAATGTCTGGATGATAATCATAACATTATGAAAATAGTACTTAAGATAACTATTAAATTCAAGTGGGAAGAATTTACAAAATATCTTATGGAGAGTGGTTGGTTGGGTTCTGAATTGCATTTTGCCTATTGAATTTATTCCCAAAACCTTTTCATAGAAATGATATTGCGAAATACTTAAGCTTGGCCTTCTTGGGATGATATAGGCAAGAGTGGCTTAAAATAGTCATCCTTATGCTTTGGACAAAAATAGCCTCAGCATTGGAAGGGTTAAATGTCATATGTACAGGAGTGTTAACACCTTTAAAGCTACAAAAGAGTTCCCCTTGAAAATAATTGCCTGGATGATAATCATACCATCATGAAAAGAATATACTTAAGATAACTATCAAATCTATGTGGAAAGAATTCACAAAATAACTTATAGAGAATTGTTGGTAGGGTTCTGAATGGCATTTTGCCTATCACATTTAGTTCCAAAAGCTTTTCATAGAAATGTTATTGCAAAATACTATAGCATGGCCTTCTTGCATGGGATGATATAGGCAAGAGTGGGTTAAAATAGTCAGGTGCTAAATGGGAACCCCCTGGCCATTCGCGTGTTAAGAGTCCTATAACCTATGTTTTCTATGCAAGTCTCGGAAAAAAAACTCAGGTATCTTCTTAGAAACGCTGGTCATGGAAAACCACTTGCTCCCGAGGGCTAAAATACTTCTCCCTCATAGGGAGTGTTTATCTTCATTTTCTGCCAACAAGTGTTAACAAAATGTCAGTTGCCTGTTCTATGCATGTAATTGTAGCACATATCCATGGCAACCACATGCCTGTTCATTTCGAGGTGTGAGTTTCTCGTTTCCTTCTCTCAAAGAGACGTAGTAACATTCTAGGTGCTTGGTACAGAACAGGGGATCATCTTAACGTAAATTCTCTGTAATTTGGGACACTTTTTTTTTCAATAACTACGATACTTTTGGGTTCAGGGTGGCACATGTTTTCTGAAAATACATTGATGTTGTATCAGGAAGATTCACAGCTAGGTCCATATATATTATGAAATGGCAATTTTTGATCGAGGGTTGCCCAATTTTCCCATAGATTCTTTTACATAATAATCATAGTGGTCCAGATTCATAGGGTGGTCTTAATTTCCGAGAATTTAGGCAACCCATAATTGAATTGTAGTTTCCCAGATCTGCCGAACTAAAAATGACCCAACCGACAGAAAAAATTACTCTTAACTTTGTGTTATTTTAAGCGCCCGACCCAACTTAACACTGTATCTGATGAGGAATATATAACAGTGAAATTCTAATCAAATAGATAAATTAAAAGATAAATGTCAATAAAAAAGCCCGAAAAACAAGAAATAAACCAGGCTCAGTAATGCTTGGGTAAAAACAAAACAAAAAAAACAACAAACAGGATTTTCATTTCATTTTTGATTACCTCCCTACCGACTCTGCAAAAATGGTACGGGAAAGATCTGGAAAATTGCAAATTAATTAAGGGTCCCTTACGGTAGTACTGCACATGTGAGATTTCACAATATCACTGATGACTCAATTTTCCTGCCACCAGTGTATCCTAATCTCTGCATGCTAATGGTGGTTTTCCACACAGGTACCCACAGATGCGCAGGTGACACCATGACAATGCACAGGTGTTGGGTGTTAACCCTCATGCTGCTAGTGGCTAAAACCTCAGTGAGAGCTATCCAATGAATACCAACAAGACAGGGTTAAGTCAGTTTACAAAAGTCTTTGCATCCTTGTGCTTTGGACCAAAGTAGACTTAGCATTGGAAGGGTTTAGAGGACACCATTGGTGCAGTTGCCGGCATTTGATTCCTGAACTAAATGCGTGGGCAGCCTGAGCATAATACACAACCACGATAATATCTGATCAGATTGCCATCCAGTAGCCTAGATTTCTAGGCTGTCATATGTATTTTTCTCTCATTTGTTTCTGTTACCAGGCACCAACTAGTCTAGCTGGCCATAGTGGCCAACTTAGTTTACATTTCTCTCACCAGGATTCAGTTTGATTATGACAAAACCTATAGAGATAGGAGGACCAGGTGGTGCCATCTATCTACCAAACCTGGTACCACACCACAGTCCTTGGTCAACACAAAAGGGAATGTGAACTTTTCAGGGACTATGAGCCTAGTCTAGACTGAACCTAGCTTTGATTCGCAAGCTTTGTGGGTTATTGATATGCTTGGCTTATTTTTAGACATGTTATCCATAGGTGTTTGTACAACCAGGCAATCTTCTGCCCGAATTTACATGCACTATAATTGTGTCCCATTCAAAGAATACTTATAACCTGACACAGAAAAATGTCATGACTTTTTTTGCGATACCTTACAGGAGACTATTCTAAGGAGTAGGGGGTTGTAAAGCTTCATGCATTTCCTGCTCGATGTGTGAAACATACATTACATTACAATAGCAAAGTCATACTGTCCTCTGAAGTAACTTTGATCAACCCTCCTGTTTCAAAACAATTTATACAATCAAATACCAATGACTGATATTCTTCTTCAGCATTCATAATTAAATGTCAATGAACACATGCTGTACTGATGGTCTTCTGTGTGTGCTGTCTCCATTTCAAAACATATCACTTCCCATATAATTTTGACCTTGTTTGGCAAGTTTTCACTTCTAAGGATTCAGAATAAAATTATAAAAACATCAAGGAAGAAGCCATAAGAGACTATGAAAAATAGACTTTTTGATCTACTGGGATTCAATCCCTGACCTTGGGCAGTGATGAAAAATGCCAAACAGTGAGATAATGGCAGCTAGAGTAGTTAAAAGTACTAGCGGTATCAAATACCAAGGACTCGTGCAGTGATGACACAATTGGCAAACAGTCATTGTGCAATGTACTGGACTGCTCAGCAATGGGGGCAAACACATATACCAGAAAGACTCCAGTCCCAGTGTTATTTACGGTGAGATGACAGCAAAGAAGCTGTTAGATATGACAAGATCCCATATCCAGGCCTAGTGCAAAGATGATATCTGGCAAAGTCTATAGTGCATTGCACAATGACTGTTTGCCAATTGTGTCATCACTGCACAAGTCCTTGGTATTTGATCACGATAGTATTTAGACTGCTTTAAGCAATGAAGGCACCCCCTCACCAACCAGTGAGTGTAACCAAAGCTTCTAGAATTATCCTTGCTGTGTTCTTAAGCTTGATTACTCGACAAGGGTCATTTAACCCTTCCAATGCAGAAGTTACTTTCGCACATCTAAACCCTGCCATGTTGGTATTCATTGGAAAGCTCTTGCTGAGTATTCTCTGATGAGTACCCATGTGCCAAGGTTTCAGTCATATTCAGTTCCTTTGCATAATTTTGTATTGGCCACATTAGCCACCAGCAGCATAAGAGTTAATAAGTTCTAAACTTTGTATTCATTAGGAGACTTCCAGGTCTCTATTCACTGCCTGTCTCCTTCGCATGCTTTTGCATCTACAGCTCCTTAAGTTCAAGCCATTCATGCATTCATAATCAAAAATGATCACTCTTTTAGTGAAATCTTTCTGACTAAAGCACTTTTTTCGAAAATATCCAAAGGGAAAATGTTCATCAAAACCCTTCCAACAACTCTCCTTCAAATGTTTTACAAATCGAAGCTTGATGCAGAATTTATCACCAAAAGTATCCTCAATCCAGACAATCACAGAGCCTGATCAGTGAGCATGACTGGGTTACGCGGAGTGTGCGTGCCACTGCCCGCTCTCGCTAATAACGACACGACTGGCACATTGTTGCATCCTGTGTTTTCTTCCTGTTGCCATCTGCAGCTTAATGCTGAGTAGATAAGGCATGTTATTAGCGCAACTCCACGATTGCGTGCGCCGTCACGATTAAGTGCCAGTCACGAAACCCTTCCATCGGGGAGCACGCAACCCCGCCACTCCCACTACATGTCCCCTTACTTAGGGTAGACCCTCATTACTCGTATGACAGCCTAACATGGCTGATGAATTTCCTTTAACCCTTATGCTGTTGGTGGTTAATTTGGCCAATACAAAATTGTGCAAAAAAATTCCCAGAAAAATGCTTGAAACCCTGGCACATGGGTACTCAACTGACAGTACTCAGCGAAAGTTACCCGAAGAATACCAATATGACAGGGTTTAGATGGTTTTCAAAAACCTTTGCGTCATAGTGTTTTGGAAGAAAGTAGCCTCAGCATTGGAAGGATTAACTCTTTATTGCCTGAAGTGTCCGGGCACCAACATAGGCAAAACTGACTTCTGGGCAAGTGAAAATTGTCCATAACTTGCCCATAATAGCAAGTTGAAACCTGAACAATCAAAATGTTTTATGCATTGTAGTTTTAGAAGAGATTAAATTTTGAAATTAATCATAGGGAAAAAACAACTGACTGATCGAAAGTCATGGTCAGATTTGAACTATGGTAAAGCTGATAGCCAACAGGTGGCACACATTGCCTTAGACTACTCTGCTATCGAGGCAGCCCTCGACTAGTGTTAAATACTGGTGTCCCGAGATGGCCCTGTCCTAGTGTCAAGTTTCTATTTTGGTGGAGAGAAGTAACAGACAGACAGCTAAGTACAGGCAGAGGCCTGCACAAGTAGACCTCCTAAAATAGATGGCAACTAAAGGTTTTTAACCCATTAACCCTTATGCTGTTGGTGACTAATTTGGCCAATACAAAATGATGCAAAAAAGTTTAAAATGCCTGAAACCCTGGCACAATGGTAATCATCTAAGGGTACCTTGCGAGAACTATCCAATGAATACCAACATGACAGGGTTTAGATGTTTTTTCAAAAATCTTTGCATCCTTGTGCTATGGACAAAAGTAGGCTTCGCATTCATTCCAAGGGTAAAAAACAAAACATCTCTACGAGCAGTCCATCTTCTTAACTTTGTACCTACTATTACAAGTTTCTCGATACAATCATGACTGGATTTTCAATTTCAATAATCTTCACATTTTCCGCCATATTCAAGACTGAATTGTGATTAACCAGTTGTAAGTGATAAGGGTTCTCTTTGCATGAATGTGTCAAAATCTGCTCAGTGCTAAAGAGAATTCTGTTTTTGGTGCACATTTTCCAGGGTTACTCACCCGCAGCGAAACAAGCTACCACCCAATAGGATCTATAGATGTACATACCTGAAAATACAGAAAACGGATGGTCAAAAAATAGTCACAAAAAATATATTGAATTAAAGAAAAATAACCAAAAACAGATTACAAGAACATATCAAAGAAGATGTGATCTGAAATGGAATAATACAAAGTTGGGAGATTGAATACATGAGAAGGGGTTTAAGCGATTTATGTTTTTCAAAGTCCTGGAGGTTGTGAAAAAGAACTTAAATTTTGACATATAACTACAAACTGCTGTGGCAATAAAGTTCTGCAATTATCATTGCTCTAGGACAACAATCAAGTCTAGGCCCCATCTTGCAACAATGTGATTCTAGATATTAGATTGATGAAATTAAAATGCAACATCAGATAGATATGAAATGGAATAACAACACCATTGCAATAAGTAATTATTTATCAAAACTATCCAAGAGAGGATTGGCCAGCACCTATATTTTTCTGACTGTTCAACACTCAATTACGACTGATCTTATTTTTCAAAGTATAACTTTACTACCATCTTTAAACGTAGACATGTCAGTAACAATCAATATCATTCTTACTCGCCCCATGTGCCCCAGTATAACCACCATACAACCAAATAGGTCATGACCATGAAGAAACCGATCCAGCAAACAGGAATGAAATAGTATGCAGCAGCTGTTGATGTGGATGTTCTATAATCATAGTACAATGTCCTCTAGAGAAGAACGACCATGTGGTAAAGATCAGGTCATGACCATGTGACCTCCATCAGATGCGCAAACAACTAGAGTAATATAGTGTACTATTACACACATGCTTGCGTCACCAGACATAGTGCCATTTGATAGAGTGAAGCAAAGAGCAACACAATACACAGCTGAAATGATCTTTCTACTATATTCAGCTCAAATATGGTGTTGTTGTTTGTAAGTTGTCATTTGCAATAGTTAGAAAAAGAAACTTATCATCATAATTGTTATTTTTCATGGTACATATTGTTGTCAAGTGTTATGCTTTCAAAAGCACAACAATTGTGATGTCCCAGGATCAATACACATTTCAATAGCTCAATAATAATGTTGTTACATTTATTCATATCAAAAACATACAGGGAAATGAGAAATGAAGGCAAATCATGATAATAACACTGCAAAAATGTAACCCCTACATTTCTATAAACATCACAAAGTTCCTTAAGAAACTCATAAGAATAGCATCATTTAACAATTGTTCACACTGGAGAGGAGGAATGAATTTTCCTTTTTGTCTTTAGAATAAGATTGGAACCCAGGGCTTTGGGCAGAGATGGGAGACTACAAGCAGTTGGTGCCATAGTCTTAGCCAGCAGGGCATCTGGGTGTCATTTGGACACCCTAACCTTCAAAAATCAAACCTCAGGACACCCAAATTCTTTTGTGAAGAATATAATTGATTTTTCTTACTTAAATATAATTCCTATGACATTGTATAAGGTCATTGTGCCTGATTTCAAAAAGGAATTACAAGATGCCAGTCATAGCCAGCAGGGCATCTGGGTGTCATTTGGACACCCTAACCCTTTAGAAATCACACCTCAGGACACCCAAAATTCTTTTGTGAAGATTTTCTTAAAAAGTCACTTTGAAGAAAATAGTTTAATTTTCTCACCTCAATATAATTCCTATGACATTGTATAAGGTTATTGTGCCCGATTTCAATAAGTAATTACAAGACTAATTTTGTTATCTGAGTATATCATAGGTCCCCCCTTGACAAATAGGAAGCCCATAAAGTTTACAATGACCAATTCTGGGCACCCAGTTTCTAAATCCTAGCTAAGACCCTGGTTGGTGCACAATGCCTCCTGCAACTTGGCTATCGGGGCATCCCTTCTCCTGAATCTGTGATAGAACCAAATTGATTGTCTGCTCTTGCTTCCCCAACTTGACAGACAGAGCTCAAAAGTGACATTGAGAGAAAGTCACATTTATGTTAACGATGGCACATAATTGTCATCGAGTAACCATCCTAAGTCGTCAATCTTCCGAAACTTCTATTGTTGGCAAATCTCCCTTAACGAGAATCTTAGTAGTAATCATCGGCAATCTCCTTACATCAAACATCACGATTAAAACCTTTCAGACATGAAAGTGTCTATTTTGAAAGCCATCCTGGCATCTGTAGAAGATGTAGAATTGTGGTCTACATGCACAATTTATCCAGTGGTACATCAGAGGGTTCTTCTAATAATAGGGTCTATGGGTTCATTTGTTGTCAACCACCACTTCTGTGGAAGACTATGAATTATCTCCTATAATGGATGAGGAGTGAAAGTGATTCTTCTTGTTAGTTACCTGAAGAGCAATTTTAATGGTATACGCAACACATTACCTTATTTAGACATGGATGATGGTCTTTTTTTCCAATACATTTAACCTTTCCAATGCCAAGGCTACTTTCTTTCAAAGCACAAGGATGTAAAAGATTTTGCAAACAACCTAAACCATGTCATGTTGGTATTCATTAAGTAGCTCTCCCTGCATATGAGTACTATCAGATGAGTACCCATGTGCCAGGGCTTCAGTCATTTTCAGCGTTTTTGCATCATTTTGTATTGGTAAAGCCAGCAGCAGAAGGGTTAATATGTCTGAAGAGCAAGTATCACAATATAACCAACTGAATTCATCATGATTGATAAATTAATTTACAATCATACTTTATCTGCCTGATGCTATCTTTACCCATTTAAAAGAAGCGGACAAGTGATTATAATTTAAATTATATGATCATAAAGAAATATATAAAACATATACTGTGTAGGTGTGTTTATTCGCACAAAGTCATACCCTGCCATTATAATTATATGATTATAAAGAAATATATATAACATGTACTCTGTACGTGTGTTTATTCGCACATAGCCATACCCTGCCGTGACCCAGAACCAATCATAACCTTTCTGATCTGTTAATTGCATCTCGCCTGCATTCCAACAATGGCATATTCCCTACTGCCACATATCATTGCTGCATGACGTCCCCACTCTAAAGGCACACCAGCTCAGGTGACGGCAAAGTAATTTGGCTAATTGGTCAGGGGAGATTCCCCAGGTAATGTTAAGCCACCAGCATTGCTTGGTGGACTTCTTGGCAGCTGGCACATGCTGGTCAACCAGTATGAAAGCATGAGAACTGTCCCCATCACCTGCTCTGCTGGACTATAAAGGGCAAATGTAACATCAGAATGATTTAGGTTCAAAATAAGCTTATACATGTCACCTTTCAAATAAGACCTCCCCTAAACCTGCCATTATCAGCACTTATAACTCAGTTGTGGCTTATAGAAGTGTGCAAATCATTCTGATGGTTCATTTGCCCTTTGCTGATTGCTCAATAGGTATCAGACATGCAGCTTTTCAAACTATGTAGATTTAATGTTGAACCTCTGAATTCAATATCACCCCTTTGCACACCACCATAATCTATACATTTGTTACACATTGTGCAGTTAAGCCTGTTATCAACCCACAGTCATCCAACAAGGAGCCTGGTGGGATACAGGTGTCTGGATAGAATTAGCCAGACCACACTTTCTACCTTTGAAATACTTTCTAATAAGGAGTATCACTATTGTGCCTGCTATTAGCAAATGTTCTAAAAAGACCAGTGTCAGTCATACCTGTCAACTCTACTGATTTGAGCAGTACTCTACTGATTTCAGACCCCAAAATTGCTGTCTACTGATTGAGCACCTGATTTAAAGAAATCTTCTGATTAGCTACTGATTTTGCTGACTTTGAAAAGTCCTCCATCTTTTTTCTCAGCAAGTAGGTCAGTCTGCTCCTCTCTTTTCAGAGTATCTCACCTGACCCAATTACTGTGTGTAGGTAATTGATTCCTTTTAGTAAGTACTCAATTGGAATTATCATGCAGACACATATTGTTCGATGGCATTAAGAGATAAAGGTTCATTGTGGGCTAGCATCTCAAGAAAAATCTTCAATTGCTGACAAGGAAAATTCACCAACTCGTAAAATTATTTTCAGTCTTCTAAAACAAATTTTTGCCAACTCCTGTGAAATATATAAGCCCATTCCTATTAAGTTAAACTAATCACCTGACCCCTGTTGGCCAGGATTGAAACTAAACAAAATGCTGCGAAAGAGGCTCCAATAGTGAATCATCTGAAATCTCCTGATTTCGGATGGTTGAATGTTGACAGGTATGGTCAGTGATCTTCATACTGGATACTGCCTGCAAAATGTTGCTATTTATTCTGGCCCTAAATATCTTCCTTTTCTCATGCAATGCCCAATATTAAAGGAGGCCTATGCTAACCAAGCCAGTTATCTTTGTGCTATTTTCTGGCTGCCAAGTTACCCTGGCAGCTGTCTTAGTTACTGTAGCAGGTACTGACCCAAATCCAGTGGCTGGGGGGATACAGGCAAGCCAGCTGGGAGCAGTCAATCAAGGAGAGACCTTTTGAGGCATGCTACGCAAGCAGTTTGAGACCTAGCCTGCCTCCCAGGCCTTATTTTAATGTCCTCCCTTGTGGATAGATGGCTCTGAGGTATACTTATATGACTGAGCGAAATAGCCAGACATCACAGACTTGTAGCAAGTCTATTTGAGACCATGTCAAATGTTTGGCTCTCATTGCAAACATTATGACTTCTACCAATATTACAGGCACTTTCAGATTATGGAAATGTCTTAATGAACTTGATAAAAATCTAAAGGAGAGAATTCTTGGTTTGGTCCTAATTGATAATTCAATTTCAATGATATCACCAAAATAGTTATAAGCAATTTTACAGCACTAAAGCCATGACTGGATTAAAATGTTTTATGGGGGTTTGCACTCTGAAATAATCCCTTCTCACTGAATTTGATTACCCCATACCCATATGTGAGTCCATGGTAATGTTACTGCAAACGCAAATATGCATGTGTGGAATTGGAAGGGTTAACTTTTCCAATGCTAAGGCTACTTTCGTCAAAAGCACATAGATGCAAAGATTTTTGATAACTACATAAACCCTATCATGTTGGTATTCATTGAATAGCTCTCGCTGAGTACCTAGCAGATGAGTACCCATGTCCCTGGGTTTCAATCATTTTCTCAGGTTTTCTGCATCATTTTGAATTGGCCAAATAAAATAAGCCACCAGCAGCAAAAGGGTTAATAGTGGGTGTATTTTGGGATCTGCACCCTGAAATGACCCCACCTGCCTCCATACATACATACTCTGAAGTCCTCTTCTCACTCCTTAAAGTAAGCTGAGAAGTGCATGTGCTGGTTGTTGTCATTCCAGCACTGCGGCCATGCAGCCAGTGCCCGGCTATCTCCAGTACTCTAGTGTTAATTGATTGTGAGGATTTATCCCGGGCCAGTAATTACTGCATTCCCTAATCCTGACAGCTTGCAGCTCTGCTCAGCCTCAATCTATACAACAGCAAATAGTGCAGTAGCTACTTCAAAATAACCCTTCCAATGCTGAGGCTACGTTCGTTCAAAGCGCAAGGATGCAAACATTTTTGAAAACCATCGTAACCCTGTCACAATGGTATTCATTGGATAGCTCTCGCTGAGTGCTCTCAGATGAGTACCCACATGCCAGGGTTCCAGTCATTTTTCTGTGTGTTTTTTTGCATTATTTTGCATTGGCCAAATTTAGCATAGGATCGAGTCAACTACTAGACTTAATTACAGCTATTCTCCATCCCCAGGCGTACTGTACTCTACCAATGAATGCAGAAACATTAGTAAATACTGTCTCAGTTTTCCCATTCAAGTCAGAATATATGTGAACAGGCCATGAATATATACTACTTCTGAAAATAACTTTGGGGCTCGGAATTAGCTGGAGCCAGGGGATCCATTGAATTCTCATGTGGCTCCCTACCTCAGATTTCTGCAGGGAGCCAAAAGATGTATTGGTTTCCATACACAACACCGAATAAGTAGCTTTTGAAGATGCAATTGGGCTCCCTGAATTTTGATCCCTGAACACTGAAAATATGCAATCACTCTGATGGTGCAGTTATGACCAAAATTCCTCCTATACTTATCTTACAGAAAATGGTCTGGTCTGAAAAACATACCTTCAAAATAGGCAGAAAGTTTTTAGGTCCTGAAACATGAAGAACTTCACAGAAGACTAGTTACAACTTTAGTAACCCATCCTATATGCAATCAGGGAGGTCGCCATTAGTGGTAGCTCTACTGACTAGACTACAAATACAGAAGCGTTTCTCTTGGGCTGCACTGACTCACAAGAGTTACTGACAATAAATGGAATATCTTTTCTTTAAATAATATTGCTATCCAGCTTGGAAACTGTCTCGGTGAATGTGTTATGGTGCAATTTAAGGCCATTTGTGTGCATTCTCCTGTGTTTTATCTTGGCCATATAGTACGGCAGTGGGCCATAAAGTCAGGCAGTAACAGACAGAATCTACCTTAACCCTTTCATGCTTTAAGATCTCCATTACAATTGTCGTCTGTTTCTCTGATACTTTTGCAAATAACTCCAAAATGATACATAAGTTTCAAAAACATTTAAAGGACATTTGTAGGTTGAATACTCACAAATATTTCTCCCTCAAATATTTTCTGAAATATACTTTTGTAGGAGAGATATCACTGAAAATCACTAGGCCGTATTTGGCTGCTACTGGCATGAATGGGTTAAAGCTGTTTTTATATTGATTGCTCAATATCAGAGAGACTGCCAAATAAAACTGGGCCTGATGTGTGAGGAAATACGATGCTTAAACCCTACTTATTGACAATCGTCTTAAACAACTGACAGGAGGTAAATGCTGATATCATGAATCGATGTCTGCGATATCATGATACTGCATGCATGGTGCGCATAGGGATAAATTGTGAGGGATAAATTGTGAACAAAGTGGGATGGGGTGGGCTATCTCAAAGTGTGGGCCTCTCCAGCCTAGCCCAGGGTAGAGATTGGCACCTTGAAAATTTACGAGATACAATAATACATTGATATTTCCTTAACAATACTGTTCCTATCCCTAACCCTGGGACAAGCTAATCTAAAAAAAAATATTTTCTACATCGAACTAGAAACATACACCAACCCAAAATTGAGCCTAACCTGATTCAGTTCTACTTTTTCTCACCAGGTGGCCATGCTTCTTGGCTATGTTGATGACCACCCCTGTCGCCATCTGTAATCAGTCAAAGACAGCTGCCCCCCACCCCCCCCCCCCCCCCCCCTGTACCATTATAAGTTAGATCATGACTACTCCACGAGAGTATGACTGTAACAATATTATTGAGGAGGGCATAAGAGTATGTAATCAATGTTGTGACCAAGGTAGCCAGCGCCCCCTGCAGTATAAATTATAAGTTACATAACAGATGATGACTACTCTGTGGGAGCTTTTAAAAGGATGTTAGATTATTGGAGAACACATAGCTAACCCCCCTCTCATGGAGAGAGCATTACGAGATGATGAACATATTAGTTTATTATTTAACAAACCTCAAAAGGGTACAAGACCGTATGGCCTTTGAAATTATTGGGGAGGTTAAACCTACAGAGGTTCACTTTAAATCTTGCCAGTCAGTGCCGGACTCGCTGCTTCCAGATTCCGCAGGTGCTGCAACATTTTTGCCAGTCTCACCACTAAATGTCCCCAAGAAGAGGGTGGAAGTATACTGGAATATCCCTGTCAGTCCCTCGGAAGGGCCTTTATTAGAATGTGTCCTTACGAGGCATAAATTCACTCATCAGTCTGTCGGTACAATGTGGAGAAATTATGCCTCAGACGTACACATCCCAATAATGGCCCGTCCATGACATAAATTCACCAATCTGTATACTGACAGACAGACAGGGAAAGTAGACCTCTGTTATATGTTGGGACCAGAGTTACCCCCTGGAGTAGAAGTTACATAACAGATCATGACTACTCCTCTGATAGAGTATGAGAATATGGCTGTGAAAGTATTGAGAAGGGCATTAGAGTAGGTAATAATTACTGTAT
>OZ012685.1:20397592-20431862 GCA_963942565.1 Maea johnstoni
CCAATGAAGTATTATACCTTCTATCACTACAATCAAGAGCTTCAGAAATGAAAGCAGTTTTTGATAATTTAGTGGCACGCTTGGCTGTAATAGGATGCATCCTTTACTGTCCAGTGGTGTACCTTTTTAAAACTTACATAAGCAGTAGCTTGATATTTGAATTGCAAGTATTGGAAGCCATTTTCTGCTACATACAATAGGCTAACAAACAAGTAGGGCTGCATACCAGTAAAATACAGTGCTGTTATGCTGGTATTATTACTACTACTGTACCATTTCAACCTTAATGGTATACAGCCCTACAAACAAATTCACCAATTTAATTTAGTAATATCTTTAGCCAACTTATTTCAAATGTTAGTTGTTCCTCAGGCAAAATGGTGAATATCTTATTTCTACACGGGAGCTCAGACTGTCAATACCATTGTTTACAGTAGTTAGTTATGCTATGTGGGCCATTATGCCCTAGGATGCCTCATGCTATAATCCCATTTCCTTATCTACTGGTATTAACCCATTCAATCCTACACCACCGCAACAGAACAAAAGAGCCAGACTCTTTTTGTGACTGGAGGTGGGGCAAACGCAAAGAAATGTTAATAAATACTTAAATGATGCAACTCATCTTAATTAGTTTAACCAATATGTGCTTTGAGATTTCTTTGTCTGCACTTATAATTTTTTCGCAAATTTCTATGAGATCACATATAAATTCAGAAAATATTTGAAAGAGCTTTGTGGCTTTGGTTCACATTAAGGTTTCTCCTTCAAATATTCTCTAAGGTTTCGCCCCAGTCGCTAAGCTATAACTGAATTTATGAGAGCGTTTTTGTGGCCTAGTAGAGGCATGAATAGGCTAATCCATTCATGCCCATAGCAGCCAAAACTGTCTGACTGATTGGTAATATATCTCTCTAACAAAATCAAAATTTAGAAAATATTTGAAGGGGAGTTGTTCATCAGAATACTATCTACAGCTCTCCTTCAAATAGTTAGTGAATTAATGCCTCATTACAAAGTTATTTTCAAAAGTATGACAGATGCATACGACACTCATCAAGTAGATCTCTAGACATGAATGGGTTAACATTGCCCATTACTGAGACCATCAATATCATTGTTTACATCATAGCTGTATTGATCATATTGACCAATCACGCTCAGCCTCAAGGTGACCCCAAACATGCTGACATACATCCTGGTTTAACCCTCTTGCTGCTGATTGCTAATTTGGTCAAAATGAAATGATGACAAAAAGCGGAGAAGTGACTTAGAAATGGAAAAAACATATGTCCCCTCTTCGGAAATATTAGAAACGGAAACACCCAAAAAGAAAAAATTTGGGAAAATTGTTACACGTTAAAAATTAGCCATTCTACAGTATTTAATGCAGTATATAGAATGTATTGTATGATGCAATCATACCAATTCTTGGAATACTTAATATTTGTTTTGGAACATATATCAGGATCTGGCCCTGATGATTTTAAATTCATGCTGACAATAATTCCTGTGAGGACAATGGCCATTAACCTATTTCATATCACTTTTGCAAAAATGATTAATAATCTGTTTCGGGACTGAAACTAATCCATTTCAGAAATTGGCGCTGATATTTTTCCATAACAATAATCCCTAGTCCTCTTAAGCATAGTGAAATATGACAGATAGGAGGATCGATGAAACATTAGAGGAGTGGTAAATATTGGTGCACATTATCCCAACCACTGTTTCGTGTATTACAGGACAGAGAAATGGCTTGCATTGACTGAATCAATAACCGTTTTCTCACCAATCACCGAGAACCTGCCTCCTTTAACTCTTATACTGCTGGTGGCTAATTTGGCCAATACAAAAATGATGCAAAAAACCTTGAAAATGATTGAAACTCTGGCACATAGGTACTCATGTGAGTACTCAGCGAGAGCTATCTAATAAATACCAACGTGACAGGGTTTAAATGGTTTTCAAAAAAACTTGCCTCCTTATGCCTTGAACGAAAGGAGCCTCAGCATTGCAAGGGTTAAACCCTTACTGAGGCTACTTTCATCCAAATGACAAGAAAGCAAAGATTTTTGAAAACCATCCAAACCATGTCTTGTTGGTATTCATTGGATAGCTTTCATTGAGTACTCTCAGATGAGTACCCATGTGTCAGGGTTTCAGTCATTTATCAGATTTTAAAAAATCATTTTGCATTGGGCCAAATTAGCCACCAGCAGCATCTTAAAGGGTTAAAGCGTGATACCCTTACTAGTAACGCAAGGTACACATACCACACATATCAGCGTGTAATATACTTATTGGAGTTTACTCAGCACATTAGAGAAATCGCACACAAACAGTGTTGGCTTCAACCGCTCATTCCGCGATCGTGGTAACTGTAAATGAGCACTGCTTTATTCAAGTATCTGCATTTTCCCTGCTCAAACACGAACCAATCAATGAGCTGCGTCAGGCGTGTTCCACCAATTAGCCGGCCACGCCCAATTAAGCACACACCTAGCCTCTTTATCTGCCTTTTTGCATGCTGTTTTTTTCTATCTTCCTCAACCCATTCATGCATGAACATAGCGTCCTAAAAGGGCCCGACTATTCTGATGATATCTTTCAAACAAAAGCGTCTGAGGATAATGTTAGGAGAAAGACTGTTTTACAGTACCAGTTTTTTTGTGTGTTTTTTATCATTATCATTTCTGTTTATAATCTATTTTCCAGACGAGTCACACGTCATCAATTCGATTACAATGCATACCAATCAAGTTGTTTTACAGTACAAGTAATCACAACGTTTCATTATATATTTTGTGATTTTGTGCTTCATTTTTTCCAAATTAATTTCAGAAGTATCATAGTTGCAGGCTAAACTTTGTCAGGAGACCTCTAGGCATAGATAGGATACCCAACCAAAGCTGGGTACAGTAAGTGCTTATTCTTCCAACAAAACATCCACAAAGATACTCACACTGTACTGTTTCAATGAAAAGGGGTGTACTTTAATGGCCTAGTGGTTATGATGCCTGGCTCTTTTCAAAAGTGTAAGGAATATCTACTTGATAGACACTCAGTCAACATATACCCTTGACATAGTTTTAACAGTTGCTCAATTTGTTGTGTTGAAGTTCTTATCTGTTTTTCCTAAGGCTGTATGTGACCTAGTTCAGGCCCTGCACGTTCAATAACCCATCCAATGCTGAGGCTACTTCTGTCCAAAGCACAAGGATGAAAAGATATTCAAAAACCATCTAAACCCTGTCATGTTGGTACTCATTAGATAGCTCTCACTGAGTACTCTCAGAAGAGTGCCATGGTTTCAGTCATTTTTCAGCTTTTTTTGCACCATATTGTAAGAGCAATTTTAGCAACGTGCAGAATAAGGGTTAAATGACCTAGTTGGTTCAGAATATCACTGAGTGGAGGACAGTCATAAAATAAGATGGATTATTTAGTATGTAACAGCAGGTGGATAATGAATGATGTACCTCTCAGAACTGGAGCTTCAGTCATACATATAGTTATTAGTGGTCTGATAAACTCAACCCATCCATGCTCAGAGATGTATCCTACAAATTCCTTGATAATCTTAGAAAATAACTTGGATACAAAGAGCGATTTTTGCAAAATATTAGTAATTGCGTAGTGATTCATACTCCTCCTTTAAATGTTTTCCACAATTTACTATATAAATACCTCCAAAATAGACATACCTTTTGGGGGGCTTCCTAGGGCTGAATTAGGTTCAAGTTTCAAAACTAAGAATGACCACAAAAGACTTTTAAATCATAAATTGAAGTGGTTTCTGGAGGAGGGAGGTCTTTATATACAGGCAATATTCTATTTGTCCTTCAAGAGGTGGAGTTTAAGAACTGGCCATCGCATGGTTTCTCTTCTCAGGTTGGCCAGTTCCAAAAGTTAAGTGGATGTCATCAGAATATGATTTAAGTAAATGCCTATGACGTACTTGAAGTTGTGATAAGACTAAACTGATAAGATAATTAACCTTTGATAACATAAATATTCTTACTTCATGCCTAGACTGATTAATCCTGGAAACTAAATATGACACCAATAAGAATTGCTTTGAAATAGCCATGAATTCCTGAAGTATTTGAAGGAGATATCTTAATCAGATTGTGATTTACATTTATTTTTTAGATATTTTATCCTAGAATGCTTTCATTATTAATCAATTCATGCCTAGAGCTTTCTCTGCCATGTATAGATTGTACCTATGACAGTTTTGAAAATAACTTGGTTATCAATCACAATAATTCACAAAATATTTGAAAGAAGTTGAGGCCATTAGGTTCTTATCAACTTTTCTTCAACAAATAGTCTGTGCATTTTTGGGCTGTATATATACACAAATGGGTAGCTGTCATCAAGAAGGTGGTTTTGACTTGAATGGGTTGATATTTATCAGTATCATGCAGTTCAATAGACGACCCAGTAAACATTGATATCTGCTTGATTTATCAAAACATGATAAAACTACTGAGCTGCCTGGTTTTGGCATATATCATATTTAAGGTCAAGGTCAGAGCTGAGGATGTGGTTTGTGGGTTAACCCAGAGATCTTCTTGACTGGTGTATTCTGGACCTACAAAACTCTAAAGAATAACTTAAAGTTTAATTCATAGAATATTTCAAGGAGAGTTGTCAGTTTGGTTCTACATTAACCAATTAATGCTAAAATATTTCCTCCAGATATTGTCTAGAACTACAATAATTTAGACATAACTTTGGAATATGAGAATGGTTTTACAAAATATCTGAAGGAGAGTTGTTTGTATCATGTTCTAACTGACGTTTCTCAATCAAATATTTTACTAACTAATGCCTTTTCCTGCATACTTGTCTCAAAGTTATCAGGCTGTTTTGGCAACATTGAGCAATAATGGGTTGATCTTTCAAATTTCTTCCCTAAAATGACTAAACCAAACTTGTCAGAATATTCCTAAGAGTTACTGGCATCTCAGGGTTAACAGTCTACTGCTGTAGTAGGTACCAGGTTTTATGATTCTGTCTATACTGATCAGGAAACAACAGGCAGACATTAAAGACCAAAAATAGATGGAAAGGTCCACTGGCAGGGCAACAGAAATAAGTTGGTTTGGTTTTATTTTTCTGAGACGAGGGTAAGTAGATTTGCCTACTACCATCATAAATGCTCAGCAGTCTGTGGAATTGCCTTAGACAACTCAACTATCGGGACAGGCCCTCTGAGACGAGAGCATGTAGATATGCCAAGAGGCCCTATTTTGTCAACTGTCATCAACGCTCAGCAGTCAGTAAAAATGCCCTAGACCGCTCAACTATCAGGACAGGCCTTCTGAGACGAGGGTAAGTAGATTTGCCTACTACCATTATAAACGCTTAGCAGTCTGTGGAATTGCCTTAGACAACTCAACTATCGGGACAGGCCCTCTGAGACGAGAGCATGTAGATATGCCAAGAGGCCCTGTCTTGTCAACTGTCATCAATGCTCAGCAGTCAGTAAAAATGGCCTAGACCGCTCAACTATCGGGACAGGCCCTCTGAGACAAGATTACGTAGATATGCCAAGAGGCCCTGTCTTGTCAACTGTCATCAACGCTCCTACATCCTACGCTGGCAATCTCAGCGCTGCTAGATCAATCTCTGCCCGCAATCTACTTAATTCAATTGCCCACCAATCATTCTTCTCGCAGTCTCCCAGAGATTTCCCGACCATTGATTTCCCCGGTTCCGTCTTTTCTTCCGTATTTGCTCTCAGCCTGGGTGGCATTCAGCCCTCCCATACATCAATGCAGGCAACCTGGATAGGATCTTAACCCATTCACACCTGGAGCGCAAAAAAGATACGACTATTTTTATGATATCTCATCTCAGGTATCTATAAATTAAAGCACTTTTTATGAAAATATTCACCAAAAAATTAGTCATCACTCAAAGAAAAAAATTGGTAATATTTTGCATATTCATGCTCTGAAACGAAGTTACTTTTACGAGTATTAAAGATTCTGACAACACTATCCAAGGAGGCCTCTGGCAATGAATGTGTTAAAGCTGACAAACACATTTTAGGACAATTTGCTTTCCCAATGGAGCCTGAGTAAACAGCTAATGTGAACTGATGACCAAACCCACTCATGCCTCAAGGTCTTCCTCACTGATGTCATCTTGATATATGGCACTTTTGAAGATACCTTAAGAATTAGGCATTTATTCACAATATATCTTGAGGAAACAATTTAAATTTGTTATGCTACTGAAGTCATGCTATTTGGAAACGCGCATTTTATCACTCGGCTAATAATTCAAACTGGTTTTAAAACAACACATTGTTTCCATCTGATGTTTATAAGTGACTTCTAGCAATGTTAAGAAACCAGAAACAATGTTGGGCATCAATAACACTGAGTGAGAGCAACTTCGGGCATTAAACTGCATGTTTCAATGTAGCGCAAATTAAATAGTGATTAGGTTCTGAACAACATTTCTCCTTTAAATATCATACATAAAATACTCTCATAAAAATACATCTCCTTTTTCCTTCACATTTTTCCTTTAAAAATATCTTACATAGAATGCTCTCACAAAAATACACAAAATTTTCCTTTGCATTTTTCCTTTAATGTCTTACATAAAATGCTCTCATAAAAATTTACATGTATCACCAAATTAACATGATGCTTTTGGTAGCTGCAGGCATGAACTAACATTCTATCATTCTCAGCAACTGAGGACCCTATTTTTTTCCAAGTGCACAAGGAAAGGCACTTACTAGATAAGATCACTTAAACTTGAAATGAATAGCATTTCCTTATTTTTTTCCTCTTTGTAAGATTAGAAGCTAACACTAAGGACGTGTGACATGCCCATGCAGATCAGTGTTAGTGACTCAGTCAGCCAGTCACTAAATCCACTATCTTAACAGTCCCAACGCTGGGGCTAAGTCTTTCGCTTTGAGCACCCAGACGCAAAGATTTTTGAAATCCACCTACACCCTATCATGTTGGTATTCATCGTACAGCTCTCACTGAGTACTATCAGATGAGTACCCATATGCCAGGGTTTCAGTCATTTTTCTCATCTTTTTTGCATCATTTTGTATTGGTTAAATTGGCCATGAACAATACATGCCAAAGTTCTAGCTTATGTTATAACATATTTCTGGCTAGTAAAAAATTATGTCAGGCAAGTAAAAATTATTAGCTACTTGCCTGGCATGGTAAGTTAGTTTTGAAAATTATGTTGGTGCTAGCACATGTTCATTAGGTACAGATGATGTGATATATGACTTTTGGAAATCTTCACCCTTCCTATGGTTTCAGTAGTGAATCAAAGGTCAAATCCATTATGGAAAGTATGAAAAATATTTCTACTAAGTCAATCGAATACCTTGATAGGGTGCGCTGCAGAATGAACCCCCCCCCCCCCAACTAAATGGCTCACACACCCCTAAGAGATCAGCATGGGAGTCAATTCCATTAATGGTGCATTATAAGATGAAGCACTATTGCTACTTCGTCAATAAAATGACATGATGGGTCACATCAAAGAAACAACCCCCAACACCAGCCGCTATCATAAAGATACGGCTACATTTTTAGCAACATCCATTGATATTGAGGAGTATATCACCTGACTCTTAGTCATCAGGGTCTGAGTGAATCGGAATATGAATTCTTCAAAAATAATGTAAAAGTATAGGCACAACTGAGACTCTTGGCTCTTCTCTTCCTGTCATATGTAGATTCATAAAAGTATAAGCACATGTACAGAGACATTTACCAAATGAGTATGACCAAAGAGAAGTTCCTCCTCCTCTCTCTGTCTGTCTGTCTGTCTGTCTCTGTCTGTCTGTCTCTGTCTCTGTCTCTGTCTGTCTATCTCTCTCTCTCTGTCTGTCTGTCTGTCTGTCTGTCTTTCTCTCTCTCTCTCTCTCTCTCTCTCTCTCTCTCTCTCTCTCTCTCTCTCTCTCTCTCTCTCTCTCTCTCTCTCTCTCTCTCTCTCTCTCTCTCTATCCCCCAATTATCTATGGATCCTTAAAGGTAAGGTAAGGTAGACATATCTACAGGCACACTTATTAAACCTGATATGCGTCACCAATGATGCAGTTCCCCCCTCGCTCGCATTTCCCAATCATCAGTGGGCTGAGTTAGTCAGATGACAATTGTATGAAAGGTAACAGCAAACTCTAGCATTAACACAGTCAGTAACATTATACTGATTAGAATTCAGCCCACACGCCCCCCATCCCTTCCCTATCTCAACCCCTGCTATTGGTCTGAATCTGGGTGAGCCAGGATCTAACTTCATTAGAGACATCATGAAAATATAGCTACTCATGCAGACAGCATTACATTGATCAGGTATATACATCTGAGTGAGTCAGGATTCAATTATATTGTATGTATCATAAAAGTGTATATAGCGAGCAACATTAAACTGATGAGAAATACACCTAAAACCCACCCACCTCCCTCTGAATATGGGAGCCAGGAATCAATTGCATTGAAAGTATGAGAAAAATATTATCAGCTCTACAGTCAGCAAAAATGATTAGGCCCGCAAGTAAAAATCCCCCCCCCCCCTTTCACTCATCAGGATTCACTCATATGCTTCATAGCAATGTTGTTTTCAAAAGTACGACACTTGCCAAATTATCTCTAGGTATGAATGTGTTCATGAGAGCGAGCTTTTATATAAACTATAGGTATACAGTCAGCTACTTAACATTGATTAGAAGATTCTATAACCCTTACGCTGCTGGTGACTAATTTGGTCAATACAAAATGATTAAAAAAAACTGAAAAATGACCGAAACCCTGACATATGAGTACTCATCTGAGAGCACACAGTGAGAGCTATCCAATGAATACCAACATAACAGGGTTTAGATGCTTTTCTAAAAATATTGCTCCTGTTTGCTCTGGAAGAAAGTAGCCTCAGTATTAGAAGGGTTGACATTGATTAGATGTTTAAATCTATCACTAACCCTCCACCCTCAACTATTCATGACACACACACATACATGCACACACAATTCACACATAAACACACACACAAACTGAGGATGTGAGCAAGATAGAATCCAATTCCATTAAAGGTGTGAGCCTGCAGCAGTCACTAGCAGCCAGGTACAGAGAGATCCAGCATGGAGGATAGCTCCATGCTGGCTTTAATATCCGCTGCCACCACCGACAGCAGTCTGAGCACACTGATAATCAACACATATACAATCAACCAGCCGCCCACTGTGGAATAACATAACTACACGATGCTGATTCTCAGGGACACCGAACCACAGCAACAAACTAAATCAGGAAAACAAGAATAGGTAATAAGTTAATTGTGTCTTTTTCATTTAAGCCATTTTTCATAAAATGCATCAGTACACATACAAGTCGAAGAATCTCTCTTCTGAACTAAGGTGTGGTATTATGTCTTTCTTATGCGAGTATAATATTTTCTTACCACATATATCACATTCACTATACTCTAGTCTGACTCAGCACCACGCAGTATGTGTTTCTCTCATAACTATTGTTATTTACTGTCATTATAATTGGATGTCCATTCATGAGCTTCTTTTGCCATCCAAGTCTTCTATTCCTAGGGACCCCCGTTCATGTTTCCAGCAGTGACCATTGTGTTGGTTTACATTAATGACACTGATAATGAGGATGATGATGAGGATGAGGATGATGACAATGACGATGATGATGCTGATGATGATGAGGATGATGATGATGATGATGAAGATGAAAATAAAGATGATCATGATGATGATTAGTTTGATGATGATTGGGATGACAGCACCAAGATGATGATGATGATGATCGTCATCATCATCGTCATCATCATCATCATCATCCTCATCCTCATCGGAAATCATTGTCATATTTAAAACAACACGCTTTACTGCCCTGAACTAAATGGACTATATGACTATTGACAGCGTGCTTAAGGGCAATGCTTACACTGGTCTAAGGAATGCGGACACATTGCATGATACCATACTGTACTGTACTGCAATGACCAAATCTCTATTGACAATATGCCTGGGGGGAATAGTTGCTCTTATCCCTGTGCGGATGCCGCATGTAACACCAGACTGTACTGTATTGTACCATATGATGCCTGTATCTCTACATGCTATTGGGTATATTATTGTTATAAGTTGGATTTAATGTAAAATGCATGTAGTTCCATTAACTTCATGCTTAAAGGTTATAATTTGTTCAGATCTGTGTATGGCATGAAATGTTTACACCATACACTAATATACAATGCATGTAGTTCCATTGACTTCAAGCTTGAGGGGTATAATTTGCTCTGATCTGAGTATGGGTTCAAATGTTTACTGCACCATCCTGTATGTACTGCACCATGCATGTGGTTCCATTAACTCTTCCAATGCTGAGGCTTTTTTCATCCAAAGCACAAATAAGGATGTAAAGATTTTTGAGAACCATCTAAAACCTGTCATGTTGGTATTCATAGGATAGCCCTCGCCGAGTACTCTTAGATGAGTACCCATGTGGCAGGGTTTCAGTCATTTTTCAAATTTATTGCATCATTTTGTATTGGCCAAATTAGCCACCAACAGCATTAGAGTTAACTACATGCTTTTAGGGGTATTATTAGCTCTGGTATGAGTTGTGGCTTGAAATGTTTTCACCATACAGTAATATACTCCACGCACTATCCTATTTGTTCCATGCGTGTAGTTCCATCAACTACACGATGATGCTTCAGGGACCCATATTATAGCTGCCCTGTGTTTGGCACCCTAGCGTATACTACAGATCACAGGGCAACTTGCTGTAGGGAAAGAAAATCGCTGTGACCCACTTACAGCCACATCATCTCATCCCATACAGCACTGTGAAAAAATTACTAAGAAAATAAATCATCCAGGATATTGGCATGCTAGACCTTGTGGGTTATGTTATTATTTGCGCTCTGTTTCCCGATGACTGGGAATAACAACTAAAGAGAATGTGCGGGTGGCTATAAAGATAACACTACAGCATAATGCATAAGAATTGGCACCTTTAAAATTTTCATGATACGATACAATATCACTATTTCCTTACCGATAGGATATCTTAACAGTGTTTTAAATAATACTTTCAAGGTCCTTAACCCTTGTGCTGCTGGTTGCTAATTTGGCCAATACAAAAATCTTTTAATGAATACTGAGAAACCTGGCACATGGTACTCATCTGAAAGTACTTAATCAGAGCTATTAAGTGAATACCAACATGACAGGGTTTAGATAGTTTTCAGAAATATTTGTGATTTTGTGCTTTGGATGAAAGTAGTAGCCTCAGCATTGGAAGGGTTAAAGAATCTTGTTTGTTTAGCACTGTAAGCAGGGTCTTAGCCAGCAGGGTGTCAGGGTGTCTTTTTGGCACCCTGGTCCCTGAAAAATACCTATTTTGGGGGGAAAAGACACCCTATCTTTTGGTTAGAATTTTTTGAAAACATTAATTACAAGTAGATATTTCAAAAAGTTTTATCCTTAAATGATAACTAAGACATTTGTTGAAGAAATAAAGCATATAATTACTTGATTTGTCAATGTGCATGGTCAGTATGATGACTTATCTTTTTTCAGTGAGGGGGTTTGGACACCCTGTTTTCTTGAAACCCCATTTTGGACACCCTGTTATGAACATCCTGGCTAAGACCTTGACTGTAAGTTTTGGAAATTTTGGAAACTGCCTTCCTGTGGAGCAGTACAGGTTGCAGTCTTGAAGTCAATTTCATATTCTTATAAGTAAGCAGTACTTGTATACCAATTATTTTACAATACAATATTTCTTTCCTATTTGATAACGATAGTTGGCCTATTGTATTGAGCATCAATACTAAATTCTAGTAAATACTTCTTCCAGTCAATTTCTCTAATATGATACTCCTGGTGGTGAAAATCCTAGAAGGAAAAATGCAGTACTTAACTTATTTATATCTGAAATACCAACGAATAGCCTATGTTGGTGACATATTTTGACCAGAGCATTTTTGGAAAATAATTCATGAAGAAATGATGATCAAGTTGATGGTTCAGTTTCTACCCTACATTGACCAGTGCATTGTACCTATTTTAAGTAACTACAAGCCCTTAGTCTATACCGGTAACAGCTATTCCGTCAACAACTGTCTTAGATTTCTGTTAGAGGGTAATCAGTATGTATCCCAAAGCCACGTACATGCTCTCCATCACTTTATTTACCAAGTGAAAATATGCCATCGTTTCTGTTGACACGTTCTCTGAGAAACAGCACATGTTTGGTATGTTGCCTGACACTACCTTCTTTCTTTACAACAAACAGTCATGTTGGCACCAATACACCCAGGATACAATGACATACATTGTGGGGGGGGGGGGTGGATGTAGCCTGTAACCCCCCAGCCACAGATATATTCTCTGAGGACCAGCACATGGTAAGTATGTTGCCTGACACTACCTTCTTTCTTTACAACAAACAGTAATGTTGGCACCAGTACACCTAGGATGCAATGACATACCCCCCCCCCCCCCCCCCCCCCCCCCCCAGCCACAAATACATTCTCACATTCTCTGAGAAACAGCTGCATAAGTTTGGTATTTTGCCTGCTTCCATTATGGAAAACACCAATGTTGACACAAATAAACCCAGGATACAATGACATACCTAATGTAAAGGGGGGACTCCTGAGGTTGCAGTCACCACCCCCCCCCCCCTCCAGCCACAAATACATTCTCTGAAAAACAGTATATGTTTGGGGTATGTTGCCTGCATCCAGTATGCATGGCAAATACCAATGTTGGCAGCAATAAACCTATGGTAAGAGTAGGCACTTTGTAAGGCATGGGGGTAGGGGTGGGGCTGACTGCACCCATTCCATTTTTCATTATTGTTTTCTCATTTTTCGTATAGGCCAACCAAGGCCTGGTGACTGGGTTCTTGATAATATGCACAATTACCCCAGCCCCAGACAATGGTAATAGAGAGATAGTGTAGTTGGATCAATACATAGCAGGCATACTACAGCTAACTCAAACAATGCAAAAAGGAATTCAGTTTTTCTTATTGATCATTCTCAGGCCAGGCGTCAGCAAGTAAATTAGAGACATAATGTAAAGTAAACAGCCATAGTTTCCTTTGATTGTCTAACTGTGAACATCCCTGCAGGTAACCATGCATGCAGTTAACTCTTTCATGCCCTTGACAGTGTGTCGTGGTTTAATAATGATCTTGGTACTTGTTTTGATAGCTCATGCTTTGTACATATGATTGAGTTTGCTGAATTCCTTTCGGAAAATAACATTTTCTGGGGGAGGGGTTAAACGGACTATAATTAAGAATTCGCAGCCTAGAAATCGAGGCTAATAATGTAAAAAAAACACATTTAAATATAGTAAAACACAGTAAAGCCTATTAGATAGGCTACTGGCTAGCTGCTGGCTCCACACATGTGGCCTAACATGGCCTGCACAGATTGTCATTCATATCCAACAGTGGATACATCTTATCTCACCACTAAGCATGTAGCTCTATCTAAATCATTATGATTTATCACTCACTGACCCCAGGGGTCGATAGGTGCAACATCCAGTCAGTGCCTCTGGAATGGATTAAACCTTTCACACCAGGAGCTTTCCTTAAAACCCTCAACCAGATATACTGTGAATTCTCAGAAAGAATTAAGGCCATTTATCATTATTGTGAAAAATAATTTAAGGGGAATCGGGGACACCCTTGATCACAAACATCATAGCGCAGTAATATATAGGAAATATTCATGATTATCGGTAATCTTTTGCGGATACAGACTAATTAGGTACTGTATCTAGTTAGTATTACCTAAGGCTACTATAAGGACATTTGGGAATATCGTGTTGCATGTTCAGATTGGTATACCTATTAATATCTAAGCTCTAATTGTGATTGGATCAAACAGCATTAAATTTGGCAAATCATTCCAAAATGACTTCTTTCTTGATTTAAACCATTTATCACCAGAGAGCACAGACTATAAAGCCAAACAGATTTAAGGGGTGTCTTTCTAATGAAAGTTTAATACAGAAAACTATTCAATATGAACACCAGTGTCGATAACCAGATACGCAACCAGCAGATCTCGCTTAACAGCCTTGGCACGACTCCTAGCCCAGGTGTTGACGAGAATAACTAAAGCAGTGCATTCTGCCAGAAACTCTTAAAGGTTCATTATTCTGTGCATGTGCTTGAGCAACTTCATCTATAATGTAAGTAAATATGAGAGCCCTTATTCGCCTATCTCCAGTCATATAATGATGTCACACTGAGGTGAGATTAGGTGTTCAGAGGGCTTTTATTTACAGTGCGCTCATGGTAATTGGTCCGTGGCAACCAATCCATGTTTCTTCATCTAAGATATGAAGAAAAATATGTCCTTGCAACATGGCCAAATATATTCCCTCCAATATTTTGGAAAATAAAGGTTGATTATTGAGCTAAATGCCATAAAATCAAATCCTAACATAATGCCATAAAAATCAAATGATAACTGTCAAAGAGGACTCAAGGCATGATGGTGTTATTGCACTAACGATGTGTCTGACATATCACATCCTCTTCCCCAAATCAGCACATAAACCTTTAAGAGGCTGGTGGCCTATTTGGCTAAAACAAATTTATGCCAAAAACCTGAGAAATGACTGAAATCTTGGCACATTGGTACTCATCTGAGAGTACTCAGCGAGAGCTAATTCCAATGAATACCAACATGACAGTTTTCAAAAATCTTTGCATCCCTGTGCATTGGACAAAAGTTATAGCCTCAGTATTGGGAAGCTTAAGAACCGACTATTTGATTACTTTCTGAGTAGATCATGTGAGCTAGCAGCTAAGATTCTAGTCAATATATCTATGGCTATACAAAATAGCCACAGAAGAAGAAAAATATTGTCATGTGAGGGTATTAATTTATCATAGAAATGTCAATAAATGTCAATAAATCAATGCATTACATATAAAGATGACACGTGCGTGTGCGTGTGTGTAATTCATTACATGATTGATGATACAGAATTAAATTATAAGGAGTGCATTTCTTGATGAATGTAAAGACTTAACATGCTAGCCTTTTGGGCCCCTATCCTCAAAACGTTAGAGGCCTAGAACTAACTGTAGTAGTTCTTTACTGGCCCTTAATAAATCACCCTTTTCATTGAATCCTGGTTCAGCATCAGAGAGGATGGGATTAAGGTCAGAGACAGCGCAACATCTCAATGAACTCTAGCTGTTTACTGAACTGTTAATTAACCTTGGCTCGGGGTAGAAGTTAATAACAAGAAGCTATGATGACAGTACAAATACAAACATCCCAAGATCCCAATCTACATTCCTGAGTGTGTCAGTTTCCGCATGGCTGCCTGGACAGCTGGGTGCCTGCCTAGCATTGCCCTCTAATAGAACTCATCTTACATCATCGGTCCACGTAGAGTCTATGATCAACAAAAATATTGCTTTTCTCTGATCTGGTCTATCTTTTGATCAATATTTAGGTGTTAGTTTGAGTTGCTGTTGATAGATGGCGCCAATGGTGGTCACCCTGGTCAGTCAGAATCAAGAAATTTGAAATGAACCCATGCTGGCCACCTGGTGAGCCAATAGAGAACTACATATGGGTAGAAATCTTAGAGTGGTATATAAACATAAGTTAAACAATTCAAGAAGTGAAATAAATTTCTTGGCCTAGGACTAGGCTACGGTCCACGCAATACAAGATACTAAATTAACCTATTCACGCTCAGAGTTTCTCTAGAAAATATAGTCTGCTACTTACATACTTTGGAGAATGACTTAGAAATGAAGCAAAAGTTGGGGAAATATTTATAGGAGAAATCAATCATTATTTTGCACCTAACCAACAACTCTCCTTCAAATATTTTGCATGCAATACAAGACACTTTAACCATTCCATTGCACAAGGATGCAAAGATTTTAAATAACCATATAAACCCTGGTCCATTTAAAGAAATGGACTAGTACAATCAACTTCTCCAAGACAGAAGTCACTGAATCAGAACTCAACATTTTCCAAGAGCAGCTGGTTCATTTGCAAGGGAATTGGTTTTCAAGCATATCTGAAGCTTCATTCAAGCAATTTGGATGTACAACCCTTGTGGATCGTTATCTGACCCTTGGAGTTATGGGTACACCAAAATTTTGAGGAGTGTAGTTTTGTAAAATGTCATTTTCAAATTGAATTCATTTCACCCCATTAGAAATGCAATTATATTTTATTGGGGATAATGCCTTATTTTAATAAATGAATATATGTCAACGTTTATGGTTTATGTTGTAGTCTCCCTTGAAAGGAAGAATGCCCAAAAGTTTTAAGATTGCCAATTTTGGGGACCCAGTTTGTAGATCCTGGCTATGACCCTGCCCAGGATGTTATGGCCGGCTTGCCTGACTCTTTAGGCTGCCTACAGGACCCCACCAGAGGCCTGGCTGTCAGCAGGATTGACTGACTGCCAGAGAGTGTGTTCTATATAAACAGGCCAAGTGTGGAGACCTTAAACTAGGCCAAGAGAGTCACAGCTCCTCCACTTCTAAGGCCTCTCACAGAATAGAACAATATCCATTCGCCTTTTCCAACTGGAAAGACACTAGAACATATATATCTATACAAGGCTACTCCAGGCTTGCGATACCTAAAAATTACAGTATCCATTCGCCTTTTTTTCCAAATATTCTATAACGAATAACCTATGGTATAGCTGAAAAATTTGCTATTCCTTCTTATTAGAAACAATATCCAAACTGTTTTGCAAAGTCAACCAAAACCATCCTGTACAATGGTGGGTATTTCTGAGACAGATACAACACAAGCTTCCTCTTAGTATATTATTGTATATTAACATCCTCAATATAACCAATATCAAATGAAACAGTCACATTGACATGTACTTCTTATCTATGCCTATAGACGGATACATATTTAGGCGTCTCATATTATACCACAGTATCCACACATTCTGCATAGACAATATCCAATAATACGGCCACTCTTGTGTGTATTTCATATCTGGGCTAGTAGACAGACACCCAAGGGTTATCATTTAATAATATAACATACAAACATTAAGAGTAACTTAAATCATGTGATGTAGTCACCCTGACACATCAAGTTTCTTATCTAGACCTGCATGAGCTCAATAGTTAAGTAGGCCAGTAAAAAAAACTTCAACTAGTCCAACAGGGCCAGTAAATATTTCGGACAAGTTTCCCCTCAAGAATATCCAAAACAGTTTTGAAATAAATGAAGATAGAATAAATAAAAATAAATGTTGTCTGTAAATTTTATGCAATGTTTTTTCTTTTACTGTTTAAGAAAAAAATTGTAGGACCAGTAAAATTTTTGCAGGACCAGTATTTCTCCGGTGTTACTGGTCCTACGGGGCCAGTACCATTTTAAGTTCGCATTGAGGCCTGACAATACAATACTTGCATTGTTCTACCATTCATACATTCCTCTACTGAAACACACATTCCTATACTGATCAGTCCTCAGGCATGCATTAAGAGATGCTGCATGTCTCAGGACATCTATTATTCAAAGCCACCTCATCCTTTCTTCATCTTCACCGATACCATACACTGAATGCCACCTCTGCCTCCGACCCATATTGAATACATAAAACTTAACCCTTCCAATGCTGAAGCAACTTTCATCAAAAGCACAAGGACGGAAAGAATTTTGAAAAGCATCTAAACCCTGTCATGTTCGTATTCATTGGATAGCTCTTGCTGAGTACTCTCAGATGAGTACCCATGTGCCAGGGTTTCGTTCAATTTTCAGTTTTTTTTCATCATTTTGTATTGGCCAAATTAGCCACCACCAGCATAAGGGTTAATTGATAGAGAAGAGCTGATCGGCAACAAGGATGTTTGTAGTAGTACTGTTGTGTTATCGTACAAACATATTGATAGATGTGACAGCACATCTAGATCTTTGATACACTAGAGCCTGGGATCTAAATAACCGGTATATATCTGTATTGATAACAAATGTAGAGGGGCACCTTGCCAGCATATATACAATCTCAATAGTCAAGGGGGTGTGTGTTTAAGGATGAGGATGTTTGTAGAATAGATAATGGTATCATTAAACTTCTTAAAAACACAAGATGTGATTGACAATGGGGTGAGGATACCTTCAACCCATCTTGATGAAGATTGTTTGAGAATGAGGATGTTTGTAGAATAGATAAGATCTTCATTAAACTTCTTAAAACACAAGGTTTGATTGACAATGGGGTGAGGATACCTTCAACCCATCTTCAAATATATTATACAGAACAAAAAGGGGTGGGACTAAGAGGACAATTCAAATAGGGTAAAGATGGTCATTGTATATTCTTAACAAGAAACAATTATTCTAATGCGATTAACATAGATATTGAAATAGAACATAATCATTAATGCACAAACTGAAGTCCTAATAGCACATAAAGCAAACAATACAGATGGACATAAGTCTTATCAAGACTTAAACCGATCCTCTACTTAGAATATATCCAAGTGCATCAGAAGTTCCCACACCATGCTTCTCCCTACATTTTTTCTAGGAGCAATAAGTGTACCTCATACCGTCCACTTCATAAAAGAGCACCCCCTCCCCCATGTCCATGAAAAACAATCTGACTTTTATCCATTGTAAAAACTATACCCCATCCCATGCTTTGGATGACCCCATCAGATACATATATGGCTATTTCCATATCCCAGGCAATAAGAATATCCCAGACCCTCCTACCCTGCATACAGGATGGTAGTTCAGGGGGTTGTAGAAGGTGTTATGAAGTAAAGATCGTCACCTGATTATCTTGTGAAGTTTGAGCAGATTGAGGAATTTGTTGCGACGAGGATGCTTGGCTTCCGTCGTTACTAGTAGGGGTAGTAGGAGTAGTATCCTTGGCGGGCACGGTGGCGCCACCTACATCCTGTCCCCCAGCCCTCGCCTCCCCCTCACCAGCTGTGGTGGGGGAGGGGGACTTGGCGAGCTTCCGCAATTTCTGCCCCATGGTATAAATAAGTAAGTAAATCCTAGAGTTTCAACGATGATGATGATGATGATGTACGTTAATCCACTGGTATCATAAACCCAAGTTAACAACACTCCACATGTCCGTGTAGGAGGAGCAATCGAAAAACTGTTCCGAAGGTGCCGAGGTCGGTCGGGTTACTAGCTCCTCACAGCTTGCACTATGCAGAGACGCTGGTAGCTGTGGTTAATTATTAATGTGTTAGACTGGGCAGGTTGGACATGCGTAGCTGGGGCCTGTAGGCATGTAGGGCTACTACCTCCAGCCCATGTGAAATCAATCGATGTGAACACTACTGCACACTCACTCACAGCAGCTAGGCTGGCTGGCTGGCTGGCCCAGGCTTCCCGGCTGGCAGGATCTTCTGGGGAGACACACAGGAAAAGATACCAGGCTGGGAAACTCTCATCTTCCTTAACCCCTTCAATGCTGAGACTACTTTCGTCTAAGTTACAAAAACTCAAAATATTTTGAAAATCATCTCAATCCTGTCATATTGGTATTTATAGGAACGCTCTCATTGAGTACTAACATATGAGAACCCATTTGCCAGGGTTTCAGTAATTTTTCTGCTTTTTTCACATTATATTTTGTATTGATTAAATTAGCCACCACCAGCCAAAGGGTTAACACACTCCTTGCCCAGTTGCCCTATTACCTAATATTCCTAGGGTAATGGGTAGCTTTAACCCTTATGCTGCTGGTGGCTAACTTGGCTTATATAAAAAAAAATGATGCAAATACCTGAAAAATAACCCTGGCACGAGGGTACTCATCTGAAAGTGCTCAGTGAGAGCTATTCAATGAGTACCAACATGACAGGGTTAAGATGGTTTTCAAAAATCTTTGCGGCCTTATGCTTTGAACAAATTAAAGTAGCTTCAGCATTGGAAGGGTTAATCCCTGTCCTGCTGAATTGTTGAATGGACCCTGTCCTGACAACTGCATTGATATTGGTCCCTTGAGACAAAACTGACCATTGAGGGTTTTAGGGGCACAACTTGAATTTTGAGGAGTTACCCCCAACTTGCCATTTGTCAAAATGAAGGTCTTATGATGGGGTAGCTGCTTTGGGTCATGTACAGGCTCTGTGGGGGGTCCTGAAGACAAGCCAGCCAAATGGTCATTAGCAGGTCAGCACATGCATACTGATATTTCCTGGTTTAATGCACAGCAGGTTACTTAATGTCTTCCAGATATTTCTGAGTTCAGCAGGACCAGGGTTTACACACTCCTTGCCCTATGACCTTATAGTCATAAGACGGAACTTCAAGTAGGGTATTGGGTAGCTTTATTAAATAAGAGCCACAGACACAATATCGATACCAAGCTGGGAATCTCTCTTCCTTACATTACACTCCTTGCCCTATGACCTGATAATCCTAAGACGGAACTTCAAGTAGGTTATTGGGTAGCTTTAGATAAGAGCCATAGACACAATATCGATAAAGCTGGTAAACCCTCTTCCTTACGACAATCCTTGCCCTATTAAATACAAGCCAGAAAAACATGGAAAAAGATACCAGGCTGATCGACTCTCTACCTTGCCATACTGCTTGCCCTATGACCTCATAGCCCTAAGACGGTACTTCAAGTAGGGTAATGGGCGGCTTTAAATAAGAGCCATACAGGTTAATATACAGTGATAAAGCAGTAAGCTTAAGTAAGCCTCATTGCATCCAGTGGTGTGCACATAACAGATTCTCGCATGACTGAACATATACAATGTGTTCAATAACAACAGAAACCTGTCAGCAGGAGCAGGTACTGTGCTTAATGCCTTTACACATGAAATAATCATCCACCTGTTGGGTACTCCACTACAGAGCAAAATCAAAGGAATATACTTTACCTGTGCATGCTGAAACTTAATATACTTGAACCTATTCAAAAGGTGACTTCTGACTCATCATATACATGTATGCGGAATAATTTTCCAAGTTTTTTAATGTCTTTCCTTTCCTATGTGGAATGCTTTATTAGCACATTCAAATTGTTCATATGTGGCTCCCAAATCTTTAAATTTTGGCACAATAAAATCTTCCTTTCCCTAGCACTAGTGCTTGACTTTGACATGCTGTTGGTTGCGCAAAACGATAAATACTCTAAGCTACTTCCCTTGCCAAATTTCATTTGCTCTTTATGCTTGCTGTGTTACTGATAAAAAGGAAAACTTTGCGACTTGAGGCTAATGTGTATTAATGTGTCTCCGTTCACATATGTCACTGTAAGAGCTGACACACATGTGACTTCTCTACATCGCCAGGCAGCCCTGTCAATGCTCGGCCCATATTTCATGAGATATGTCATGCGGCCGGTCCTACTTAGTCTATTATCATTACTGCTCAGGCCTGCGAGAAATACGATCCCGTCTTTCAATCCCAGCGCATAATAAACACACATCCCTGCATGATATTTGCTACTCATACATTCAAACCATGCTGATAAATGCTACTCATACGTTTGTTTGCTACAAACCGTACTGATAAAAGTCTTACCAAGTATTTCATGCACTTTTACATATTCATACATGGGTTCCTTCCTCAATTTATAGGAATAAAATTCTAAAACTATTTAACTTAATATTATGATGTTTTATATGTTTACATCCCTATCAACCCATTTGCTTATGGAGTGCTTTCACAATCTGAAAACTATGAACCATAACTTCATAACAATTAATATTTGAAAATATCTAAGGTAGGTGCCAAAGCCTATAAAGACGAGCAAGAACTTTGATTCAAATATTTTTCAAATTGTTTTGTTCATTATTGAAAAATATTTCAATATGTACTTTCCTTTTCAGGGTGCAACAAAGGTTCCAAAAGCTGCCCCTAAAGTTTACTTGCCCTGGCGACACATCCACTAACACTGCCAATCTATTAAAAAATGGTGAGTTGCATTGCGAGGATTCTGGCCAACACATAACTTGCCAAGCAGGGCAGGTTAGGGTCTTATTCTGCTTGCTTGATTGCAGTATTTTTGCAGAATTCAATTGCGACTTGCAGCGAGGCAAGTGGTTATGTTGCACACTGCTTTTAATTAGAATTGGTTGGATATCTTTTCGAATGAGATTTCATCAGGATTGTATCCCATGAAAGAGTCCAGCCATCTACTATTCTCCGTAACTTTCACACAAGATTAATGGGCCCATCGATCAACTCCTGTAATCAATCACTGCTCTATTAGTGCTAATCAGTACTGAAAAATCACTAGAGTACTAGTAATTTAGTATTAGTAGCAACTTTCTCTTAACCCTTCTAATGCTGAGGCTACTTCATAAAAAATACTCACCAGGATGCGAAGATTTTTTGAAAATCACCTAAACCCTGTCATGTTTGTATTCAATGGATGGAAGTGGTCAGATTAGGTCATGTTTCTCTCACCTGGTGGAGCCAGTGGAGCATTGTATTTGTATAGGAGATTACAGGATACAGACAGTGGAGAGACAAGGCAGATCATCTGCTGCCATCTATAGGTGATGCACGGTACTAAACATTAGTTGGATTAGGTTAACTTCTCTGTATGGGGAACAATTAGCCTATAGAGGGTATACAAGGTTTGAGGGTACATTTAATCTATTAATGCTTAAGATTCTCAAGATTTCTAATGCCCTCGAAATTGTCATCTGGATCTAAAATACTTTTGACAATAATTTTGGAATTGCAAATACTTTTATAAAATATTTCAAGGAGAGTTGTTTGATAATATTCTACTAAACATTTCTCCTTCAAACATTTTCCTGACTATGCTTTTGCCTGCAAGATTTCATCAAAATTCTAAGGCTGCTTATGGCTGCTTCAAAATTGTAAGGCAGCTTTATGGCTGCTGTGAGCTTTAATGAGTTAAAGAAAAGAAATTGATTTCCTTGCAAGTATCCTTTTTACCAATGATACCAATGAAAATACCCTTTGAATTGATTACATTTCCTATCAAAATCAAATCTATGAATGAAACACTTTTTTCAGAACAGCTTAGTGGCTGCATGGTACTACATCACAGTGCTTGCATATGGTCAACACATTAATAAGGGAATGTCAATTTTTTAGGAACTTGGAGCCTGGTATACAGGAGCCACTGAGACCCCTGCTCAGTCTGTAGAGTAAACTCACTGTCAACATAATATTTTCAAAAATATTCACTATTATAGTAAAATACTAACAAGTATTTTTTTTTTCAGGGACGTAATGATACGATATCAGGTATTTCTCAATCTACCATGATATCAAAAACTAGATTTATGTCAACCTGCATTTGACACTTCGAAAACAATCCCTCTACCTAGCTAATCATTTTCAGCTCGTAATTTGAAACATATGTTTTTCCCATCCTGACAGTGAATTCCATGCTAGCACTCAGGGCCGAGGTTCCAGGAAGCGTATTAAAAAGCTGCTTCAGTATTTGGATTTTCTTCAATAATTTCATCTAGGAAAACGAAGCAACTCTCATTCTTGCTTTTTTTTCCACCAGTATTACAGACATGCAAGGTGCGATTTTTATCTGATTTGGTGACGAAAATATTTTCTACAAACAATGTTGATGAAAACAAGTTTAAACAACGCATACATGCAATGAATCTCAATGCTGTTGTGTTTTTGATATATATTATCAAGTGATGCTTGTTCTGAGACTAGGAGTGTCATCGATAACTCCCAGATGATCGCATCGCTAAAACGAAGCAGCCGATCATTGTAAAAAAATTGAAAAATATATAAATTTTACAAAAATCCAATTGAAAAATTGTATCAGAAAAAATCAGTACCAGTGAAATCTTTTTGCAATAATCGTATCGGTAAATTTTCCGTTTTGATGACACTCCTTCCTGAGACTAAGCCCTTATAGTTATAGAGAATTGGGCATCTGATAAGTTCCTTTTCTACAGCACTATAATGCCTTGTCTACAACAAAATATGGGTCACCTTAACCCTTATGCTGGTGGTGGCTAATTTAGCCTAAAAAAATGATGCAAAAAAGGTGGGAAAATGCCTGAAACCCTGGAAGACCCCTAATATAGGAAGGTTACTTCTTCCCTACTTCAGTCGTTGATACATACAGTGTAACCCGCTAAATTAAGTGACCACCCCACTATGTTCACCACACCTCTTATTGAGTGACCTCATTTTTCTAGTCCCATACTTATTTTTCCTATCATTTTATAGTAATGGGAACCCTTTGAGTCAACCACGACCCCTCGAAGTTGACCAGTTATGGCCTGTCCCACAACTGGTCACTTTAGAGGGGTTCCCTTGTACATCTCAAAGATACAAACAGTTCAGTGCAACATTTGGCAGACTTTCCAACACTCAGTATTCTACAAGGTATATCAAATGCGGACCAAACCCTCTTCTTGTTAATCTCTTAAAAGTTGCAGCGTAAGTACAATCGCTACCTAAAATATGTAATGCCAGACCCAAGCATAATGATCCTTAAGCGACCTCACCTCCCAATGTTCCAGTTCGTAACTCTTGTCCCGCAGGCAGCTGGTGAACAAATTTCCCATCTTGCCAGAAAGTATCCAGAATAAATTCCCGAGTCTGTTTGACGGGGTACTTCATTCGGCAGAGAAGGTTGCAAAATTTTCAAAATCTGTTCTCGAATGACGTCATTGTACCTGATCCGGAAAGAGCTGGGTATTGTTTAGGGGTTAGTTGTTAAGGAAATGATAGGGTTTAAGGTCTGGGCTAATCCGTTGGTACGGAGTGGCATAGGGTTTAGGGTACAACATGCTCCAGGTGGGATCCGGCTTAGACCAGAGAGGTCATGCAGAGAGGGCCGGACCTCTTGCCCCACATCCGCAATCATGATACTGACCCAAACCAGAATGGGGGAATCAGAACCGGCCTCAAAGCTAACTCAAAATATATATATATATATATATATATATATATATATATATATATATATATATATATATATATATATATATATATATATATATATATATATATATATAATAATAATAATAATAATAATAATTGATATTTGATATAGCGCCCTTTCAACCTATAATGTTCAAAAGCGCTTTAGAGTCATTGGACAGTTGTCATGGTCCATATAGTCAATTAAACTCCTTTCGAAATAGCAATGTTTTCAGCTGTTTCTTGAAGTTTTGCACACTATCAGCAGCCTTGATGTTGTCAGGGAGCTCATTCCAAAGGTGTGGTGCATAGGCACAGAATGCTCTGTCACCAAACCTTTTCAGATTAGTGAGTGGTATCTGTAATAAGTGCTTAGTGTTTGATCTTAGAGTCCTTGTATTAGCTTGTTTGACTAACAGTTCCCTCAAGTATAGAGGGGCACATCCTTGCATGCATTTGAAAGTCAAAAGCAGAATCTTGAACTCAATCCTTTTCCTGATGGGCAGCTAGTGAAGATCTTTTAGAACTGGTGTAATGTGATCATACTTTTTGGAGCCACTAACCACTCTAGCAGCATTGTTTTGGACTTTCTGGAGCCTGCATAGCAGCTCATCAGTAATTCCACAGAGAAGTCCATTACAATAGTCAAGGCGTGATGTCACCAGTGAGACGATGGCACTCTTGGTTGTATCAGTATTGAGAAATTTCCTTATTTTCCCAATGTTCCTAAGGTGGTAATTTGCAGACTTGATACCTTTTGATACATGTGCAGACATATTCATGTTCGGATCAAAAACAGCGCCCAGATTACCGACGGGTTCATTAAGAACTGGTACTATTACACCATTTACGGTAATACTAGGAATGGAGATTTTCGCCCGCATCTGTGGGGTACCCATGACCAGCACCTCTGTCTTGTCTGCATTCAATTTCAGTTATATATATATAAATATATATATATATATATATATATATATATATATATATATATATATATATATATATATATATATATATATATAATTATATATATATATATATATTATATATAGGTATAATTTAACTCTCTGGTAACACCTAGCATCTACTGGTCCTGCAAATTTTTTACCTGGTCCTACAAACTTTTCTCTAACATAACAAGAAAAATATTGCAAAAAATTCACTGACATTTATTTTAGTTTATTTAACCTTTATTTAGTTCAAAACTTTTGGGGACATTCTTGAGGAGAAACATGTTAACAAGAATGTCCCCAAACATTAACTGGCCCTGTAGGACCAAATGAGGTCTTATTTTACTGGGCCAAAGCCGTTTGGGGGAATATTTACTGGCCTGGGACCAAGGTTTTTACTGTTAGCATCAAGCCCTGCAGAACTACAAATCTAGGGGGTGCTAAATGCCAGTTGGAGGTATGACTAGCCTAGCATCGATCTTGCCCATTCCGAATACTTCCAGGATAAAAAGTCCTGTGTTTGTATTTAGGAGTACTATACTAAGGATTGCCTGATAATCACAGCAAAAAACTTGTTATATGTTTGTGACCTGAGTATTTCTTGGAAAATTAGAAATGTTGATCAGAACACACTCAAAACTCTCCTTCAAATATTTTGTGAAATTATCAACTCCAAATTTAGTTTTCCTGGGATTGACATACTTAGCCCATAAGCATTTGGATCATGGTCTGAACATAACTTATAATATAATAATAGAAATAATGTAAAATTTAATAAACATTGTGATATTGTTAAAACAATTTCATGCCAATTCTTCCCAAACCACGGCTATATGGGTGATAACATTAGATTTAAAGGAAAACTGTTGGTCAGAGACATAATCAAGGACAGAGATCTTTCCTATATAAGATTAGTTCTTAGGTTACTTTAAAAAGCATCAATTATTTGTTTACAGATGTCACTTATCAACAAGTGCAATTGCTTCAAGTCAAATATTTTCCAAAATATTGCTCTTTTAATAGGAAATTTCCTTAAGTTTCAGATCATATGTATTCTGAACAGTACAATAATGCTACATGTAAAATGCATACCTATCAATATGACTGTGGCCGTTAACAAATGCTTAATATGCTATCAGGAAAATATATTGGTTTCTGTTGAAATTTTTACCTTATGAATATTAATGTACTTGCCAGACACATTAAACTTATACCAGACCAGGTCAGGCTGCAAATATATTGCCCCTTGACTCTGTGTAACATGTATAAAGATATGAGTAGACTAGGTTCCTAGTCCCTAAAAAGTTGACATTCCCTTCTGTGCTGACCAAGCAGTGTTGTGTAGTATTAGGTATGGTAGATAGATAGCAACCCCTGATCTTCTAACCTCTAGAGGTTTTGGCTCCTCTATTCCCCTGGTGAGATAGGTGGAAACTAAATGGACCACTGTGGCACCTACACTATTTGGAGCTTGGTAACAAAAAATACATATGACAGCCTAGAAATCTAGGCTAAGATATGAGCAACTTGTCACTACATCAACCCTTATGCTGCTGGTGGCTAATTAGGCGAATGATGCTAAAACCTGAAAAATGGATGACACCCTGACACACAGGTACTTATCTTAGAGTACCCAGTGAGAGCTTTCAAATTAATACCAACTAGCAGGGTTTAGATGGTTTTTAAAAATCTTTGCTCCCTATGCTTTGGACGAAAGTAGCCTCAGCATTGCAAGGGTTAAATTTCTATGATAGTATTTGTAAATAATGACCATTCAGATAAGGTTTGTTATCATTTAGTTGTGTAATTCATTCTGTTGTTTATATAACCCTTCTAATGCTGAGGCTGCTTTCTTTCAAAGCTCAAGAACACAAAGATTTTTTGAAAACCATCTAAAGGCTGTCATGTTGGTATTCATTGGATAGCTTTCTTTGAGTACTCTCAGATGAGCACCCATGTGCCATGGTTTCAGTCTTTTTTCAGGTTTTTTGCATTATCTTGTATTGACCAAATTAGCCCCTAATAAGCCCTATAAGGGTTAAGCAAGAGTTGCACATAGTAGATGGCACAACTAGATCAGGTTATGGTAAGTTTGAAGGAAAGAAACTGCCATGTATAAAAAAAGTCAACCCTTTATGCAATTCAAGGAGAGTAGAATGGGGAAAACTAATAAACTTCACATATTGTCTAAACAAATAGTCACCAGCAGACACATTTATAGCAGAACACTTATGATTCGGCAAATGTGATACTATTGTGTAAAGGGTTAGGCAAAAATAAACTCCAATTCAAAATCTAGGAAACAAAATATACTATAAATAATTCAGCCAACTAAGCCAGGAGAGGGTGGGGTCACCTAGAACACACCTTTCTAAATGCCTCAAAATCTAATATTTCTGTGATTAGAAGTTACGCGAGCAATTGTTGCTGGCACAATGAATAATCAATATTGATTATTCATACAATAATTGTATTTGCAATACAGCGATAGTCAACTGCAAACTCAAAGATTATTAAGGCAAAAATTGTGTGTTTGCAAATACAAGGAGCCTGAAAAAATATGCGAGAGCCCAGAATCCTGATAATCATTTGATTATTGGGTCAAATCTGTGGTGATTTTGCAACTGAAATACCCATAGGAACTATTCATAGAGAAACGAGAATTTCTTCGCAGCTCTGGGTTTCCTTCTCGTAGCAAAATGACCTGAGCTGTTGAAAATGTCAAGAATTCTAACAAACAAATAAACTGCTTACCATTATTGAATGCTGAATTAGCTCCGACCAGTGGTCCTTATAACTTAAAGGAATGATAGTTCAGTACATGGACATTCGTGTAAATCTTCTGAGCTGCTTTCTAAGCCAGACACTCTCAAGAGAGAGTCGTGAGAGAGAGCTAGGAGTATTTGAATGTGACTTTTTGCGAGTCAGCTTTTTAGAGGAGTGTTTTTATTCCAGATTTTATTCATGAGATTGTTAGAAACGTAAGGCCAGCGAGCTGGAATGAATGCCCGGCAAAAAAAAAAGCCATTGATCGACTCTGAGCATCATATGACAAGCACTTTCTGAGCTAGAGAGAAATCACCTACCCCAAGGCTCGCCCACTGGCAAAGGTACGTATAATCTCCCCGGCCCAGGGCTAGTAAAAATTGGTCAGGGCTAGCATAATTTAAGACAAAAAGAGCTCATGGGCCTTGAAAATTTTGGAGAGTTGTCAAGCTCTCTATATTGTAACTGTTTCAGACCTACATAGTTAGTCCTGGCTAGCAAAACTTTAGCCATCTCGACCCACTAGTGAAATATATTAAGTTATCTGTGAACAGAGGCAGAGCACTAAACCTCATCAGTTACTCCTTCTATTGGCAAAATGAGGGCACTACACACTACAAGCGTGCCCTTGTGTGAATGTGTGGATAATGAAGTTTTTATGGTTTATTTGTGTGTTTTTTTTGTTGTTGGTGCAGCAATAATCTAAGTTTAAACTTTAGGGCTGCACTCATTTCTCACAAACTCGAATGGCTCTATTGCTGGGCTGAATAATAATCATTCATTAAAAAAAATAGGCATCTGTGAGCTCATGAGTCAAAGTGGCGGTGAGCTCATCAGCTGATCTCCTTCCGTGATTGCAGCTCTGATTTATCTATCAAATCCATCATTTGGATACTTCATAGCTCAGTATCAAAGCATGATCTCATAAAAGAAGGGTAATAGGTTGAGTTCTGAAAAACATTTTTCCTTTCAAATTTTCATAAATGGATTAGTAAAGGTCTGTATAGTCAAATCAACTCCTCACAAAAAAGCAATGTTTACAGTTGTGTATGGTAGTTTGATTTCTCTATCAGACCCTTCCTTATCCCCTAGTGGCTGAGAGAGCAACTAAACTGAGTGACAGTGCTATGATGATATAAAGAAAGCCTTAATCTGAGGAAAAAGGAGCTCTCTTGGATTGGCTTAACCCTTCTAATGCTGAGGCTACTTACATCCAAAGCATAAGAATACAAAAAAATTTGAAAACCATCTAAACCCTGTCACGCTGGCATTCATTGGCTAGCTCTCACTGAGAGTGAGTACTCTCAGATGAGTACCCATGTGCCAGGGTTCAAGTCTTCTTTCGGGTTTTTGCATCATTTCGTATGGGTCAAATTAACCGCCAGCAGCATGATGGTTAATAATCTGGACTAAAAGGAGCTCTCAGAGATAGGCTTAAAGGCCTTTGACTCCAGACTCCATAGCAATCAAACAAACTGTAAAGCACACCCATACTCCATGCCTCGGAGGCGCTCAAAAAGAGAATGGCAGAAGTTCATCCCGGCCTCATCATTCTGCCTGATATCGGCTAATCCTCCGCTGGCAGTATCTCCAGAGGGGATCATGGCATTGAGGTCCTTCAACTCAGTACTATCACACATGCACACACTCACACACATACATCAGCACTGGGAGACGCTAACCACACTAGGATCCTCTTCCAAGAAAACCAATTAAGGACTGAGATATTCAACTTCCTTTACAATCATTCTACTCAAAGTTCCTCTTCAAACATTAGATCCATAAGTCTAAGACTCCTTTGAAAATACCTACTCTTTATATTAACCCATTCATGGCTGTAGCACTAAAATATACCCAGACGTAGTCTTAGCCAACAATTTGAGTATATTGTGTTCTACGTTGAAAAATTGAACGGCCAAAAATGTAAAAATTTTGGGCACCCAGCTTCTAAATCCTGGCCAGACTATTTTAGTAATGTATTTGTAAATATCTTTGAGAGAAAATGCTTATGGAAATGTAACCCACAATCGATCCTTTAGTCATGCTGCAAAATTTTGCAGTTGATTCCACTGTTATTTTAACAAGTAACAATAAGGTCCACAATAACCTGGTCAAGGTTTCCAGGCATAAAAGGGTTAAAGATATTGCGTACTTTTTACCTCGCAGGAGCTAGAGTGATTGTGTCACTTACCAATCCACTGGTCAGACAGTTAAGAGTTTCCAACCTACCTGCAAAATAAAACAAAGAACAGTGTTAATTACCCAAAGCATACCAAAAGGTGATTGAGCAGCCAAAACAATGAAAGTCTTCTAGTCCTTTCATCTTCCAATGTAGGAGTACTGCGGCTTATAATGTTATAATCAATATATATCATTCAATACATATCAATCATCAATCAATGAATCCAAAGCTATTAACATCATAATTTGATTAACTTCACCCCTTAACTTCAGTATTATTGGAAAAATGATATCCTTGGTTAATCATTTAAATCATGTCACTGAAAAGAATTAAATCTACCTAACTGTTTAGTTCTTACATCTTTTTTATAATTTATTGTTCCATATATAATATCATACAAATTACAGTATTTCAAACACTTTAGTATGTATAAGCCTACATTTGTTATACCTTATTAGAAACCATATCTCACTTTCTACGTTAACTTAGTAGAATGGCTAATTTTTCTGTGTAACAATTTTATTTCCGAAGAGAGGACATATGTTTGTTACAGCCAGAAACCTACATAATGCAGTATTTTTATATAGATATAGATATCTAAGGCCACTAAATTACATTGAAGGCCTATTTTGGAACACATCCAGGCATGGCGTTCGCTGGAGAAGTTTCTCTTGCCAAACGCACATGTCTTATCTTCAATATCACAGAGGAGCCAAAACAAATCAATCACACCAATAGGGAAACGAAACATATGTTCCGGTAATTCTGAACAATCAAATTCCATATCAATTAATAACTCATATCTCGAGGCTGAATATTCCTTAATAATAAAAGACAGGATACATTTTTGATTAATGAGTACCCATTTGCCAGGGTTTCAGACATTTTTCCGGTTTTTGGCATCATAATGTATTTGGCCAAATTAGCCACCACCAGCATGAGGGTTAAGTTTTCTTTGGACACTTCCTGAGACGTTGTCCCAAACAAGACGCGTAGGCGCCAGAGGCGACATTACCAACATTACCATAATAGTCATCTCTGTGGATTCCTTACATCAGTTCTCATGGAATATGCAGGAGAAACGCGGTGCCGTGTTAAACGAAAAATCTCCGAGGATACATCATCCCAAAAAAGCCCTCTCCCCGAGGTCCCACTTCCTGTCTCCAGCATGTGAGGAAATCGTTTTTGAAATTGTTTTTGCCATCAAGTAGTAGTAGAAGTAGTAGTAGTAGTAGTAGTAGTAGTTGTAGTAGTAGTAGAAGTAGAAGTAGAAGTAGTAGTAGTAGTAGTAGTAGTAGTAGAAGTAGTAGCAGTAGTAGTAGTAGTAGTAGTAGTAGTAGTAGTAGTAGTAGTAGTAGTTGTAGTAGTAGTAGTAGTAGTAGAAGTAGTAGTAGTAGTAGTAGTAGTAGTAGTAGTAGTAGTAGTAGTAGTAGTAGTAGTAGTAATAGTTGTTGTTCTGGTTGGTGTAATAGTAATTATAATTATCATTATCAGTATCAAGACCCATTTAATAAGGGTAATGGGCATTTAAATCTAAAATTATCAAAATACTATGTCATAATACATACAGGTTGAATAACCAACCTACCTAGTTGTGTATGCTTTTTTTAAATTGGTTTCCCTTAGTGCTTTCGTATTCCCATTAGGTATTTTTAGGAAAAAGGTTGAGCTATTGACTTATCAAACCCTGATTACCAAAGCTTGCCCGATCGAAATTGCCTTCCAATGAGAACAACAAGATTATAGATTATTTTCTAACGTTTTTTCTCCTACTTCGCCCCCAAAATAGTCCTCCTTCAAAGAGCAATAAAGATATCAATGTGGAGGCATGCCAAATTTCCCCTTTCAACCAATACAATTCCTGCCAGGAGAAAATGCAGTAGTTTTCAATTGCGATTGAGTTATAGCCGTCCATAAACTGCTTTGGCATACAAACAGATAAAGCAGACCTTACGAGCCCTGTCTATTCCCACTCACAGCCACAGCATGAATAACAAAAACATCACTTCAGTTCGGAGCTGAATCAGAAGGCAATCTATATTTCCCTTCGGAAAGGAAATCTTCCAGTAAGGAAATTGCGTGGCATCGAGGGGTTATAGAATATTGATGAGCGTGACTAACCCCTTATGCTGCTGGTGGCTAAGTTGGCCAATACAAAATAAAGCTAAAAACTCTTTAAAAAATCACTGAAACCCTGGCACATGGGTATTCATCTGAGAGTACTTAACTAGAGCTACTCAATGAATACCAACATGACAGGGTTTAGATGGTTTTCAAAAATGTTTGCGTAAATGTGTGTTGGATGAAAGTCGCCTCAGCATTGGAAGGGTTAAGAGGCACTGTGTTCCTCGAAGTTTGCGCACTATGAAATTACGATGCATGCAGATTCCTAAGAGGGAAACCTAATAACAAAAAGATTACGAATGCTGCCTCGCGGATTAGCAGAGCAACAAACATGTCAGAGATCGGCTGTAAAAAGTTAACAGCTACCAAAAGGGGACACCGGTTATTGCTTCACATCAAAATTCACATCATTTACATGCTAGAGTTGGATGAAACTTGCTCTCTGTAAATTTGAAGCTATGGTCTTGACTTTTGTAATGCATTATACTACTTGGCTATCAGGGTATTCCCTTAGTTACAAAAAGGAGATCTTTTTTTGCAGATTTGGTTGCAGGACCTTAGGCAGTGGTGAAAGACACCATTAGACCACTCAGCTCTTGGGGCAGTCCCTTAAAGTACTAAAAGGTGAGAAGCAATTCTATCAAATAGACAAGCACAATTAACCCAACCTGGCAACCATCTTAATGAAATTGTTGGCATCCAAATAACAGTATTCCAATATGCTTTGAGAGACACTCAAGAGAATACCAAGTAGTTTACAACAAAAAATCACTTGCAAAAAAAACCCACAGACAATGTGAAAAGTGACAATAAGATGGAGGGACATTACGTATTTATTGAAAAAAAATCAGCAATTTCCACTGATATTGGATTGCACTGGAATGTTGGTATGGAAAAGGTGAACAATATAAAATGAAAAAGGTTAGAAATTAGCTCAGACACAACGGTCACCTTGACTTGAGTCCTTTTAATATAACTACCACATGCATAACAACTATATGATTGGTTATGTTGAGTGTCTCAAACCTGCATTCCTCATCATTCCCAACAAATGATTTCATGAAACAGAAATTACAAAGTGTCACTATAACTTTATATTGAATAGGCAGACTGACACACAGGGTTCAACTTTCCCAGGGGCCAAGGGACATACGCCTCTAGATTTTGCTGTGGGCCCCTAGATTTTTCAGACTATGGGCCGAAATAGTACAAATAATAATACAGAAATGCCGTTTTTGACCACTTAATTTATCAAAAGACCTTTTCGGGCCTCTAGCCTGAAATCTAAGTGTCAAACCCTGACACAGTGATA
>OZ012685.1:20432062-20560062 GCA_963942565.1 Maea johnstoni
CCCTGGCCATTCCTGTGTTAAGAGTCCTATTACTTATGTTTTCTATGCAAGTCTCGGAAAAAAAACTAAGGTATCTTCTTAGAAACGCTGGTCATGGAAAACCATTTTGCTCCGGAGGGCTAAAATAGTCACCCTCAAACGGGTGTTTATCTTCATTTTCTGCCGACAAGTGTTAACAAAATGCCAGTTGCCTGTTCTATGCATGTAATTGTAGCACATATCCATGGCAACCACATGCCTGTTCATTTCGAGGTGTGAGTTTCTCGTTTCCTTCTCACAAAGAGACGTAGTAACATTCTAGGTGCTCGGTACAGAACAGGGGATCATCTTAACGTAAATTCTCTGTAATTTGGGACACTTTTTTTTTTTATAACTACGATTCTTATGGGTTCAGGGTGGCACATGTTTTCTGAAAATACATTGCTGTTGTATCAGGAAGATTTACAGCTAGGTCCACATATATTGTGAAATGGCAACGTTTGATCGAGGGTTGCCCAATTTTCCCATAGATTCTTTTACATAATAATCATAGTGGTCCAGATTCATAGGGTGGTCTTAATTTCAGAGAATTTAGGTAACCCGTAATTGAATTGTAGTTTCCCAGATCTGCCGAACTAAAAATGACCCACCCGACGGAAAAAATTACTCTTAACTTTGTGTTATTTTAAGCGCCCGACCCAACTTAACACTGTATCTGATGAGGTATATATAACAGTGAGATTCTAATCAAATAGATAAATTAATAGATAAATGTCAATAAAAAAGCCCGAAAAACAAGAAATAAACCAGGCTCAGTAATGCTTGGGTAAAAAAAAACAAAAAAACAACAACAGGATTTTCATTTCATTTTTGATTACCTCCCTACCGACTCTGCAATAATGGTACGGAAAAGATCTGGAAAATTGCAAATTAATTAAGGGTCCCTTATGGTAGTACTGCACATGTGAGATTTCACAATATCACTGATGACTCAATTTTCCTGCCACCAGTGTATCCTAATCTCTGCATGCTAATGGTGGTTTTCCACACCCACAGATGCGCAGGTGACACCATGACAATGCACAGGTGTTGGGTGTTAACCCTCATGCTGCTAGTGGCTAAAACCTCAGTGAGAGCTATCCAATGAATATCAACAAGACAGGGTTAAGTCAGTTTACAAAAGTCTTTGCATCCTTGTGCTTTGGACCAAAGTAGACTTAGCATTGGAAGGGTTTAGAGGACACCATAACATTGGTGCAGTTGCCGGCATTTGATTCCTGAACTAAATGCGTGGGCAGCCTGAGCATAATACACAACCACAATAATATCTGATCTGAGATTGCCATCCAGTTTCCTGGGCATGGATGATCTCACAACTGAACGTAGCCTAGATTTCTAGGCTGTCATATGTATTTTTTCTCTCATTTGTTTCTGTTACCAGGCACCAACTAGTCTAGCTGGCCATAGTGGCCAACTTAGTTTACATTTTTCTCACCAGGATTCAGTTTGATTATGACAAAACCTATAGAGATAGGAGGACCAGGTGGTGCCATCTATCTACCAAACCTGGTACCACGCCACAGTCCTTGGTCAACACAGAAGGGAATGTGAACTTTTCAGGGACTATGAGCCTAGTCTAGACTGAACCTAGCTTTGATTCGCAAGCTTTGTGGGTTATTGATATGCTTGGCTTATTTTTAGACATGTTATCCATAGGTGTTTGTACAACCAGGCAATCTTCTGCCCGAATTTACATGCACTATAATTGTGTCCCATTCAAAGAATACTTATAACCTGACACAGAAAAATGTCATGACTTTTTTTGCGATACCTTACAGGAGACTATTCTAAGGAGTAGGGGGTTGTAAAGCTTCATGCATTTCCTGCTCGATGTGTGAAACATACATTACATTACAATAGCAAAGTCACACTGTCCTCTGAAGTAACTTTGATCAACCCTCCTGTTTCAAAACAATTTATACATTCAAATACCAATGACTGATAGTCTTCTTCAGCATTCAGAATTAAATGTCAATGAACACATGCTGTACTGATGGTCTTCTGTGTGTGCTGTCTCCATTTCAAAACATATCACTTCCCATATAATTTTGACCTTGTTTGGCAAGTTTTCACTTCAAAGGATTCAAAATAAAATTATAAAAACATCAAGGAAGAAGCCATAAGAGACTATGAAAAATAGGTTTTTTGATCTACTGGGATTCAATCCCTGACCTTGGGCAGTGATGAAAAATGCCAAACAGTGAGATAATGGCAGAGTAGTTAAAAGTACTAGCGGTATCAAATACCAAGGACTCGTGCAGTGATGACACAATTGGCAAACAGTCATTGTGCAGTACACTGGACTGCTCAGCAATGGGGGCAAACACATACCAGAAAGACTCCAGTCCCAGAGTTATTTACGGTGAGATGACAGCAAAGAAGCTGTTAGATATGACAAGATCCCGTATCCAGGCCTAGTGCAAAGATGATATCTGGCAAAGTCTATAGTGCATTGCACAATGACTGATAGCCAATTGCGTCATCACTGCACAAGTCCTTGGTATTAGATCACGATAGTATTTAGACTGCTTAGCAATGAAGGCACCCCCTCACTAACCAGTGACTGTAACCAAAGCTTCTAGAATTATCCTTGCTGTGTTCTAGCTTGATTACTCGACAAGGGTCATTTAACCCTTCCAATGCAGAAGTTACTTTCGCACATCTAAACCCTGTCATGTTGGTATTCATTGGATAGCTCTTGCTGAGTATTCTCTGATGAGTGCCCATGTGCCAAGGTTTCAGTCATATTCAGTTCCTTTGCATAATTTTGTATTGGCCACATTAGCCACCAGCAGCATAAGGGTTAATAAGTTCTAAACTTTGTATTCATTAGGAGACTTCCAGGTCTCTATTTACTGCCTGTCTCCTTCGCGTGCTTTTGCATCTACAGCTCCTTAAGTTCAAGCCATTCATGCATTCATAATCAAAAATGGTCACTATTTTAGTGAAATCTTTCTGACTAAAGCACTTTTTTGAAAATAAAATTATCCAAAGGGAAAATGTTCATCCAAACCCTTCCAACAACTCTCCTTCAAATGTTTTACAAATCGAAGCTTGATGCAGAATTTATCACCAAAAGTATCCTCAATCCAGACAATCACAGAGCCTGATCACTGAGCATGACTGGGTTACGCGGAGTGTGCGTGCCACTGCCCGCTCTCGCTAATAACGACACGACTGGCACATTGTTGCATCCTGTGTTTTCTTCCTGTTGCCATCTGCAGCTTAATGCTGAGTAGATAAGGCATGTTATTAGCGCAACTCCACGATTGCGTGCGCCGTCACGATTAAGTGCCAGTCACAAAACCCTTTCATCGGGGAGCACGCAACCCCGCCACTCCCACTACATGTCCCCTTACTTAGGGTAGACCCTCATTACTCGTATGACAGCCTAACAAGGCTGATGAATTTCCTTTAACCCTTATGCTGTTGGTGGTTAATTTGGCCAATACAAAATTGTGCAAAAAAAATCCCAGAAAAATGCTTGAAACCCTGGCACATGGGTACTCAACTGACAGTACTCAGGGAAAGTTACCCGAAGAATACCAATATGACAGGGTTTAGATGGTTTTCAAAAAACTTTGTGTCATAGTGTCTTGGAAGAAAGTAACCTCAGCATTGGGAGGATTAACTCTTTATTGCCTGAAGTGTCCGGGCACCAACATAGGCAAAATTGACTTCTGGGCAAGTGAAAATTGTCCATAACTTGCCCATAATAGCAAGTTGAAACCTGAACAATCAAAATGTTTTATGCATTGATAAAAATGTAGTTTTAGAAGAGATTAAACTTTGAAATTAATCATAGGGAAAAAACAACTGACTGATCGAAAGTCATGGTCAGCTTTGAACTATGGCAAAGCTGATAGCCAGCAGGTGGCACACATTGCCTTAGACTACTCAGCTATCGAGGCAGCCCACTACTAGTGGTAAGTACTGGTGTCCCGAGATGGCCCTGTCCTAGTGTCAAGTTTCTATTTTGGTGGAGAGAAGTAACAGACAGACAGCTAAGTACAGGCAGAGGCCTGCACAAGTAGACATCCTAAAATAGATGGCAACTAAAGGTTTTTAACCCATTAACCCTTATGCTGTTGGTGGCTAATTTGGCCAATACAAAATGATGCAAAAAAGCTAAAAATGCCTGAAACCCTGGCACAATGGTAATCATCTAAGAGTACCTTGCGAGAGCTATCCAATGAATACCAACATGACAGGGTTTAGATGTTTTTTCAAAAATCTTTGCATCCTCTTGCTATGGACAAAAGTTAAGGCTTCGCATTCATTCCAAGGGTAAAAAACAAAACATCTCTACGCAGTCCATCTTCTTAACTTTTTACCTACTATTATAAGTTTCTCGATACAATCATGACTGGATTTTGAATTTCAATAATCTTCACATTTTCCGACATATTCAAGACTGAATTGTGATTAACCAGTTGTAAGTGATAAGGGTTCTCTTTGCATGAATGTGTCAAAATCTGCTCAGTGCTAAAGAGAATTCTGTTTTTGGTGCACATTTTCCAGGGTTACTCACCCACAGCGAAACAAGCAACCACCCAATAGGACCTATAGATGTACATACCTGAAAATACAGAAAACGGATGGTCAAAAAATATTCACAAAAAATATATTGAATTAAAGAAAAATAACCAAAAACAGATTACAAGACCATATCAAAGAAGATGTGATCTAAAATGGAATAATACAAAGTTGGGAGATTGAATACATGAGAAGGGGTCTAAGTGATATGTTTTTCAAAGTCCTGGAGGTTGTGAAAAAGTACTTAAATTTTGACATATAACTACAAACTGCTGTGGCAATAAAGTTCTGCAATTATCATTGCTCTAGGACAACAATCAAGTCTAGGCCCAATCTTGCAACAATGTGATTCTAGATATTAGATTGATGAAATTAAAATGCAACATGATATAGATATGGAATGGAATGATAAGAATAAACAATTCGAAGACTAATAGAACAGCATTGTATTGCCATTAGTAGCTATTGATCAGAACTATCCAAGAGAGGATTGGCCAGCACATATATTTTTCTGACTGTTCAACACTCAATTACGACTGATCTTATTTTTCAAAGTATAACTTTACTACCATCTTTAAACATAGACATGTCAGTAACAATCAATATCATTCTTACTCTCTTTCTCCATTTTTCTTTCTCCCTTTTCCCTAAGTTTACCTTTGACCGACGCATGAGACGCCACTAAAACATGTGCCCCAGTATAACTTTACTATTAAATTGATATGCAACTGAATTTACATTCCAATGCCAGAATTCATGTTACCACCATACAGGCAAATAGGTCATGACCATGAAGAAAACGATCCAGCAAACAGGAATGAAATAGTACGCAGCTGTTGATGTGGATGTTCTATAATAGTACAATGTCCTCTAGAGAAGATCAACCATGTGGTAAGGATCAGGTTATGACCATGTGACCTCCATCTGATGCGCAAACAACTAGAGTATTATAGTGTACTATTACACACGATGCTTGCGTCACCAGACAGTGCCATTTGATAGAGTGAAGCCAAGAGTAACACAATACACAGCTGAAATGATATTTCTACTACATTCAGCTCACATATGGTGTTGTTGTTTGTAAGTTGTCATTTGCAATAGTTAGAAAAAGAAACTTATCATCATAATTGTTATTTTTCATGGTACATATTGTTGTTGAGTGTTATGCTTTTAAAAGCACAACAATTGTGATGTCCCAGGATCAATACACATTTCAATAGCTCAATAATAATGCTGTAATACATTTATTCATATCAAAAACATACAAGGAAATGAGAAATGAAGGCAAATCATGATAATAATACTGCAAAAATGTAACCCCTACATTTCTATAAACATCACAAAGTTCCTTAAGAAACTCATAAGAATAGCATCATTTAACAATTGTTCACACTGCAGAGGAGGAATGAATTTTCCTTTTTGTCTTTAGAATAAGATTTGAAGCAGTTGGTGGCATAGTCTTAGCCAGCACGGCATCTGGGTCTCATTTGGACACCCTAACCCTCAGAAATCACACCTCAGGACTCCCAAAATTCTTTTGTGAAGATTTTCTTAAAAAGTCACTTTGAAGGAAATAGTTAAATTTTCTCACTTCAATATAATTCCTATGACATTGTATAAGGTTATTGTGCCCGATTTCAATAAGTAATTACAAGACTAATTTTGTTATCTGAGTATATCGTAGGTCCCCCCTTGACAAATAGGAAGCCCATAAAGTTTATAATGACCAATTTTGGGCACCCAGTTTCTAAGTCCTAGCTAAGACCCTGGTTGGTGCACAATGCCTCCTGCAACTTGGCTATCGGGGCATCCCTTCTCCTGAATCTGTGATAAGAACCAAACTGATTGTCTGCTCTTGCTTCCCCAACTTGACAGACAGAGCTCAAAAGTGACATTGAGAGAAAGTCACATTTATGTTAACGATGGCACATAATTGTCATCGAGTAACCATCCTAAGTCATCAATCTTCCGAAACTTCTATTGTTGGCAAATCTCCCTTAACGAGAATCTCAGTAGTAATTATCGGCAATCTCCTTACATCAAACATCACGATTAAAACCTTTCAGACATGAAAGTGTCTATTTTGAAAGCCATCCTGGCATCTGTAGAAGATGTAGAATTGTGGTCTACATGCACAATTTATCCAGTGGTACATCAGAGGGTTCTTCTAATAATAGGGTCTATGGGTTCATTTGTTGTCAACCACCACTTCTGTGGAAGACTATGAATTATCTCCTATAATGGATGAGGAGTGAAAGTGATTCTTCTGGTAGTTACCTGAAGAGCAGTTTTAATGGTATACGCAACACATTACCTTATTTAGACATGGATGATGGTATATTTTTCCAATACATTTAACCCTTACAATGCCAAGGCTACTTTCTTTCAAAGCACAAGGATGTAAAAGATTTTGCAAACAACCTAAACCATGTCATGTTGGTATTCATTAAGTAGCTCTCACTGCATATGAGTACTATCAGATGAGTACCCATGTGCCCGGGCTTCAGTCATTTTCTGCGTTTTTGCGTCATTTTGTATTGGTAAAGCCAGCAGCAGAAGGGTTAATATGTCTGAAGAGCAAGTATCACAATATAACCAACTGAATTCATCATGATTGATAAATTAATTTACGATAATACTTTATCTGCCTGATGCTACCTTTACCCATTTAAAAGAAGCGATTATAATTTAAATTATATGATCATAAAGAAATATATAAAACATATACTCTGTAGGTGTGTTTATTTGCACATAGTCATACCCTGCCATTATAATTATATGATTATAAAGATATATATATATAACATGTACTCTGTATGTGTGTTTATTCGCACATAGCCATACCCTGCCATTATAATTATATGATTATAAAGAAATATATATAACATGTACTCTGTAGGTGTGTTTATTTGCACAGTCATACCCTGCCATTATAATTATATGATTATAAAGATATATATATATATATAACATGTACTCTGTATGTGTGTTTATTCGCACATAGCCATACCCTGCCATTATAATTATATGATTATAAAGAAATATATATAACATGTACTCTGTAGGTGTGTTTATTTGCACATAGTCATACCCTGCCATTATAATTATATGATTATAAAGAAATATATATAACATGTACTCTGTATGTGTGTTTTTTCACACATAGCCATACCCTGCCATTATAATTATATGATTATAAAGAAATATATATAACATGTACTCTGTAGGTGTGTTTATTTGCACATAGTCATACCCTGCCATTATAATTATATGATTATAAAGAAATATATATAACATGTACTCTGTATGTGTGTTTTTTCACACATAGCCATACCCTGCCATTATAATTATATGATTATAAAGAAATATATATAACATGTACTCTGTAGGTGTGTTTATTTGCACATAGTCATACCCTGCCATTATAATTATATGATTATAAAGAAATATATATAACATGTACTCTGTATGTGTGTTTTTTCACACATAGCCATCCCCTGCCATTATAATTATATGATTATAAAGAAATATATATAACATGTACTCTGTAGGTGTGTTTATTTGCACATAGTCATACCCTGCCATTATAATTATATGATTATAAAGAAATATATATAACATGTACTCTGTATGTGTGTTTTTTCACACATAGCCATACCCTGCCGTGATCCTGAACCAATCGTAACCTTTCTGATCTGTTAATTGCATCTCGCCTGCATTCCAACAATGGCATCATATTCTATCCCTCTGCCACATATCACTGCTGCATGACATCCCCACTCTAAAGGCACACCAGCTCAGGTGACGGCAAAGTAATTTGGCTAATTAGTCAGGGGAGATTCCCCAGGTAATGTTAAGCCACCAGCCACCTTCATAATTGCAGCATTGCTTGGTGGACTTCTTGGCAGCTGGCACATGCTGGTGCATATAGCCTTATGCTGCATGGTCAACCAGTATGAAAGCATGAGAACTTTCCCCATCACCTGCTCTGCTGGACTATAAAGGGCAAATGTAACATCAGAATGATTTAGGTTCAAAATAAGCTTATACATGTCACCTTTCAAATAAGACCTCCCCTAAACCTGCCATTATCAGCACTTATAACTCAGTTGTGGCTTATAGAAGTGTGCAAATCATTCTGATGGTTCATTTGCCCTTTGCTGATTGCTCAATAGGTATCAGACATGCAGCTTTTCAAACTATGTAGATTTAATGTCGAACCTCTGAATTCAATATCACCCCTTTGCACACCACCATAATCTATATATTTGTTACACATTGTGCAGTTAAGCCTGTTATCAACCCACAGTCATCCAACGAGGAGCCTGGTAGGACACAGGTGTCTGGATAGAATTAGCCAGACCACACTTTCTACCTTTGAAATACTTTCTAATAAGGAGTATCACTATTGTGCCTGCTATTAGCAAATGTTCTAAAAAGACCAGTGTCAGACTGAGTGATCTTCATACTGGATACTGTCTGCAAAATGTTGCTATTTATTCTGGCCCTAAATATCTTCCTTTTCTCATGCAATGCCCAATATTAAAGGAGGCCTATGCTAACCAAGCCAGTTATCTTTGTGCTATTTTCTGGCTGCCAAGTTCCCCTGGCAGCTGTCTTAGTTACTGTAGCAGGTACTGAGCCAAATCCAGTGGCTGGGGGGATACAGGCAAGCCAGCTGGGAGCAGTTAATCAAGGAGAGACTTTTTGAGGCATGCTACGCAAGCAGTTTGAGACCATGTCAAATGTTAGGCTCTCATTGCAAACATTATGACTTCTACCAATATTACAGGCACTTTCAGATTATGGAAATGTCTTAATGAACTTGATAAAAATCTAAAGGAGAGAATTCTTGGTTTGGTCCTAATAGATATTTCAATTTCAATGATATCACCAAAATAATTATTTATAAGCAATTTTACAGCACTAAAGCATGAATGGGTTAAAATGTTTTTATGGGGGTTTGCACTGTGAAATAATCCCTTCTCACTGAATTTGATTACCCCATACGCATATGTGAGTCCATGGTAATGTTACTGCAAACGCAAATATGCATGTGTGGAATTGGAAGGGTTAACTTTTCCAATGCTAAGGCTACTTTCGTCAAAACATATAGATGCAAAGATTTTTGATAACTACATAAACCCTATCATGTTGGTATTCATTGATTAGCTCTCGCTGAGTACCTAGCAGATGAGTACCCATGTCCCTGGGTTTCAATCATTTTCTCAGGTTTTCTGCATCATTTTGAATTGGCCAAATAAATAAGCCACCAGCAGCAAAAGGGTTAACAGTGGGTGTATTTTGGGATCTGCACCCTGAAATGACCCCACCTGCCTCCCATACACACTCTGAAGTCCTCTTCTCACTCCCTAAAGTAAGCTGAGAAGTGCATGTGCTGGTTGTTGTCATTCCAGCACTGCGGCCATGCAGACAGTGCCCGGCTATCTCGAGTACTCTAGTGTTAATTGATTGTGAGGATTTATCCCGGGCCAGTAATTACTGCATTCCCTAATCCTGACAGCTTGCAGCTCTGCTCAGCCTCAATCTATACAACAGCAAATAGTGCAGTAGCTACTTCCAAATAACCCTTCCAATGCTGAGGCTACGTTTGTTCAAAGTGCAAGGATGCAAACATTTTTGAAAACCATCTAAACCCTGTCAAGATGGTATTCATTAGATAGCTCGCGCTGAGTGCTCTCAGATGAGTACCCATATGCCAGGGTTTCATTCATCTCTCAGGTTTTTTGCATTAGTTTGTATTGGCTAAACTAGCTATACTACAGGCAGCATGAGGGTCAACCACTAAGACTTTAAAGGTATTCTCCATCCCCAGGCATACTGTACTATACCAATGAATGCAGAAACCTTAGTAAATACTGTCTCAGTTTTCCTATTCATGTCTGGGTATATGTGAACTGGCCACATTTGAATGTATACTACTTTTGAAAATAACTCCAAGGCTCGAAATTAGCTGGAGCCAGGGGATCCTTTGAATTCTCATGTGGCTCCCTACCTCAGATTTCTGCAGGGAGCCAAAAGATGTATTGGTTTCCATACACAACACATTATAAGTAGCTTTTGAAGATGCAATTGGGCTCCCTGAATTTTGATCCCTGAACACTGAAAATATGCAATCACTCTGATGGTGCAGTTATGACCAAAATTCCTCCTATACTTATCTTATAGAAAATGGTCTGGTCTGAAAAAACATACCTTCAAAATAGGCAGAAAGTTTTTAGGTCCTATATACATGAAGACATTCACAGAAGACTAGTTACAACTTTTGTAACCCATACTATATATAGAATCGGTGTAGTCGACATTAGTGGTAGCTCTGTTGACTAGACTACAAATACAGAAGCGTTTCTCTTGGGCTGCACTGACACACAAGAGTTACTGACAATAAATGGAATATCTTTTCTTTAAATAATATTGCTATCCAGCTTGGAAACTGTCTCGGTGAATGTGTTATGGTGCAATTTAAGGCCATTTGTGTGCATTCTCCTGTGTTTTATCTTAGCCATATAGTACAGCAGCGGGCCATAAAGTCAGGCAGTAACAGACAGAATCTACCTTAACCCTTTCATGCTTTAAGATCTTCATTACAACTGTCGTCTGGTTTTCTGATACTTTTGCAAATAACTCCAAAATGATACATAAGTTTCAAAAACATTTGAAGAGGAGTTGTAGGTTGAATACTTATGTATATTTTTGCCTCAAATGTTTTCTAAAATATAATCTTGTAGGAGAGATATCACCAAAAATCACAAGGCCGTATTTGGCTGCTACTGGCATGAATGGGTTAAAGCTGTTTTTATATTGATTGCTCAATATCAGAGAGACTGCCAAATAAAACTGGGCCTGATGTGTGAGGAAATACGATGCTTAAACCCTACTTATTGACAATCGTCTTAAACAACTGACAGGAGGTAAATGCTGATATCATGAATCGATGTCTGCGATACCATGATACTGCATGCATGGTGCGCATAATTTCTGAGGGATAAATAGTGAACAAAGTGGGATGGGGTGGGCTATCTCAAAGTGTGGGCCTCTCTAGCCTAGCCCAGGGCAGAGATTGGCACCTTGAAAATTTACGAGATACAATAATACATTGATATTTCCTTAACAATACTGTACCTATCCCTAACCCTGGGACAAGCTAATCTAAAAAAAAATATTTTCTACATCGAACTAGAAACATACACCAACCCAAAATTGAGCCTAACCTGATTCAGTTCTACTTTTTCTCACCAGGTGGCCATGCTTCTTGGCTATGTTGATGACCACCCCTGTCGCCATCTGTAATCAGTCAAAGACAGCTGCCCCCCACCCTGCACTGTTATAAGTTAGGTCATGACTACTCCACGAGAGTATGACTGTAACAATATTATTGAGGAGGGCATAAGAGTAACTATGTAATCAATGTTGTGACCAGGGTAGCCAGCGCCCCCTGCAGTATATATTATAAGTTACATAACAGATGATGACTACTCTGTGGGAGCTTTTAAAAGGATGTTAGATTATTGGAGAACACATAGCTAATCCCCCTCTCATGGAGAGAACATTACGAGATGATGAACATATTAGTTTATTATTTATCAAACCTCAAAAGGGTACAAGAGAGTAAGGCCTTTGAAATTATTGGGGAGGTTAAACTTACAGAGGTTCACTTTAAATCTTGCCAGTGTGCCGGACTCGCTGCTTCCAGATTCCGCAGGTGCTGCAACATTTTTGCCAGTCTCACATACACTAAATGTCCCCAAGAAGAGGGTGGAAGTATACTGGAATATCCCTGCCAGTCCCTCGGAAGGGCCTTTATTAGAATGTGTCCTTACGAGGCATAAATTCACTCATCAGTCTGTCGGTACAATGTGGTGAAATTATGCCTCAGACGGACACATCCCAATAATGGCCCATCCATGACATAAATTCACCAATCTGTATACTGACAGAGGGACAGGGAAAGTAGACCTCTGTTATATGTTGGGACCAAAGTTACCCCCTGGAGTAGAAGTTACATAACAGATCATGACTTCTCCTCTGATAGAGTATGAGAATATGGCTGTGAAAGTATTGAGAAGGGCATTAGAGTAGGTAATTATTACTGTATGTTATGACCAGTATAGCCCCCCCCCCCCCCCCCCCCCCCCGGCTCCTCCCTCCCCCACCCCCCTTGGAATATTACAAGTTACATAATAGATCATGAATCTCATTGGTTTATTCATACTGAGACCAGTGCGTTTTCTCTTGTCATATGTTTTATAACATGCTTAATAAGTCATAACTGAAATTAATTAGGGATTCATTGGAGCAGATACGCAATTTATTAACCCTTCTATTGCTGAGGCTACTTTTGTCCAAAGCACAAGGACGCATACTTTTGAAAAACATCTAAACCCTGTCATATTGGCATTCATTGGATAACTCTCACTGAGTACTTTCAGATGAGTACCCCTGTGCCAGGGTTTCAGTCATTTTTCAGGTTTTTTGCACCATTTTGTATTGACCAAATTAGCCACCAGCAGCATAAGGGTTAATGAGGGATTCATTGGAGCAGATATGCCATTTATTGACAGGTGCTACCCTTGAAACTGCTGACCAAACCTAAATATAGATCCAGATGATTCCCCACTGAGGGGTCAAGGGATCAAGGAGGGTGATTTACTGTGGAATGTGGATGGATGGACTCGGACTACTGCCATCATCCATGTGTGATACATATGAGATGAACCACTCTTTATCTTTAACCCTTCCAATGCTGAGGCTACTTTTGTCCTGAGCACAAGAGCGCAAAGATTTTTGAAAACCATCGAAACCCTGTCATGTTGGTATTCATTGGATAGGTGTCCCTGAGTACTCTCAGATGAGTACCCACATGCCAGGGGTTCAATTATATTTCAGGTTTTTACATCATTTTGTATTGGCCAAATTAGCCACCACCAGCATATAGGGTTAAGCTCCATCACAGTAGTTGGGCCATCCATCCTGAAAGGCAGGATCCACGTTGGCCTGGTCGCGATATAAATCTGCAGCAATGTGGAGGGCTGTCTCTGGAGCTTCCGAAAATGAAAGACTTTGGGGTGTGTGTGTGAAGCGAAGAGAATTTCTTACCGGTTCTGGCTTTCTATCTCATTCATTGTGATCTAACCGAAGCTGTTGAGAGTGACTTAATAACCAATTCATTCCTTCCCTTATGCAGTACCTCCCAACTGGCACTGACAATAGGCATGAAAGTATGATCAATATCTATCAATATCAATGTTAAGTTAAACTTAACTGATTGTACAGGATATTCATAACCATTAGTTACATATATATACAGGATATTCATAACCATTAGTTACATATACATCTCCATTCAACCTTCACCGACAGAAAGTGGTATTAGGCATTCATTGATAATCAATATTAGTGTTTACAATACTAATAAACTGATAATAGAGATCAAATCAACCCCAGCTCAATATTGCATAAGTAGATCCATGCGTCCTTTACAAAATAAATTTCTTGAAAGGCATTCATGGAAAATCAATATTGTTGTTAATCAGTTCTTGCAATGATAATACTGAACAAATCAGCCCCCACTCTAAGTTACATACATCTATCGAGATCCATGCATCCTTTAGCAACTGAAATCAATACATATAATAGATGTTTAACGATAATCAATAATCACTGTTTACAACATTTAAACTGTTGGTATATATAGAATAAATCAACCTCCACCATAATTTACATAAAGGTATTAACCCTTCCAATGCTAAAGCTATTTTGTCAAAAGCACAAGAACTACAAAGATTTTTGAAACACCACCTAAACTCTGTCAGGTTGGTATTCATTGGAAAACTTTCACTGCAGTACTCTCAGATGAATACCCATGTGTGAGAGTCCCAGTCATTTTTCAGGTTTTTTGAGTCTTTTTGTATTGGCCAAATAAGCCATCAGCAGCATAAGGGTTAAATACCTCTACGGAACCTTTACCAATGATTTAGATTGTAGGTATTCAGGATAATCAATACCACTGTTTACAACACTTAATTGGTTACATGCACAGTGTACTGACTCACATTACAGATAGATATCCAAAGATAAACAATAGCACCTGTTAACAATACATATCCCTTGTATAAAACTTTGTGACCTTCTTTAACCCTTCCAATGCTGAGGTTACTTTCGTCTAAAGACCAAGGATGCGATGTTATTTGAAAACCATTTATACCCTGTCATGTTGGTATTTATCAAATATCTCTAGCTGAGTACTCTCAGATGAGTACCCATTTGCCAGGGTTTCAGTCTTTTTTCAGGTTTTTTGCATCATTTCGTATTACCAAAATTAGCCACCAGCAGCATAAGGGTTAAGTTGTTATGCCATTTTTAGGGCCCCTTGCATCAAAGGGTTTTACTACATAGACTCCTTGGTGGAGCTTCACAAGTCCCAATATTATGCTGGTAATCAAATAACACTGGTCTATACCTATTCACATATAGTCCTGATGAATTCCAGATTATCAATATCGACATATATATTATTCATTCCTGCTTCTTATCTTATCAAATCCAATGAAGTACTATACCTTCTATCACTACAATCAAGAGCTTCTGAAATGAAAGCAGTTTCTGATAACTGAGTAGCACACTTGACTGCTACGATGCAGCATTTAGTGTCTGGTATTTAAGTACCTTTTTTCTCAAAATAAGCAGTCTTTTTAAACACCAATTTCAAGTATTGGATATTTTTTTCTGTTATATACATTAGGCTAACAAATAGGTAGGGCTGCATACCTTTAAAACACAGTACCATTGTGCTGGTATTATAACTGCTACTGTACCATTTCAACCTTAATGGTATACAGCCCTACAAACAAGTTCACCAATTTAATTTAGTAGTATCTTTGGCCAACTTATTTCAAATGCTAGTTGTTCCTCGGGCAAACCGGTGAATATCTTATTTCTACACAGGAGCTCAGACTGTCAATACCATTGTTTACAGTAGTCAGTTATGCCATGTAGGCCATTATGCCCTAGGATGCCTCATGCTATAATCCCATTTCCTTATCTACTGGTATTAACCCATTTAATCCTACGCCCCCGCAACAGAACAAAAGAGCCGCTCCTTTTGTGACTGGAGGTGGGGCAAACGCAAAGAAATGTTAATAAATACTTAAATGATGCAACTCATCTTAATTAGTTTAACCAATATGTGCTTTGAGATTTCTTTGTCTGCACTTATAATTTTTTCGCAAATTTCTATGAGATTACATATAAATTCAGAAAATATTTGAAAGAGCTTTGTGGCTTTGGTTCACATCAAGGTTTCTCCTTCAAATATTCTCTAAGGTACCATGTCCCAGTCACTAAGATATAACTGAATTTATGAGAGCGTTTTTGTGGCCTAGTAGAGGCATGAATAGGCTAATCCATTCATGCCCATAGCAGCCAAAACTGTCTAACTGATTGGTAATATATCTCTCTAACAAAATCAAAATTTAGAAAATATTTGAAGGAGAGTTGTTCATAAGAATACTATCTACAGCTCTCCTTCAAATAGTTAGTGAATTAATGCCTCATTACAAAGTTACTTTCAAAAGTATGACAGATGCAGACGACACTCATCAAGTAGATCTCTAGACATGAATGGATTAACATTGCCCATTACTGAGACCATCAATATCATTGTTTACATCATAGCTGTATTGATCATATTGACCAATCACGCTCAGCCTCAAGGTGACCCCTAGCCTAGTCCTAGGCCAAGAAAATCTATCACTTCTTTAATAACTCACCTAATGTTTATATACCATTCTATAAACTGTCTACCCATATTTAGTTCTATATTGGCTCACCAGGCGGCCAGCAAGGGTCTATTTGGATTTCTTGATTCTGACTGACCAGGGTGACCACCACTGGTGCCATCTATCAACAGCAACTAAAACTAACACCTAAATATGGAACAGAAGATAGACCAGAACAGAGAAAAGCACAATATAAGTAAATCATAGACTAGGAGCTAGTCTAGGTAACCCCAAACATGCTGACATACATCCTGGTTTAACCCTCTTGCTGCTGATTGCTAATTTGGTCAAAATGAAATGATGACAAAAAGCGGAGAAATGACTTAGAAATGGAAAAAACATATGTCCCCTCTTCGGAAATATTAGAAACGGAAACACCCAAAAAGAAAAAAATAGGGAAAATTGTTATACGGAAAAATTAGCCATTCTACAGTATTTATAAATGCAGTATATAGAATTTATTGTATGATGCAATCATACCAATTCTTGGAATACTTAATATTTGTCTTGGAACATATATCAGGATCTGGCCCCGATGATTTTAAATTCATGCTGACAATAATTCCTCTGAGGACAATGGCCATTAACCTATTTCATATCACTTTTGCTAAAATGATTAATAATCTGTTTCGGGACTGAAACTAATCCATTTCAGAAATTGGCGCTGATATTTTTCCATAACAATAATCCCTAGTCCTCTTAAGCATAGTGAAATATTACAGATAGGAGGATCGATGAAACATTAGAGGAGTGGTAAATATTGGTGCACATTATCCCAACCACTGCTTCGTGTAGAACAGGACAGAGAAATGGCTTGCATTGACTGAATCAATAACCATTTTCTCACCAATCACCGAGAACCTGCCTCCTTTAACTCTTATACTGCTGGTGGCTAATTTGGCCAATACAAAAGGATGCAAAAGAAACTTAAAAATGATTGAAACCCTGGCACATAGGTATTCATGTGAGTACTCAGCGAGAGCTATCTAATAAATACCAACGTGACAGGGTTTAAATGGTTTTCAAAAAAACTTGCCTCCTTGTGCCTTGAACGAAAGGAGCCTCAGCATTGCAAGGGTTAAACCCTTACTGAGGCTACTTTCGTCCGAATGACAATTTGTTCAAAGATTTTTGAAAACCATCCAAACCATGTCTTGTTGGTATTCATTGGATAGCTCTCAGATGAGTACCCATGTCTCAGGGTTTCAGTCATTTACCAGATTTTTAAAAATCATTTTGCATTGGGCCAAATTTAAGCCACCAGCAGCATATTAAAGGGTTAAAGCATGAAACCCTTACTAGTAACGCAAGGTACACATACCACACATATCAGCGTTTAATATACTTATTGGAGTTTACTCGGCACGTTAGAGAAATCGCACACAAACAGCGTCGGCTTCAACCGCTCATTCCGCGATCGTGGTAACTGTAAATGAGCATGGCTTTATTCAATTATCTGCGTTTTCCCTGCTCAAACACGGACCAATCAATGAGCTGCGTCAGGCGTGTTCCGCCAATTAGCCAGCCACGCCCAATTAAGCACACACCTAGCCTCTTTATCTGCCTTTTTGCATGCTGTTTTTTTCTATCTTCCTCAACCCATTCACGCATGAACATAGCGTCCTAAAAGGGCCCGACTATTCTGATGATATCTTTCAGACAAAAGCATCTGAGGATAATGTTAGGAGAAAGACTGTTTTACAGTACCAGTTTTATTTTGTTGTTTTTTATCGTTATCATGTCTGTTTATAATCTATTTTCCAGACGAGTCGTAGATAGGATACCCAATCAAATCTGGGTACAGTAAGTGCTTATTCTTCCAACAAAACATCCACAAAGATACTCACACTGTATTGTTTCAATGAAAAGGGATGTACTTAATGGCCTAGTGGTATAATCTACTTGATAGACACTCAGTCAATATATACCCTTGACATAGTTTTAACAGTTGCTCAATTTGTTGTGTTGAACTTCTTATCTGTTTTTCCTAAGGCTGTATGTGACCTAGTTCAGGCCCTGCACGTTCAATAACCCATCCAATGCTGAGGCTACTTCTGTCCAAAGCACAAGGATGAAAAGATATTCAAAAACCATCTAAACCCTGTCATGTTGGTACTCATTAGATAGCTCTCACTGAGTACTCTCAGAAGAGTACCCATGTGCCATGGTTTTAGTCATATTTCAGCTTTATTTGCATAATTTTGTAAGAGCAAAATTAGCAACGTGCAGAATAAGGGTTAAATGACCTAGTTGGTTCAGAATATCACTGAGTGGAGGACAGTCATAAAATAAGATGGATCATTAAGTATGTAACAGCAGGTGGATAATGATGTACCTCTCAGAACTGGAGCTTCAGTCATACATAGAATGTAGTGTAGTTACTAGTGGTCTGATTAATTCAACCCATCCATGCTCAAATATGTATCCTACAAATTCCTTGATAATCTTAGAAAATAACTTGGATACAAAGAGTGTTTTTTGCAAAATATTAGTAATTGTGTGGTGATTCATACTCCTTTAAATGTTTTACACAATTTACTAGATAAATACCTCCAAAATAGACATACCTTTTGGGGGGCTTCCTAGGGCTGAATTAGGTTCAAGTTTCAAAACTGAGAATGACCACGAGACTTTTAAATCATGAATTGAAGTGGTTTCTGGAGAAAGGAGGTCTTTATATTCAGGCAATATTCTATTTGTCCTTCAAGAGGTGGAGTTTAAGAACTGGCCATCGTATGGTTTCTCTTCTCATGTTGGCCAGTTCCAAAAGTTAAGTGGATGTCATCAGAATATGATTTAAGTAAATGCCTATGACGTACTTGAGGTAGTGATAAGACTAAACTGATAAGATAATTATAACCTTTGATAACATAAATATTCTTACTTCATGCCTAGACTGATTGCTCATGGAAACTAGATCTAAATATGACACCAATAAGAATTGCTTTAAAATAGCCATGAATTCCTGAAGTATTTGAAGGATATTTCTTAATCAGATTGTGATTAGCATTTATTTTTTAGATATTTTATCCTAGAATGCTTTCATTAGTAATCAATTCATGCCTAGAGCTTTCTCTGCCATGTGTAGATTGTACCTATGACAGTTTTGAAAATAACTTGGTTATCAATCACAATAATTCACAAAATATTTGAAAAAAAGTTGAGGCCATTATGTTCTTATCAACTTTTCTTCAACAAATAGTCTGTGCATTTTTGGGCTGTATATATACACAAATGGGTAGCTGTCATCAAGATAGTAACTGAAGGTTGTTTTGACTTGAATGGGTTGATATTTATCAGTATCATGCAGTTCAATAGACAACCCAGTAAACATTGATATCTGCTTGATTTATCAAAACATGATAAAACTACTGAGCTGCCTGGTTCTGGCATATATCATATTTAAGGTCAAGGTCAGAGCTGAGGATGTGGTTTGTGGGTTAACCCATTCATGCCCAGAGATCTTCTTGACTGGTGTATTCTGGACCTACAAAACTCTAAAGAATAACTTAAAGTTTAATTCATAGAATATTTCAAGGAGAGTTGTCAGTTTGGTTCTACATTAACCAATTAATGCTAAAATATTTCCTCCAGATATTGTCGTCTAGAACTACAATAATTTAGACATAACTTTGGAATATGAGAATGGTTTTACAAAATATTTGAAGGAGAATTGCTTGTATCATGTTCTAACTGACGTTTCTCAATCAAATATTTTACTAACTAATGCCTTTTCCTGCATACTTGTCTCAAAGTTATCAGGCTGTTTTGGCCACATTGAGCATTAATGGGTTAATCTTTCAAATTTCTTCCCTAAAATGACTAAACCAAACTTGTCAGAATATTCCTAAGAGTTACTGGCATCTAAGGGTTAACAGTCTACTGCTGTAGTAGGTACCAGGTTTTATGATTCTGTCTATACTGATCAGGAAACAACATGCAGGCAGACATTAAAGACCAAAAATAGATGGAAAGGTCCACTGGCAGGGCAACAAAAATAAGTTGGTTTGGTTTTATTTTTCTGAAAGTGTGCTACATTTCTGTGCAAAGAGGGAGAAACGTAGGAAGTAGACATAGGTAGGAAGTAAATGGAAAAGTGCTATATACTATATGTCAAGGGGTCACTCTCTCTCTCTCTCTCTCTCTCTCTCTCTCTCTCTCTCTCTCTCTCTCTCTCTCTCTCTCTCTCTCTCTCTCTCTCTCTCTCTCTCTCTATATATATATATATATATATATATATATATATATATATATATATATAAATATATATATATATATATATATATATATATATATATATATATAAATATATATATATATATATATATATATATATATATATATATATATATATATATATATATATATATATATATATATATATATATCAAACTTATTTTTTTTCACAGCTTCCCTAAAAAGGACTGCCCTCCATTCGCACCCTGAGTAGCCAAGAAACTTTACCTTGTCAACTATCATCAATGCTCAGCATTCAGTAGAAATGAGTACGTAGATATGCCGAGGCCCTGTCTTGTCAACTGTCATCAATGCTCAGCAGTCAATAAAAATGGCCTAGACCGCTCTACTATCAGGATAGGCCTTCTGAGACGAGGGTAAGTAGATTTGCCTACTACCATCATAAATGCCCAGCAGTCTGTGGAAATGCTTTAGACAACTCAACTATCGGGACAGTCCCTCTGAGACCAGGGCATGTAGATATGCCAAGAGGCCCTATTTTGTCAACTGTCATCAATGCTCAGCAGTCAGTAAAAATGGCCTAGACCGCTCAACTATCAGGACAGGCCCTCTGAGACAAGATTACGTAGATATGCCAAGAGGCCCTGTCTTGTCAACTGTCATCAACGCTCCTACATCCTACGCTGGCAATCTCAGCGCTGCTAGATCAATCTCTGCCCGCAATCTACTTAATTCAATTGCCCACCAATCATTCTTCTCGCAGTCTCCCAGAGATTTCCCGACCATTGATTTCCCCGGTTCCGTCTTTTCTTCCCGTATTTGCCCTCAGCCTGGGTGGTATTCAGCCCTCCCATACATCAATGGAGGCAACCAGGATAGGATCTTAACCCATTCATACCTGGAGCGCAAAAAATGTACGACTATTTTTATGATATCTCATCTCAGGTATCTATAAATTAAAGCACTTTTTATGAAAATATTCACCAAAAAATTAGTCACCACTCAAAGAAATAAATTGCTAATATTTTGCATATTCATGCTCTGAAACGAAGTTACTTTTAGGAATATTAAAGATTCTGACAACACTATCCAAGGAGGCTTCTGGCCGTGAATTTGTTAAAGCTGACAAACACATTTTAGGACAATTTGCTTTCCCAATGGAGCTTGAGTAAACAGCTAATGTGAACTGATGACCAAACCCACTCATGCCTGAAGGTCTTGCTCACTGATGTCATCTTGATATATGGCACTTTTGAAGATACCTTAAGAATTAGGCATTTATTCACAATATAACTTGAGGAAACAATTTAAATTCATTATGCTACTGAAGTCATGCTATTTTGAAACGTGCATTTTATCACTCGGCCAATAATGCAAACTGGTTGTAAAACAACACATTGTTTACCTCTGATGTAAGTGACTTCTAGCAATGTTAAGAAACCAGAAACAATGTTGGGCATCAATAACACTGAGTGAGAGCAACTTCGGGCATTAAACTGCATGTTTCAATGTAGCGCAAATTTAATAGTGATTAGGTTCTGAACAACATTTCTCCTTTAAATATCATACATAAAATACTATCATAAAAATACATCTCCTTTTTCCTTCACATTTTTCCTTTAAAAATATCTTACATAGAATGCTCTCACAAAAATACACCACATTTTCCTCTGCATTTTTCCTTTAAATGTCTTACATAAATTGCTCTCATAAAGATATATCACGAAATCAAAATGATGCTTTTGGGAGCTGCAAGCATGAACTAACTTTCTATCATACTCAGCAACTGAGGACCCAATCTTTTCCAAGTGCACAAGGAAAAGCACTTACTTGATAAGATCACTTAAACTTGAAATGAAGAGCATTTCCTTACTTTTTTCATCTTTGTAAGATTAGAAGCTAACACTAAGGACGTGCGACATGCCCATGCAGATCAGTGTTAGTGACTCAGTCAGCCAGTCACTAAATCCACTATAGGTACCTTAACAGTCCCAACGCTGGGGCTTCTTTCGCTTTGAGCACCCAGACGCAAAGATTTTTGAAATCCACCTAAACCCTATCATGTTGGTATTTATTGTACAGTTCTCACTGAATACTCTCAGATGAGTACCCATATGCCAGGATTTCAGTCATTTTTCTCAGCTTTTTTGCATCATTTTGTATTGGCTAAGTTGGTCACATGAGCAGTAGAAGGTTTAACCCATTTATGCCTGGATATCTACTTGTCCATTATTGTCAGGACCAGTCAGACTTGAAAATAACTTTGGAATTCATAATAAATTCGCAAAATATTTGAAGGAGTGTTGTAGATAGAGTTGTGATGAACAATTCTTCTTCAAATAGTTTCTATATATTGCTTTTGTAAGAGAACCATCACCAAAACTGTCAGGCAGTTTTGGCTGCTATAAGAATGAATGGGTTAAATTCTGGGCCATGCAATATTGCATAGTGAATAAAGGGAATATTACAGTCACACCAGGCACCGACATAACTACTTGCCCGCTTGCCCCAGCAAGTGAATTTTTGAAAATGGGCTTTCGAGCAAGTACATGTTAGTTATAACTTGTCCAAATGGGCAAGCTGATTTACTGAACACTTAACACATTTTTTTTTATAGTAAACTGCCCAAATATCCAGAAATATGCAAACAGTGGAACAAAACTGAAATGAAAATGGTTTTCAAACCATTAAAGGCATGATGAACAATACATGCCAAAGTTCTAGCTTATGTTATAACATATTTCCGGCTAGTAAAAAATTATGTCAGGCAAGTAAAATTATTAGCTACTTGCCTGGCAATTGGTAAGTTAGTTTTGAAAATCATGTTGGTGCCAGCACATGTTCATTAGGTACAGATGATGTGATATGTGACTTTGGGAAATCTTTACCCTTCCTATGGTTTCAGTAGTGAATCAAAGGTCAAATCCTTTATTGAAACTATGAAGGATATTTCTACTAAGTCAATCGAATACCTTGATAGGGTGCGCTGCAGAATGAACCCCCCCCCCCCCCCCCCAACTAAATGGCTCACACACCCCTAAGAGATCAGCATGGGAGTCAATTCCATTAATGGTGCATAATAAGATGAAGCACTATTGCTACTTCGTCAATAAAATGACCATGATGGGGCACATCAAAGAAACAACCCCCAACACCAGCCGCTATCATAAAGATACGGCTACATTTTTAGCAAAATCCATTGATATTGAGGAGTATATCACCTGACTCCCAGTCATCAGGGTCTGAGTGAATCGGATTATCATTTCTTCAAAGGTAATGTAAAAGTATAGGCACAACTGAGATTCTTGGCTCTTCTCTTCCCGTCATATGTAGATTCACAAAAGTATAAGCACATGTACAGAGGCATTGACAAAATGAGCATAACCAAAGATAAGTTCCTCCTCCTCTCTCTCTCTCTCTGTCTGATTCTGTCTGTCTGTCGGTCTGTCTGTCTGTCTCTCTCTCTCTGTCCATGTCTCTCTCTCTCTCTCTCTCTCTCTCTCTCTCCTCTCTCTCTCTCTCTCTCTCTCTCTCTCTCTCTCTCTCTCTCTCTCTCTCTCCCTCTCTCCATCCCCCAATTATCTATGGATCCTTAAAGGTAAGGTAAGGTAGACATATATACAGGCACACTTATTAAACCTGATCTGCGTCACCAATGATGCAGTTCCCCCCCTCGCTCGCATTTCCCAATCATCAGTGGGCTGAGTTAGTCAGATGACAATTGTATGAAAGGTAACAGCAAACTCTAGCAACACAGTCAGTAACATTATACTGATTAGAATTCAGCCCACACGCCCCCCATCCCCCCCTCCCTTCCCTATCTCAACCCCTGCTATTGGTCTGAATCTGGGGAGCCAGGATCTAACTACATTAGAGACATCATGAAATATAGCTACTCATGCAGACAGCATTACATTGATCAGGTATATACATCTGAGTGAGTCAGGATTCAATTATATTGTATGTATCATAAAAGTGTATATAGCGAGCAACATTAAACTGATGAGACATACACCTAAAACCCACCCACCTCCCTCTGAATATGGGAGCCAGGAATCAATTGCATTGAAAGTATGAGAAAAATATTATCAGCTCTACAGTCAGCAAAAATGATTAGGCCCGCAAGTAAAATCCCCCCCCCCCCCTTTCACTCATCAGATTCACTCACATGCTTCATAGCAATGTTGTTTTCAAAAGTACGACACTTGCCAAATTATCTCCCAGGTATGAATGTGTTCATGAGAGCGAGCTTTTATATAAACTATAGGTATACAGTCAGCTACTTCTATAACCCTTATGCTGCTGGTGACTAATTTGGTCAATACAAAATGATTTTAAAAAACTGAAAAATGACCGAAACCCTGACATATGGGTACTCATCTGAGAGCACACAGTGAGAGCTATCCAATGAATACCAACATGACAGGGTTTAGATGCTTTTTTAAAAATATTGCTCCTGTTTGCTCTGGAAGAAAGTAGCCTCAGTATTAGAAGGGTTAACATTGATTAGATGTTTAAATCTATCACTAACCCCCCACCCTCAACTATTTATGCGCACACATACATGCACACACAATTCACACATAAACACACACACACACTGAGGATATGTGAGCAAGATAGAATCCAATTCCATTAAAGGTGTGAGCCTGCAGCAGTCACTAGCAGCCAGGTACAGAGAGATCCAGCATGCAGGATAGATCCATGCTGGCTTTAATATCCGCTGCCACCACGACAGCAGTCTGAGCACACAGATAATCAACACATATACAATCAACCAGCCGCCCACTGTGGAATAATATAACTACACGATGCTGATTCTCAGGGACACTGAACTGAAGAATGCTGATATTAGTTGATACATCAACGCACTAAATCAGGAAAACAAGAATAGGTTATAAGTTGTGTCTTTTTCATTTAATCTATTTTTCATAAAATGCATCAGTACACATACAAGTCGAAGAATCTCTCTTCGGAACTACAATGTGGTATTATGTCTTTCTTATGCAAGTTTGATATTTTCTTACTACAGATATATCACATTCACTATACTCGTCTCACTCACTCAGCACCATGCAGTATGTGTGTCTCTCATAACTATTGTTATTTACTATTGTAATTTACATTTTACATGGCTGCCATTATAATTGGATGTCCATTCATAAGCTTCTTTTGCCATCCAAGCCTTCTATTCCTAGGGACCCTGTTCATGTTTCCAGCAGTGACCATTGTGTTGGTTTACAATGACACTGATAATGAGGATGATGATGAGGATAAGGATGATGACAGTGACGATGATGATGGTGATGATGAGGAGGATGATGATGATGATGATGATGATGGTGGTGAAGATGAAAATAAAGATGATCATGATGATGATTAGTTTGATGATGATTAGGATGACAGCACCAAGATGATGATGATGATCGTCATCATCATCGTCATCATCATCATCATCATCATCATCATCATCATCTTCCTCCTCCTCCTCCTCCTCATCTGAAATCATTGTCATATTTAAAACAACACGTTTTACTGCCCTGAACTAAATGGACTATACGACTACTGACAGCGTGCTTAAGGGCAATATTAATGCTTACGCTGGTCTAAGGAATGCGGACACATTGCATGATACCATACTGTACTGTACTGCAATGACCAAATATCTATTGACAATATGCCTGGGGGGAATAGTTGCTCTTATCCCTGTGCGGATGCCGCATGTAACACCAGACTGTACTGTATTGTACCATATGATGCCTGTATCTCTACATGCTATTGGGGTATTGTTATAAGTTGGACTTAATATAAAATGCATGTAGTTCCATTAACTTCATGCTTAAAGGTTATAATTTGTTCTGATCTGTGTATGGCATGAAATGTTTACACCATACACTAATATACAATGCATGTAGTTCCATTGACTTCATGCTTGAGGGGTATAATTTGCTCTGATCTGAGTATGGGTTCAAATGTTTACTGCACCATCCTGTATGTACTGCACCATGCATGTGGTTCCATTAACTCTTCCAATGCTGAGGCTTTTTTCATCCAAAGCACAAATAAGGATGCAAAGATTTTTGAGAACCATCTAAACCCTGTCATGTTGGTATTCATTGGATAGCCCTCGCCGAGTACTCTTAGATGAGTACCCATGTGGCAGGGTTTCAGTCATTTTTCAAATTTTTTGCATCATTTTGTATTGGCCAAATTAGCCACCAACAGCATTAGAGTTAACTACATGCTTTTAGGGGTATTATTAGCTCTGGTATGAGTATGGCTTGAAATGTTTTCACCATACAGTAATACACTCCACGCACTATCCTATTTGTTCCATGCGTGTAGTTCCATCAACTACACGATGATGCTTCAGGGACCCATATTAAAGCTGCCCTGTGTTTGGCACCCTAGCGTATACTACAGATCACAGGGCAACTTGCTGTAGGGAAAGAAAATCGCTGTGACCCACTTACAGCCACATCATCTCATCCCATACAGCACTGTGAAAAAATTACTAAGAAAATAAATCATCCAGGATATTGGCATGCTAGACCTTGTGGGTTATGTTATTATTTGCGCTCTGTTTCGCGATGACTGGGAATAACAACTAAAGAGAATGTGCGGGTGGCTATGAAGATAACACTACATCATATTAATGCATAAGAATTGGCACCCTTAAAATTTTCATGATACGATACAATATCACTATTTCCTTACCGATAGGATATCTTAACAGTGTTTTAAATGATACTTTCAAGGTCCTTAACCCTTGTGCTGCTGGTTGCTAATTTGGCCAATACAAAAACCTTTTAATGAATACTGAGAAACCTGGCACATGGTACTCATCTGAAAGTACTTAACCAGAGCTATTAAGTGAATACCAACATGACAGGGTTTAGATAGTTTTCAGAAATATTTGTGATTTTGTGCTTTGGATGAAAGTAGTAGCCTCAGCATTGGAAGGGTTAAAGAATCTTGTTTGTTTAGCACTGTAATTTTTGGAAATTTTGGAAACTGCCTTCCTGTGGAGAAGTATAGGTTGCAGTCTTGAAGTCAATTTCATATTCTTATAAGTAAGCAGTACTTGTATACCAGTTATTTTACAATACAATATTTCTTTCCTATTTGACAACGATAGTTGGCCTATTGTATTGAGCATCAATACTAAATTCTAGTAAATACTTCTTCCAGTCAATTTCTCTAATATGATACTCCCGGTGGTGAAAATCCTAGAAGGAAAAATGCAGTACTTAACTTATTTATATCTGAAATACCAACGAATAACCTATGTTGGTGACATATTTTGACCAGAGCATTTTTGGAAAATAATTCATGAAGAAATGATGATCAAGTTGATGGTTCAGTTTCTACCCTACATTGGTGCATTGCACCTATTTTAAGTAACTACAAGCCCTTAGTCTATACCGGTAACAGCTATTCCGTCAACAACTGTCTTAGATTTCTGTAAGAGGGTAATCAGTATGTATCCCAAAGCCACGTACACGCTCTCCATCACTTTATTTACCAAGTGAAAAATATATTGCCATCGTTTCTGTTGACACGTTCTCTGAGAAACAGCACATGTTTGGTATGTTGCCTGACACTACCTTCTTTCTTTACAACAAACAGTAATGTTGGCACCAATACACTCAGGATACAATGACATACATTGTGGGGGGGGGGGGGGGGGGGGGGTGGATGTAGCCTGTAACCCCCCAGCCACAGATATATTCTCTGAGGACCAGCGCATGGAAAGTGTGTTGCCCGACACTACCTTCTTTCTTTACAACAAACAGTTATGTTGGCACCAGTACACCTAGGATGCAATGACATACCCCCCCCCAGCCACAAATACATTCTCACATTCTCTGAGAAACAGCTACATAAGTTTGGTATTTTGCCTGCTTCCATTATAGAAACACCAATGTTCACATCAATAAACCCATGATACAATGACATACCTAATGTGAAGGGGGGACTCCTGGGGTTGGAGTCACCAACCCCCCCCCCCCCCCCCCCCCCTCCAGCCACAAATACATTCTCTGAAAAACAGTATATGTTTGGGGTATGTTGCCTGCATCCAGTATGCATGGCAAATACCAATGTTGGCAGCAATAAACCTACGGTAAGAGTAGGCACTTTGTAAGGCATGGGGGTAGGGGTGGGGCTGACTGCACCCATTCCATTTTTCATTATTGTTTTCTCATTTTTCTTATAGGCCAACCAAGGCCTGGTGACTGGGTTCTTGATAATATGCACAATTACCCCAGCCCCAGACAATGGTAATAGAGATATAGTGTAGTTGGATCAATATATAGCAGGCATACTACAGCTAACTCAAACAATGCAAAAAGGAATTCAGTTTTTCTTATTGATCATTCTCAGGCCAGGCGTCAGCAAGTAAATTAGAGACATAATGTAAAGTAAACAGCCATAGTTTCCTTTGATTGTCTAACTGTGAACATCCCTGCAGGTAACCATGCATGCAGTTAACTCTTTCATGCCCTTGACAGCAGGGTCTTAGCTGATATTTAGAAACAGGGTGTCCAAATAGAGGTTTCATAGACTTTTGCGTGTCCAAAGTGTGGTACAAAATACATACTACTAATAAGATAGACCCTATACCTTTACAGATTTTGCTTTTTTAGGCCAGATACTGCTTTGTGTGTCTTATAAAAGTGACACTACAGCTTCTACATCTTCTATCTTCTAAGAAAAGCCATCTTCAGCAAATTCTGACATAAACTTTTGGGTGTCCAAACTGTCAAAAAACAGTGTTCTGTGTGTCCAAATGACACGCTGGACGCATTGCGGCTAAGCCCCTGCTTGACAGTGTGTCGTGGTTTAATATTGAGTTTGGTACTTGTTTTGATAGCTCATGCTTTGTACATATGATTGAGTTTGCTGAATTCCTTTCTGAAAAATAACTTTTTCTGGGGGAGGGGTTAAACAGACTATAATTAAGAATTTGCAGCCTAGAAATCGAGGCTAAAAATGTAGAAAAACACAGTTAAATATAGTAAAACACAGTAAAGCCTATTAGATAGGCTACTGGCTAGCTGCTGGCTCCACACATGTGGCCTAACATGGCCTGCACAGATTGTCATTCATATCCAACAGTCCATACATCTTATCTCACCACTAAGCATGTAGCTCTATCTAAATCATTATGATTTATCACTCACTGACCCCAGGGGTCAATAGGTGCAACATCCAGTCAGTGCCTCTGGAATGGATTAACCCTTTCACACCGGGAGCTTTCCTTGAAACCCTCAACCAGATATACTGTGAATTCTCAGAAATTTAGACCAAAGAATTTAGGTCATTTATCATTATTGTGAAAAATACTTAAAGGGCAATCGGGGACACCCTTGATCACAAACATAATAGCGCAGTAATATATAGCAAATATTCATGATTATCGGTAATCTTTTGCGGATACAGACTAATTAGGTACTGTATCTAGTTAGTATTACCTAAGACTACTGTAAGGACATTTGGGAATATGGTGTTGCATGTTCAGATTGGTATACCTATTAATATCTAAGCTCTAATTGTGATTGGATCAAACAGCATTAAATTTGGCAAATCATTCCAAAATGACTTCTTTCTTGATTTAACCCATTTATCACCAGAGAGCACAGACTATAACGCCAAACAGGTTTCAGGGGTGTCTTTCTAATGAAAGGATAATACAGAAAACTATTCAATATGAACACCAATGTCGATAACCAGATCTCGCTTAACAGCCTTGGCACGACTCCTAGCCCAGGTGTTGACGAGAATAACTAAAGCAGTGCATTCTGCCAGAAACTCTTAAAAGTTCCTTATTCTGTGCATGCGCTTGAGCAACTTCATCTATAATGTAAGTAAATATGAGAGCCCTAATATTCGCCTATCTCCAGTCATATAATGATGTCACACTGAGGTGAGATTAGGTGTTCAGAGGGCTTTACAGTGCGCTCATGGTAATTGGTCTGTGGCAACCAATCCATGTTTCTTCATCTAAGATATGAAGAAATATGTCCTTGCAACATGGCCAAATATATTCCCTCCAATATTTTGGAAAATAATGGTTGATTATTGAGCTAATGCCGTAAATTCAAATCCTAACATAATGCCATAAAATCATATGATAACTGTCAAAGAGGACTGAAGGCATGATGGGGTTATTGCACTAACGATGTGCCTGACATATCACATCCTCTTCTCCAAATCAGCACATAAACCTTTAAGAGGCTGGTGGCCTATTTGGCTAAAAAAGATTTATGCCAAAAACCTGAGAAATGACTGAAATCTTGGCACATTGGTACACATCTGAGAGTACTCTGCGAGAGCTAATTCCAATGAATACCAACATGACAGTTTTCAAAAATCTTTGCATCCCTGTGCATTGGACATAAGTTATAGCCTCAGTATTGGGAAGCTTAAGATCAGACTATTTGATTACTTTCTGAGTAGATCATGTGAGCTAGCAGCTAAGATTCTAGTCAATATATCTATGGCTATACAAAATAGCCACAGGAGAAGAAAAATATTGTCATGTGAGGGTATTAATTTATCATAGAAATGTCAATAAATGTCAATAAATCAATTCATTACAAATAAAGATGACACGTGCATGTGCGTGTGTCAAATTCATTACATGATTGATGATACAAAATTATAAGGAGTGCATTTCTTGATGAATATAAAGACTTTACATGCTAGCCTTTTGGGCCCCTATCCTCAAAATGTTAGAGGCCTAGAACGAACTGTACTACTGTATAACTGGTAAATTTATACTTAAGTTGGCATTTTTTTCAGAAATTTTTTTCCCCTGTATTTATTTTGGCGTCTGCAACAGTCAGAACAAAGCCATCTACATTTAGATATAGGAACCAATGACCGACGCCATTTTGCTTTTGGGATCGATCAATAGCTCCATAACTTGGCAGGAGTTTCCCCAAAAGTCGACAGGTAAGTATGCAAATTATAATATGATACCTTGGTAACTTATTAATAAGTTACCAATGTATCATATCATAATGATTTTGTGGAGTTATTGCATCGATTTTTCTATGTTTCAGCCGCGACCACCAAGGGGTGAAAATCACGCTATGCTGGCAACCTCAGCTCCCCCAGCGGCCCTAAAAGACACTAAAACTATATTTTTATGCGATCTTTAATTTGGCGTTGGTGGGCATTCGCCAAAAACCGCCAAATTAAAGACCACGCCAAATTAAACAGTTATACAGTAGTTCTCTACTGGCCCTTAAATCACCCTTTTCATTGATTCTTGGTTCAGCATCAGAGAGGATGGGATTAAGGTCAGAGACAGCGCAACATCTCAATGAACTCTAGCTGTTTACTGAACTGTTAATTAACCTTGGGTCGGGGTAGAAGTTAATAACAAGAAGCTATGATGACAGTACTAATACAAACATCCCAAGATCCCAATCTACATTCCTGAGTGTGTCAGTTTCCGCATGGCTGCCTGGACAGCTGGTGCCTGCCTAGCATTGCCCTCTAATAGAACTCCTATTACATCATCGGTCCACGTAGAGTCTTTGATTAACAAAAATATTGCTTTTCTCTGATCTGGTCTATCTTTTGATCAATATTTAGGTGTTAGTTTGAGTTGCTGTTGATAGATGGCGCCAATGGTGGTCACCCTGGTCAGTCAGAATCAAGAAATTTGAAATGAACCCATGCTGGCCACCTGGTGAGCCAATAGAGAACTACATATGGGTGGACATCTTAGAGTGGTATATAAACATAAGTTAAGCAATTCAAGAAGTGAAATAAATTTCTTGGCCTAGGACTAGGCTACGGTCCACGCAATACAAGATACTAAATTAACCTATTCAAGCTCAGAGTTTCTCTAGAAAATATAGTCTGCTACTTCCATACTTTGGAGAATGACTTGGAAATGAAGCAAAAGTTGGGGAAATATTTATAGGAGAAATCAATCATTATTTTGCACCTAACCAACAACTCTCCTTCAAACATTTTGCATGCAATTTAGATGACACTTTAACCCTTCCAATGCACAAGGATGCAAAGATTTTAAATAACCATATAAACCCTGGTCCATTTAAAGAAATGGACTAGTACAATCGACTTCTCTGAGACAGAAGTCACTAAATCAGAACTCAACATTTTCCAAAAGCAACTGGTTCATTTGCAAGGGAATTGGTTTTCAAGCATATCTGAGATAATTGCAGCACCAAAGGCTCATAAGCCTTTGGCAGCACTTGAAGCTTCATTCAAGCAATTTGGATGTACAACCCTTGTGGATCGTTATCTGACCTTTGGAGTTATGGGTACACCAAAATTTTGAGGAGTGTAGTTTTGTAAAATGTCATTTTCAAACTTAAAATTGAATTCATTTCACCCCATTCATTACAAATGCAATTATATTTTATTGGGATATAATGCCTTATTTTAATAAATAAATATATGTCAACGTTTATGGTTGTAATCTTTGCATGTTTTGGACTCCCTTGAAAAGAAGAATGCCCCAAAATTTTAGGATTGCCAATTTTGGGGACCACTTTCTAGATATTGGCTATGACCCTGCCCAGGATGTTAGGGCTGGCTTGCCTGACTCTTTAAGCTGCCTACAGGACCCCACCAGAGGCCTGGCTGTCAGCAGGATTGACTGACTGCCAGAGAGTGTGTTCTATATGAACAGGCCAAGTGTGGAGACCTTAAACTAGGCCAAGAGAGTCACAGCTCCTCCACTTGTAAGGCCTCTCAAAGAATAGAAAAATATCCATTCGCCTTTTCCAACTGGAAAGTCATTCAAACATATATACATGAACCTAAATGAGGCTACTCCAAGCTTGCAATAGCTAAAAATGACTGTATACATTCGCCTTTTCCCAACTATTCTGTAACGAATAACCCATGGTATAGAGACAGCTGAAAACTTTGCTATTCCTTCTCATTAGAAACAATATCCAAACTGTTTTTCAAAGTCAACCAAAACCACCTGGTACAATGGTGGGTATTTCTGAGACAGATACAACACAAGCTTCCTCTTAGTATATTACTGTATATTAACATCCTCAATATAACCAATATCAAATGAAACAGTCACACTGACATGTACTTCTTATCTATGCCTATAGACGGATACATATTTAGGCGTCTCATATTATACCACAGTATCCACACATTCTACATTACCAATATCCAATAATACGGTCACTCTCGTGTGTATTTCATATCTGGGCTAGTAGACAGACACCCAAGGGTTATCATTTAATAATATAACATACAAACATTAAGAGTAACTTAAATCATGTGATGTAGTCACCCTGGCACATTGAGCTTCTTATCTAGACCTGCATGAGCTTAGTAGTTAAGTAGACCAGTAAAAAAAACTTCAACTAGTCCTACAGGGCCAGTAAATATTTGGGACAAGTTTTCCCTCAAGAATATCCAAAACAGTTTTGAAATAAATGAAGATAAAATAAATAAAAATAAATGTTGTCTGTGAATTTTATGCAATGTTTTTTCTTTTAGTGTTAAAGAAAAATTTGTAGGACCAGTAAAATTTTTGCAGGACCAGTATTTCTCCGGTGTTACTGGTCCTACGGGGCCAGTACCATTTTAAGTTAGCATTGAGGCCTGACAATACAATACTTGCATTGTACTACCATTCATACATTCCTCTACTGAAACACACATTCCTATACTGATCAGTCCTCAGGCATGCATTAAGAGATACGGCATGTCTCAGGACATCTATTATTCAAAGCCACCTCATCCTTTCTTCTTCTTCACCGATACCATACACTGAATGCCACCTCTGCCTCTGACCCATATTGAATACATAAAACTTAACCCTTCCGATGCTGAAGCAACTTTCATCAAAAGCACAAGGACGGAAAGAATTTTGAAAAGCAGCTAAACCCTGTCATGTTGGTATTCATTGGATAGCTCTTGCTGAGTACTCTCAGATGAGTACCCATGTGCCAGGGTTTCGTTCATTTTTCAGGTTTTTCGCATCATTTTGTATTGGCCAAATTAGCCACCACCAGCATAAGGGTTAATTGATAGAGAAGAGCTGATCGGCATCAAGGATGTTTGTAGTAGTACTTCCATGTTATCATACAAACATATTGATAGATGTGACAGCACATCTAGATCTTTGATACACTAGAGCCTGGGATCTAAATAACCGGTATATATCTGTATTGATAACAAATGTAGAAGGGGCAGCTTGCCAGCATATATACAATCTCAATAGTCAAGGGGGTGTGTGTTCAAGGATGAGGATGTTTGTAGAATAGATAAGGGTATCATTAAACTCATCAAAAACACAAGATTTGATTGACAATGGGCTGAGGATACCTTCAACCCCTCTTGATGACGATCGTTTGAGAATGAGGATGTTTGTAGAATAGATAAGGTCTTCATTAAACTTCTTAAAAACACAAGGTTTGATTGACAATGGGGTGAGGATACCTTCAACCCCTCTTGATGAAGATGGTCTTCTCCCCTCCTCTTCAAATAAATTATACAGAACAAAAAGGGGTAGGACTAAGAGGACAATTCGAATAGGGTAAAGATGGTCATTGTATAATTTCTCAACAAGAAACAATGATTCTAATGTGATTAACATAGACTACTGTACAGAAATCCTATACCCCGCCCCTAAAAAAATAGATTTTGAAATAGAAAATAATCATTAATGCACAAACTGAAGTCCTAATAGCACATAAAGCATACAATACAGATGAACATTAAAGTCTTATCAAGACTTAAACCGATCCTCTACCTAGAATGTATCCAAAGTGCATCAGAAATTCCTACACCGTGCTTCTCCCTACATTTTTTTTCTAGGAGCAATAAGTGTACCTCCTACCTTCCACTTCATAAAAGAGCACCCCCTCCCTCTTGTCCATGAAAAACAAACTTTTATCCATTGTAAAAACTATACCCCACCCCATATTTTGGATGACCCCATCACATACATAGATGGCTATTTCCCCATCCCAAGCAATGTAAATATCCCAGACCCTCCTTCCCTGCATACAGGATGGTAGTTCAGGGGGTTGTAGAAGGTGTTATGAAGTAAAGATCGTCACCTGATTATCTTGTGAAGTTTGAGCAGATTGAGGAATTTGTTGTGACGAGGATGCTTGGCTTCCGTCGTTACTAGTAGGGGTAGTAGGAGTAGTATCCTTGGCAGACACGGTGGCGCCACCTACATCCTGTCCCCCAGCCCTCGCCTCCCCCTCACCAGCTGTGGTGGGGGAGGGGGACTTGGTGAGCTTTCGCAATTTCTGCCCCATGGTATAAATAAGTAAGTAAATCCTAGAGTTTCAACGATGATGATGATGATGATGTACGTTAATCCACTGGTATCATAAACCCAAGTTAACAACACTCCACATGTCCGTGTAGGAGGAGCAATCGAAAAACTGTTCCGAAGGTGCCGAGGTCGGTCGTGGTTACTAGCTCCTCACAGCTTGCACTATGCAGAGACGCTGGTAGCTGTGGTTAATTATTAATGTGTTAGACTGGGCAAGTTGGACATGCGTAGCTGGGGCCTGTAGGCATGTAGGGCTACTACCTCCAGCCCATGTGAAATCAATCGATGTGAACACTACTGCACACTCACTCACAGCAGCTAGGCTGGCTGGCTGGCTGGCTGGCCCAGGCTTCCCGGCTGGCAGGATCTTCTGGGGAGACACACAGGAAAAGATACCAGGCTGGGAAACTCTTCCTTAACCCCTTCAATGCTGAGACTACTTTCGTCTAAGTTACAAAAATCATCTCAATCCTGTCATATTGGTATTTCTAGGAACGCTCTTATTGAGTACTAACATATGAGTACCCATTTGCCAGGGTTTCAGTCATTTTTCAGCTTTTTTCACATTATATTTTGTATTGACCAAATAAGCCACAAACAGCCAAAGGGTTATCACACTCCTTGCCCAGTTGCCCTATTATCTAATATTCCTAGGGTAATGGGTAGCTTTAACCCTTACGCTGCTGGTGGCTAACTTGGCTTATATACAATATGAAGCAAAAACCTGAAAAATAACCCTGGCACGTGGGTACTCATCTGAAAGCGCTCAGTGAGAGCTATTCAATGAGTACCAACATGACAGGGTTAAGATGGTTTTCAAAAATCTTTGTGGCCTTATGCTTTGGACGAAAGTAGCTTCAGCATTGGAAGGGTTAATCCCTGTCCTGCTGAATTGTTGAATGGACCCTGTCCTGACAACTGCATTGATATTGGTCCCTCCAGACAAAATTGACCATTGAGGGTTTTAGGGGCACAACTTGAACTTTGAGGAGTTACCCCCAACTTGCCATTTGTCAAAATGAAGGTCTAATGATGGTGTTTAAAGTGTAGCTGCTTTGGGTCATGTACAGGCTCTGTGAGGGGTCCTGAAGACAAGCCAGCCAAATGGTCATTAGCAGGTCAGCACATGCATACTGATATTTCCTGGCTTAATGCACAGCAGGTTAGTTAATGTCTTCCAGATATTTCTGAGTTCAGCAGGACCAGGGTTTACACACTCCTTGCCCTATGACCTTATAGTCCTAAGACGGAACTTCAAGTAGGGTATTGGGTAGCTTTATTAAATAAGAGCCACAGACACAATATCGATACCAAGCTGGGAATCTCTCTTCCTTACATTACATTCCTTGCCCTATGACCTGATAGTCCTAAGACGGAACTTCAAGTAGGGTATTGGGTAGCTTTAGATAAGAGCCATAGACACAATATCATCGATAAAGCTGGTAAACCCTCTTCCTTACGACAATCCTGGCCCTATGACCTTACACAGGTGAACTTGGATATGACGGACGACTGTATGACAGATTTTTGCATATGACGGACGATATGCTTGGTTCCAGTCTGATGCATATCAAGTATTCGTCATATGACTATGTATACGACGGATTTTGCATATAACGGATCAATTTTCCTGGTCCCATTGAGTCTGTCATATCCAAGTTCAGCTGTAGCCCTAAGACGGTATTTCAAGAAGGTCAGTGGGTAGCTTTAAATAAGAGCCACAGATACAGGGGAAAAGACACCAGAAGGTTATTGGTTAGCTTTTAAATACAAGCCAGAAAAACATGGAAAAAGATACCAGGCTGATAGACTCTCTCCCTTACCATACTGCTTGCCCTATGACCTCATAGCCCTAAGACGGTACTTCAAGTAGGGTAATGGGCGGCTTTAAATAAGAGCCATACAGGTTAATATACGGTGATAAAGCAGTAAGCTTAAGTAAGCCTCATTGCATCCAGTGGTGTGCACATAACAGATTCTCGCATGACTGAACATATACAATGTGTTCAATAACAACAGAAACCTGTCAGCAGGAGCAGGTTCTGTGCTTAATGCCTTTACACATGAAATAATCATCCACCTGTTGGGTACTCCACTACAGAGCAAAATCAAAGGAGTATACTTCGTCGTGCATGCTGAAACTTAATATACTTGAACCTATTCAAAAGGTGACTTCTGACTCATCATATACATGTATGCGGAATAATTTTCCAGGTTTTTTAATGTCTATCCTTTCCTATGTGGAATGCTTTATTAGCACATTCAAATTGTTCATATGTGGCTCCCAAATCTTTAAATTTTGGCACAATAAAATCTTCCTTTCCCTAGCACTAGTGCTTGACTTTGACATGCTGTTGGTTGCGCAAAACGATAAATACTCTAAGCTACTTCCCTTGCCAAATTTCATTTGCTCTTATGCTTGCTGTGTTACTGATTAAAAGGAAAACTTTGCGACTTGAGGCTAATGTGTATTAATGCGTCTCCGTTCACATATTGCTTCAGTCTACCCAGCTGTATAATGGGTACCTAGCATAAAAATAAGGCAGTGCTTAGAGTCTGTGCGCTATATGCTGCCAGTTGCTCTGGAATATCCCCTGGGGGATTGAAATGGTTTCCGTGTGTACAGTGCCTGCTAGGGGAGGAAGGTCGTGTGAGCACTTCGGTGGATACAAGACTCTAAACCGAATACCTTTTACCTTTTATATGTCACCGTATGAGCTGACACACATGTGGCTTCTCTACATTGCCAGGCAGCCCTGTCAATGCTCGGCCCATATTTCATAAGATATGTCATGCGGTCGGTCCTACTTAGTCTATTATCATTACTGCTCAGGCCTGCGAGAAATACGATCCCGTCTTTCAATCCCAGCGCATAATAAACACACATCCCTGCATGATATTTGCTACTCATACATTCAACCCGTGCTGATAAATGCTACTCATACGTTTGTTTGCTACAAACCGTACTGAAAAAAGTCTTACCAAGTATTTCATGCACTTTTACATATTCATACACGGGTTCCTTCCTCAATTTATGGGAATAAAATTCTAAAACTATTTAACTTAAAATATTATGATGTTTTATATGTTTAGATTTCTATCAACCCATTTGCTTATGGAGTGCTTTCACAATCTGAAAACTATAATGAACCATAACTTCATATCAATTAATATTTGAAAATATCTAAGGTAGGTGTCAAAGCCTATAAAGACGAGCAAGAACTTTGATTCAAATATTTTTCAAATTGTTTCGTTCATTATTGAAAAATATTTCAACATGTACTATCCTTTTCAGGGTGCAACAAAGGTTCCAAAACATTACTTGCCAAGCGGGGCAAGCTGCCCCTAAAGTTTACTTGCCCTGGCGACACTTCCACTAACACTGCCAATCTATTAAAAAATGGTGAGTTGCATTGTGAGGACTCTGCCCAACACATAACTTGCCAAGCAGGGCAAGTAAGGGGTTTATTCTGCTTGCTTGATTGCAGAATTTTTGCAGAATTCAATTGCAACTTGCAGCGGGGCAAGTGGTTATGTTGCACGCTGCTTTTAATTGGAATTGGTTGGATATTTTTTCGAATGAGATTTCATTAGGATTGTACCCCATGAAAGAGTCCAGCCATTTACTATTCTCTGTAACTTTCACACAAGATTAATGGGCCCATCGATCAACTCCCGTAATCAATCACTGCTCTATTAGTGCTAATCAGTACTGAAAAATCACTGGAGTACTAGTAATTTAGTATTAGTAGCAACTTTCTCTTAACCCTTCCAATGCTGAGACTACTTCATCCAAAATACTCACCAGGATGCAAAGATTTTTGAAAATCACCTAAACCCTGTCATGTTTGTATTCAATGGATAGAAGTGGTCAGATTAGGTCATGTTTCTCCCACCTGGTGGAGCCAGTGGAGCATTGTATTTGTATAGGAGATTACAGGATACAGACAGTGAAGAGACAAGGCAGACCATCTGCTGCCATCTATAGGTGATGCACGGTACTAAACATTAGTTGGATTAGGTTAACTTCTCTGTATGGGGAACCTATCAGCCTATAGAGGGTATACAGGGTTTGAGGGTACGTTTAATCTATTAATGCTTAAGATTCTCAAGATTTCTAATGCCCTGGAAATTGTCGTCTGGATCTAAAATACTTTGACAATAAGTTTGGAATTGCAAATACTTTTATAAAATATTTCGAGGAGAGTTGTTTGATAATATTCTACTAAACATTTCTCCTTCAAATATTTTCCTGACTATGCTTTTGCTTGCAAGATTTCATCAAAATTGTAAGGCAGCTTATGGCTGCTGTGAGCTTTAATGAGTTAAAGAAAAGAAATTGATTTCCTCGCAAGTATCCTTTATACCAATGATACCAATGAAAATACCCTTTGAATTGATTACATTTCCTATCAAAATCAAATCTATGAATTAAACACCTTTTCAGAACAGCGTAGTGGCTGGTACTACACCACAGTGCTTGCATATGGTCAACACATTAATAAGGCCTAAAAAAAAATTGTTTGTTTCCTGTAACGGTCCGAAAAAAAATAGGGTACGTAGGTCGGTAAAAATATTTTATTTGCATAATTTTTTTGGTCAAAAATGTGTGTTTTATGCATGTTTTACGTTGATTGGGAGTTGGGAGGGCGATAAAAACGTTCAGGTAGGGATTTTTTTGAATAAAAACTTGTTAGGGTAGAGTTACAGGAAACAAACAACTTTTTTTTTAGGCCTAAGGGAATGTCAATTTTTTAGGGACTTGGAGCCTGGTATACTGGAACCACTGAAACCTCTGCTCAGTCTGTAGACTAAACCCACTGTCAACATATTTTCAAAAATATTCACTATTAGGCCACTCCAATTTATTTACTTGTCTTACGAGCTCAGGAGGCAGGAAATGAGCCATTTTGGAATAAAAAAAAAAGTTGAAAAATGTGACTTTTTTTATTTATTTTATTTTTTTAGAGTCTGCCGACTAGGACTGGTAGCGATATGTTTCAACCAGCCTATTCTCAACTAAATAAAATCAATCAATCAATTAATCCCTGTAACCTGAAGGGTGGGAGATATACATCCTCAAGTCTGAGGCTCTACTACAGCAATGATAGCTTCCTGTAGTTGATTGAATCACCTTTACAAAGAATTTTCTTAAAACTTGCTTTTTCTTTTTTTGGAGTCTGACAGAAAATTTCAAAACCACTTTTGTCCGTAAGACACCAAAGGTGACTTTTTTTTCTTTTTTTTTTTTGGGGGGGGGGTCTGACAGGATTTTTTTTCCAAAAAAAGCTTGTAAGACAAGTAATTGAATTGGAGTGGCCTTATAGTAAAATACTAACAAGTATTGTTTTTTCAGGGACGTAATGATACGATATCAGGGATTTCTCAATCTACCATGATATCAAAAACTAGATATATGTCAACCTGTATTTGACACTTCGAAAACAATCCCTCAACCTAGCTAATCATTTTCAGCTCGTAATTTGAAACATATGTTTTCCCCATCCTGACAGTGAATTCCATGCTAGCACTCAGGGCCGAGGTTCCAGGAAGCGTATTAAAAAGCTGCTTCAGTATTTGGATTTTCTTCAATAATTTCATCTAGGAAAAGAAGCAACTCTCATTCTTGCTTTTTTTCCACCAGTATTACAGACATGCGAGGTGCGATTTTTATCTGATTTGGTGACGAAAATATTTTCTACAAACAATGTTGATGAAAACAAGTTTAAACAACGCATACATGCAATGAATCTCAATGCTGTTGTGTTTTTGATATATATTATCAAGTGATGCTTGTTCTGAGACTAGGAGTGTCACCGATAACTCCCAGATAATCGCATCGCAAAAACGAAGCAGCCGATCATTGTAAAAAAATTGAAAAATATATAAATTTTACAAAAATCCAATTGAAAAATTGTATCAGAAAAAATCAGTACCAGTGGAAAGTTTTGCAATAATCGTATCGATTAATTTTCCGTTTTGATGACACTCCTACCTGTGACTAAGCACTTATAGTTATAGAGAATTGGGCATCTGATAAGTTCCTTTTCTAGCTACAGCACTATAACGCCTTGTCTACAACAAAATATGGGTCACCTTAACCCTTATGCTGGTGGTGGCTAATTTTGCCTAAAAGAATGATGCAAAAAAGGTGGGAAAATGACTGAAACCCTGGAAGACCCCCTAATATAGGAAGGTTACTTCTTCCCTACTTCAGTCGTTGATACATACAGTGTAACCCGCTAAGTGACCACCCCACTATGTTCACCACACCTCTTATTGAGTGACCTCATTTTGCTAGTCCCATACTTATTTTTCCTATCAGTTTTATAGTAATGGGAACCCCTCGAAGTTGACCAGTTATGGCCTGTCCCACAACTGGTCACTTTAGAGGGGTTCCCTTGTACATCTCAAAGAAACAAACAATTCAGTGCAACATTGGGCAGACTTTCCAACACTCAGTATACTACAAGGTATATCAAATGCCGACCAAACCCTCTTCTTGTTAATCTCTTAAAAGTTGCAACGTAAGTTACCTAAAATATGTAATGCCAGACCCAAGCATAATGATCAATAAGCGAACTCACCTCCCAATGTTCCAGTTCGTAACTCTTGTCCCGCAGGCAGCTGGTGAACGAATTTCCCATTTTGCCAGAAAGTATCCAGAATAAATTCCCGAATCTGTTTGTGGGGGTACCTCATTCGGCAGAGAAGGTTGCAAAATTTTCAAAATCTGTTCTCGAATGACGTCATTGTACCTGATCCGGAAAGAGCTGGGTATTGTTTAGGGGTTAGTTGTTAAGGAAATGATAGGGTTTAAGGTCTGAGCTAATCCGTTGGTACGGAGTGGCATAGGGTTTAGGGTACAACATGCTTCATGTGGGATCCGGCTTAGACCAGAGAGGTCATGCAGAGAGGGCCGGACCTCTTGCTCCACATCCGCAATACATAAACTGACCAAAACCAGAATAGGGGAACCAGAACCGACCTCAACCCTAACTCAAAATATTACTGGCCCGGTAGGACCAGTAACACCTAGCATCTACTGGTCCTGCTCAAATTTTACTGGTCCTACAAATTCTCCTCTAACCTAACAAGAAAAATATTGCATAAAATTCACAAACATTTATTTTTGTTTAGAATTTAAATTTGATTTTATTTGGTCCAGTAAGATGTATATTACAAAAATTTAGCATTTGGCACATAACAAATCATATAATTATAAAGGTGACTAGATGTAAAGTCATTAACTGCTATGCAATCGAATTCTAACCAGACACAGGATATATACACTAAAAGTTAAAAACTTATTTCCACAGTGGTCCCAACCTTCATTTAGTTCAAAGCTTTTGGGGACATTCTTGAGGGGAAACATGTTAACAAGAATGTCCCCAAATATTTACTGGCCCTGTAGAACCAAATGAGGTCTTTTTTTACTGGCCCAAAGCCGTTTTGGGGGATATTTGCTGGTCTGGGAGCAGCGGTTCAATGTTAGCGTTGAGCCTTGCAGAACTAAAAAATCTAGGGGGTGCTATATGCCAGTTTGAGGTATGACTATAGCCTAGCTACTAAGTGTTGTGTGTTTTACTTTATTGTACAAATGCCTGCACCTATACTACATAAGGGCTTGTGTCCTATTGTTGGTCACTTAGTTCACACAAATGACATTCAAGGGGGTTTTAATTGTTTATATTTTCGTGACCTGAGTATTTCTTGGAAAATTAGAAATGTTGATCAGAACAAACTCAAAACTCTCCTTCAAATATTTTGTGAAATTATCAACCCCAAATTTAGTTTTCCCATTATTGACATATTTAGCCCATTAGCATTTGGATCATGATCATGGTCTGAACATAACTTATAATATAATAATAGAAATATTGTAAAATTTGATAAACATTGTGATATTGTTTAACAATTTCATGCCAATTCTTCCCTAACCACGGCTATATTGGTGATAACATTTGACTTAATTAAGGAAAAATGTTGGTCAGAGTCTAATCAAGGACAGATATCTTTCCTATATAAGATTAGTTCTTAGGTTACTTTCAAAAGCATCAATTATTTCTTTACAGATGTTACTTATCAACAAGTGCAATTGCTTCAAGTCAAATATTTTTTAAGATATTGCTCTTTTAATAGGAAATTTCCTTAAGTTTCAGATCATATGTATTCTGAACAGTACAATTATGCTACATGTAAAATGCATAACCTATCAATATGACTGTGGCCGTAAACAAATATATTCGGTTTCTGTTGAACTTTTTACCTTATGAATACTAATTGTACTTGCCAGACAAATTAACTTATACCAGACCAGGTCAGGCTGCAAATATATTGCCCCTTGACTCTGTGTAACATGTATAAAGATATGAGTAGACTAGGTTCCTAGTCCCTAAAAAGTTTACATTCCCTTCTGCGCTGACCAAGCAGTGTTGTGTAGTATTAGGTATGGTAGATAGATAGCACCACCTAATCTTCTGACCTCTAGATGTTTGGGCTCCTCTATTCCCCTGGTGAGATAGGTGGAAACTAAATGGACCACTGTGGCACCTACACTAGTTGGTGCTTGGTAACAAAAAAACATAACAAAAAATACATATGATAGCCTAGAAATCTAGACTAAGATATGAGCAACTTGTCAGTACATCAACCCTTATGCTGTTGATGGCTAATTAGGCGAATGATGCTAAAACCTGAAAAATGGATGACACCCTGGCACACAGGTACTCATCTTAGAGTACTCAGTGAGAGCTTTCAAATGAATACCAACTATCAGGGTTTAGATGGTTTTTAAAAATCTTTGCTCCCTATGCTTTGGACGAAAGTAGCCTCAGCATTGCAAGGGTTAAATTTCTATAGTATTTGTAAATAATGACCTTCCAGATTAGTTTTGTTATCATTTAGTTGTGTAATTCATTCTGTTGTTTAACCCTTCTAATGCTGAGGCTGCTTTCTTCCAAAGCTCAAGAACACAAAGATTTTTTGAAAACCATCTAAAGCCTGTCATGTTGGTATTCATTGGATAGCTTTCGTTGAGTATTCTCAGATGAGCACCCATGTGCCAAGGTTTCAGTCTTTTTTCAGGTTTTTTGCATTATCTTGTATTGACCAAATTAGCCACTAATAAGCCCTATAAGGGTTAAGCAAGAGTTGTACACAGTAGATGGCCCAACTAGATCAGGTTATGGTAAGTTTGAAGGAAAGAAACCGCCATGCATAAAAAAAAAGTCAACCCTTTATGCAATTCAAGGAGAGTAGAATGGGGAAAACTAATAAACTTCATATATCGTCTAAACAAATAGTCACCAGCGAGACACATTTATAGCAGAACACTTATGATTCGGCAAATGTGATACTATTGTGTAAAGGGTTAGGCAAAAATAAACTCCAATTCAAAATCAAGGAAACTTAATATACTATAGATAATTCAGCCAACTAAGCCAGGAGAGGGTGTGGTCACCTAAAACACACCTTTCTAAATGCCTCAAAAACTAATATTTCTGTGATTAGAAGTTACGCGAACAATTGTTGCTGGCACAATGAATAATCAATATTGATTATTCATACAATAATTGTATTTGCAATACAGCGATAGTCAACTGCAATCTCATAGATTATTAAGGCAAAGAATGTGTGTTTGCAAATACAAGGAGCCTGAAAAAATATGCGAATGCCCAGAATCCTGATAATCATTTGATTATTGGGTCAAATCTGTGGTGATTTTGCAACTGAAATACCCATAGGAACTATTCATAGAGAAACGAGAATTTCTTCGCAGCTCTGGGTTTCCTTCTCGTAGCAAAATGACCTGAGCTGTTGAAAATGTCAAGAATTCTAACAAACAAATAAACTGCTTACCATTATTGAATGCTGAATTAGCTCCGACCAGTGGTCCTTATAACTTAAAGGAATGATAGTTCAGTACATGGACATTCGTGTAAATCTTCTGAGCTGCTTTCTAAGCCAGACACTCTCAAGAGAGAGTCGTGAGAGAGAGCTAGGAGTATTTGAATGTGACTTTTTGCGAGTCAGCTTTTTAGAGGAGTGTTTTTATTCCAGATTTTATTCATGAGATTGTTAGAAACGTAAGGCCAGCGAGCTGGAATGAATGCCCAGCGAAAAAAAAGCCATTGATCGACTCTGAGCATCATATGACAAGCACTTTCTGAGCTAGAGAGAAATCACCTACCCCAAGGCTCGCCCACTGGCAATGGTACGTATAATCTCACCGGCCCAGGGCTAGTAAAAATTGGTCAGGGCTAGCATAATTTAAGACAAAAAGAGCTCATGGGCCTCGAAAATTTTGGAGTTGTCAAGCTCTCTATATTGTAACTGTTTCAGACCTGCAAAGTTAGTCCAGGCTAGCAGAATTTTGGCCATCTCGACCCACTAGTGAATTTTATTAAGTTATCTGTGAACAGAGGCAGAGCACTAAACCTCATCAGTTACTCCCTCTATTGGCAAAATGAGGGCACTATACACTAAAAGCACGTTCTTGTGTGAATGTAAGGATAAAAAAAAATCTTCTTTTTTTTTTTTTTGGTGCAAATAATCTTTAAAACCACTCATGCGGACATCTATCTCAGGGCTGAACTAATTTCTCAAGAATCAACAACTCGAGTGGCTCTATTGCTGGGCTGAATGATAATTATTTATCAAAAAAAAATGAAAGTCTGTGAGTTAATGAGCTAAAGAGTCAAAGTAGCGGTGATCTCATGAGTGCAGCTCTAATTTTATTATCTATCAAATCCATCATTTGGACCTTTGATACTTCATAGCTCAGTATCAAAGCATGAGTTCACAAAAGAAGGATAATAAGTTAAGTTCTGAAAAACATTTCTCCTTTCAAATTTTCATAAATGCATTAGTATAGTCCAAATAAACTCCTCTCAAAAAAGCAAAGTTTCCAGTTGTATATGATAGTTCTCTATCAGACCCTTGCTTGTCCCCCTAGTGGCCGAGAGAGCAACTAAACTGACTGACAGTGCTATGATGATACAAAGAAAGCCTTAATCTGAGGAAAAGGGAGCTCTCTTGAATTGACTTAACCCTCCTAATGCTGAGGCTACTTACATCCAAAGCATAAGAATACAAAGATTTTTGAAAACCATCTAAACCCTGTCATGCTGGCATTCATTGGATAGCTCTCGCTGTGAGTGAGTACTCTCAGATGAGTACATATATGCCAGGGTTTAAGTCATCTTTCAGGTTTTTGCATCATTTTGTATGGGTCAAATTAACCGCCAGCAGCATGGTGGTTAATAATCTGGACTAAAAGGAGCTCTCAGAGATAGGCTTAAAGGCCTTTGACTGCAGACTCCAGAGCAATCAAACAAACTGTAAAGCACACCCTGACTCCATGCCTCGGAGGCGCTCAAAAAGAGAATGGCAGAAGTTCATCCCGGCCTCATCATTCTGCCTGATATCGGCTAATCCTCCGTTGGCAGTATCTCTAGAGGGGATCATGGCATTGAGGTCCTTCAACTCAGTACTATCACACACGCACACACGTACATCAGCACTGGGAGACGCTATAACCACACTAGAATACTCTTCTAAGAAAACCAATTAAGGACTGAGATATTCAACTTCCTTTACAGTCATTCTTCTCAAAGTTCCTCTTCAAACGTTAGATCCATAAGTCTAAGACTCCTTTGAAAATAGGACTGTCATTGATATGACAAGTATCGATCGATCGAAATAATTTTTCCAATTAATCGAAACACATTTTTTCAGCCTATTATGCCATTTTTAGCCAACGCTAACAAGCAATTTTGAAGAGAAACTCAAGTATTCAATCAAAATGGTTTGAGAAAACCTTCATTGTCTTTGCATTGTGAGAATCTTAGGATCCTAGCCACAAAAATAGTGTCGATCATGTGAAAATATTCTATTAATCGAAAAAATATGGATGTCAATGACAGTCTTATTTGAAAATACCTACTCTTTATATAAACCCATTCATGGCTGTAGCACTAAAATATACCCTGACGTAGTCTTAGCCAACAATCTGAGTATATTGTGTTCTCCCTTGAAAAATTGAATGGCCAAAAATGTAAAAATTTTGGCCACCCAGCTTCTAAATCCTGGCTAAGACCCTGGATCCAGACTATTTTAGTAATGTATTTGTAAATATCTTTGAAAGAGAAATGTTTATGGAAATGTAACCCACAATTGATCCTTAACATGACTACATAATTTGGCAGTTGATTCCACTGTTATTTTGACAAGTAACAATAAGGTCCACAATGACCTGGTCAAGGTTTCCAGACATAAAAGGGTTAAAGATATTGCATAATTTTGACCTCGCAGGAGCTAGAGCGATTGTGTCACTTACCAATCCACTGGTCAGACAGTTAAGAGTTTCCAACCTACCTGCAAAATAAAACAAAGAACAGTGTTAATTACCCAAAGCATACCAAAAGGTGATTAAGCAGCCTAAACAATGAAAGTCTTATAGTCCTTTCATCTTCCAATGTAGGAGTACTGCGGCTTATAATGTTATAATCAATATATATCATTCAATACATATCAATCATTAATCAATGAATCCAAAGCTATTAATATCATAATTTAATTAACTTCACCCCTTTACTTCAGTATTATTGGGAAAATGATATCCTTGGTTAATCATTTAAATCATGCCACTGAAAAGAGTTAAATCTACCTAACTGTTTAATTCTTACATTTTTTTTTATAATTTATTGTTCCATATATAATATCATATAAATTACAGTATTTCAAACACGTTAGTATGTATAAGCCTACATTTGTTATACCTTATTAGAAACCATATCTCACTTTCTACGTTAACTTAGTAGAATGGCTAATTTTTCTGTGTAACAATTTTATTTCCGAAGAGAGGACATTACATATGTTTATTACAGCCAGAAACCTACATAATGCAGTATTTTTATATAGATATAGATATCTAAGGCCACTAAATTACATTGAAGGCCTATTTTGGAAGACATCCAGGCATGGCATTCGCTGGAGAAGTTTCTCATGCCAAACGCACATGTCTTATCTTCATTATCACCAAGGAGCCAAAACAAACAGCCAAAACAAATCAATCACAACAATAGGGAAACGAAACAAATGTTCCGGTAATTCTGAACAATCAAATTCCAGATCAATTAATAACTCCTATCTCGAGGCTGAATATTCCTTAATAATAAAAGACACGATACATTTTTGATTAATGAGTACCCATTTGCGAGGGTTTCAGACATTTTTCCGGTTTTTGGCATCATAATGTATTTGGCCAAATTAGCCACCACCAGCATGAGGGTTAAGTTTTCTTTGGACACTTCCTGAGACGTTGTCCCAAACAAGACGCGTAGGCGCCAGAGGCGACATTACTAACATTACCATAATAGTCATCTCTGTGGATTCCTTACATCAGTTCTCATGGAATATGCAGGAGATACGCGGTGCCGTGTAAAACGAAAAATCTCCAAGGATACATCATCCCAAAAAAGTCCTCTCCCCGAGGTCCCACTTCCTGTCTCCAGCATGTGAGGAAATTGTTTTTGAAATTGTTTTTGCCATCAAGTAGTAGTAGTAGTAGTAGTAGTAGTAGTAGTAGTAGTAGTAGTAGTAGTAGTAGAAGTAGTAGTAGTAGTAGTAGTAGTAGTAGTAGTAGTAGTAGTAGTAGTAGAAGTAGTAGTAGTAGTAGTAGTAGTAGTAGTAGTAGTAGTAGAAGTAGTAGTAGTAGTAGTAGTAGTAGTAGTAGTAGTAGTAGTAGTAGTAGTAGTTGTTGTTGTTCTGGTTGGTGTAATTACTGTAATATAATTATCAGTATCAGTATCAAGACCCATTTAATAAGGGTAATGGGCCATTTAAATCTAAAATCATCAAAATACTATGTCATAATACATACAGGTTGAATAACCAACCTACCTAGTTGTGTATGCTTTTTAAAAATTGGTTTCCCTTAGTGTTTTTGTATTCCCATTAGTTATTTTTAGGAGAAAGGTTGAGCTATTGACTTATCAAACCCTGATTACCAAAGCTTGCCCGATCGAAATTGCCTTCCAATGAGAACAACAAGATTATAGATTATTTTCTAACGTTTTTTCTCCTACTTCGCCCCCAAAATAGTCCTCCTTCAAAGAGCAATAAAGATATCAATGTGGAGGCATGCCAAATTTCCCCTTTCAACCGATACAATTCCTGCCAGGAGAAAATGCAGTAGTTTTCAATTGCGATTGAGTTATAGCAGTCCATAAACTGCTTTGGCATACAAACAGATAAAGCAGACCTTACGAGCCCTGTCTATTCCCACTCACAGCCACAGCATGAATAACAAAAACATCACTTCAGTTCGGAGCTGAATCAGAAGGCAATCTATATTTCCCTTCGGAAAGGAAATCTTCCAGTAAGGAAATTGCGTGGCATCGAGGGGTTATAGAATATTGATGAGCGTGACTAACCCCTTATGCTGCTGGTGGCTAAGTTGGCCAATACAAAATAAAGCTAAAAACTCTTTAAAAAATCACTGAAACCCTCGCACATGGGTATTCATCTGAGAGTACTCAACTAGAGCTACTCAATGAATACCAACATGACAGGGTTTAGATGGTTTTCAAAAATGTTTGCGTAAATGTGTGTTGGATGAAAGTCGCCTCAGCATTGGAAGGGTTAAGAGGCACTGCGTTCCTCGAAGTTTGCGCACTATGATACGATGCATGCAGATTCCTAAGAGGGAAACCTAATAACAAAAAGATTACGAATGCTGCCTCGCGGATTAGCAGAGCAACAAACATGTCAGAGATCGGCTGTAAAAAGTTAACAGCTACCAAAAGGGGACACCGGTTATTGCTTCACATCAAAATTCACATCGTTTACTAGAGTTGGATGTAACTTGCTCTCTTTAATTTGAAGCTATGGTCTTGACTTTTGTAATGCATTATACTACTTGGCTATCAGGGTATTCCCTTAGTTACAAAAAGGAGATTTTTATTGCAGATTTGGTTGCAGGACCTTTGGCAGTGGTGAAAGACACCATTAGACCACTCAGCTATTGGGGCAGTCCCTTAAAGTACTAAAAGGTGAGAAGCAATTCTATCAAATAGACAAGCACAGCCCACCCTGGCAACCATCTTAATGAAAGTGTTGGCATCCAAATAACAGTATTCCAATATGCTTTGAGAGACACTCAAGAGAATACCAAGTAGTTTACAACAAAAAATCACTTGCAAAAAAAAACCCACAGACAATGTGAAAAGTGACAATAAGATCGAGGGACATTACTTATTTATTGAAAAAAAATCAGCAATTTCCAGTGATATTGGATTGCACTGGAATGTTGGTATGGAAAAGGTGAACAATATAAAATGAAAAAGGTTAGAAATTAGCTCAGACACAACGGTCACCTTGACTTGAGTCGTTTTAATATAACTACCACATGCATAACAACTATATGATTGGTTATGTTGAGTGTCTCAAACCTGCATTCCTCATCATTCCCTACACGATTTCATGAAATAGAAATTACAAAGTGTCACTGTAACTTTATATTGAATAGTCAGTGACACACAGGGTTCGACTTTCCCAGGGGCCCAGGGACATACGCCCCTAGATTTTGCTGTGGGCCCCTAGATTTTTCAGACTATGGGCCGAAATAGTACAAATAATAATACAGAAATGCCGTTTTTGACCACTTAATTTATCAAAAGACCTTTTCGGGCCCCTAGCCTGAAATCTACGTGTCAAACCCTGACACAGTGAGGCATGTCATAACTAAAATATTGAAACATCCAATAAGCTCTCCTGCAATTATGAGAAGGCATAAGTCTATTAAGCTATGAAGATATCTAATGCAAATTAATGCAATCATTTAGTCAAATAAGAATCAGATATGTAAATCTAGTATCATTATGAAATATGTGAAAGTAATTTTGAAAAATCATCAGTTCATTAGAAAAATAGAAAACCATAAACACCATACAATTATAACTGTCCAAGAATAGGAGGTCAATTTCAGGCATACCAGATCAGGTCCCACCTAAAATGTTTTAGCCAATTCATGTTTAGAGATGTCTTCATGTCTTTATGTTGATAAAGCAACAATTTGCCAAATTATTTAAAGGAAAGTTATTATTAGGGTTCATATTTACAGATTCCCTGTATTTCTTCTAAAATGCTTTTCTTTACAAGATACCATAAAAGAAAATTGTTTTTGCCTTAATTGCATCAATAGTTAAATTAGGACAGTTTGATGCTTATGAATTAAGTCTTAAATGTAACCCCTAAGTATTGATTTTAAGAGGGTATAGAGAGAATGTCCTGATAAAATGCAAATAGCATAAAATGTCACAAATATGCATGACTTGCGATCACCCTCAACACCTACAGTATCAGTTTAAGTAATAGGATATTGAAATAATTTCCCGACAATACTGATAACTCAAAATAGGATACGAATCGCCCACTGAGTATTTATATTTCAACATACCTGGCAGCTACATGTTTAGCTTTCTCTCCCACCTGATACAGGTGTGATAAATAATTCACACATGGATGTTTGTGTACTGCTACGATAGGTAATACGCGCCCACTCCTTTTCGAGACCTGACTTTGCATCAAGGGTGATCCCTGATAGACAAGTAGGGGGCCTAAGGCATTGCCACCCACTGTTCCATTAACCCTTTCCATGCTTACACTACTTTCCTCCATGGCAGAAAAATAAAAAAAGTTTTGAAAACCATCTAAACCCTGTCATGTCATTGGATAGCTCTCACTGAGCTCAGTGAGAGCTAAGTACTAGTACTTCCACATTCGTACCCATGTGCCGGGGTTCCAATCATTTTTCAGGTTTTTGTATCATTTTGTGTTGGCTAGTCAAGTGGCCTAAGGCATACCACCCACTCCCCTTTCTAGATCTGGCTTTCCTTTTGATGCGAACCCATGCCAGATAGACATGTGCTCCAAGACATTGCCACCCACTTCCCTATTAAGACCTGCCTTTGCATGGAGGGCCATCCTCAATAGCTGAGTGGTCTGACTGCCCCTGACTGCTCGCTGTCTCTCACTTCTCCTAGCATGAGCTGGATATTTACAGTTAACAAATCTGCTCCAATCTCAAGATCCGACTCCAAAGGGAGGGCCAGCCCCAGCTGCCAAGTGGTACTCCCTTACTCTCACTTTAGCTATCATGGGCTGGTTATCTGCAGTTAACACATCTGCTCTATTCTTAAGATCTGACCCAAAAAGGGAGGGCCAGCCCTGAAAGTTGAGTGTACTATTAAAGGCAATGCCACTGAATGCTGACTCTCTGTCACCTGTGACGTCCTATTCACAAGTCCCAAATCCCTATAATCCAGGCTAGTGAGAAGGTTAACCGTTCATATGCTGGGGCGTATTTCAACCAAAGCACAAGAATGCAAAGATTGTTGAAAATCATCAAAACCTTGCCATGTTGGTATTCATTGGATAGCTCTTGCTGAGTACTCGCAGATGAGTACTTATTTGCCAGGCTTTCAGTCATGTTTTAATTTTTTTTGCATCAGTATGTATTGGCCAAATTAGCCACCAGCAGCATAAGGGTTAAAAGCTATTCACAAAATGATCAGGCCTTTTTAGGGTGCTGCTGGCACAAATGGGTTAAAGACTTCAAAACGAAACATCCAGATTCCTAAATGCAGTGTTGTTTGGCAAAGCTCATCTCCTTGGAAACCGAGCATATTTTAGAAGGTAAAAAAGCAAAAAACCTGTGTTTGAATTCTGTTCATGCATCGCTGACGCATGAATACTCATGTACGAGGACTGGACCTGGGGAGAATCATAAAGGTCTTATTCAAAACCATTTCTAAGCCTGTTGCTGCATCAAAGAGGATCTTAACCAATGCATGCCTCTAGCAGTCCATAAGGTATGATTATTTTTGTGATAAAGTCATATTTTGGAAGTATTTTAAAGGGAGATGAACCTACAACTCTCCTACAAATGATAATTATTCCTGTTCTATTCCAAATCTATTTACTTAGGTATTTTTCAAGTGGGACTCTAGGTATGAACAAGTTAATTCACTCATGAAAGATCTATACAAAGAGTAATGCCTTAAAAACGTTGTTTGTTTCCTGTAAGCCTGCCCTAATAAGTTTTTATTTTTGAAAAAGAAATCAAAAAAATAAAAATTTTACCTACATTATATACCCACCAACCCTATTTTTTCCGACCGTTACAGGAAAAGAATTAAGACATAAATTAACAAAAAGAAAAATCTACTATAACATACTTCAATGACTAGTGTATACATTTCAGAAATATAATATTCTTTCTGATAGTATTCGAAGTTGAAATATGTAGTTTGCACATTACCGTAAATTCTCAGAAATCTCGGCCGCCCTAGGAAACTCGGCCACTATAATTAATCTACCAAATAATTATTGGGGAAATTTGCCCACCCCCAATTCATCCAAGGACACATTTCGCCAAAAGTCGGCCACGAAGTAAATTTCATTGATATAAGAAAAAACATTAAGATTTCCAAAGTTTGCGATTGATTTTAGATTATTAACGATCGTTTCTAGTGCCCATATCCGCCAAAAGACGACCGGTGCGAAACCGGAAGTAGGTATCGCATTTCTGCGTGTAGAGTGGAATACAGCTTGGGTGGCGCCATTTCGAAATAAGACTTGTCAACAACTTGAACAAGTATATAATTCAATGCGTAATTGACGTGCGGCAGCAAGAGTAAACAACATACAAGAGAGGCTAGTTACTTTACAAGTATATATAGCAGAGGAATGACAAGCCAGGTAGGTGATTTTGTGGGGGAAAATTGTGTTCTTGTTCACGAAGTTAGCGATCGAAGTACCATCTAGCTTTCGTTTCAATTCAATTGACAATTGATAATATCGGCCAAAGTGAAAGACTTGTTTAAATTGATCAAGTTTCCGATTGATTTTAGATTATAAACTAACATTTCTAGTGTCCCTATATCTGCCAAAACACACCGGCTCCGAAACCGGAAGTAAACACATCGATCTCATGGGCTGCGCCAGTTCGTATAATTCAATGCGTAATTAGCGTGCGGCAGCAAGAATAAACAAGTAAACAACATACAAGGGAGGCAAGTTACTTTATTAGTTTATATAGCAGAGGAATGACAAGTCAGGTAGGTGGACAATAAGGGTTTTGTGGGGGAAAATTATATTCTTGTGTTGGAAGTTAGCAATCGATTTTCAGTTCCATCTACATCATAGTACATGTAGCTTTCGTTTCAATTGATAATATCGACGAATCTCGGCCACGGTGTCTGACATTTGATCGCTATTTTCAGTAAATTTCGGCCACCATCAGCCAACGAAAATCGTAATTAATAAAAAGTGTCCGAGATTTGCGAGAATTTACGGTAGCCACAACCAAAAACCCTCTTTCAAAAATGTTGTGAAACAGGATCTTTTACTTATTATTTACATCTAAGTGATGATTATAGACACATACAAAACTTTTTCACAGTGCTTTCGGCACGAAAGGGATTCCAGACTGTTTATATATTATCTTGGAGACCACCAAAAATATTATGTAACTTTTTTGAGGAATGTTGGTTATTTTCTAGACCACAAATATTTTGTGAGTTAATGCTGAATTTCCCAGTAATTTTCACAAAAATCACATGCTCTGGCAATACTAGAGTTAAGCCAGTGTTTATTTCATGAGTTTGTATGTTTGGAATGTGTGCATTACATGATGAGCTGATAGTATGTCTAGGTGAGAAATGAAGCACTAACTGCCATCTATATGCCGAGGTTAGAACTAATATCACAGGGATGCAGGATTTCACTTTTCTTAGCCACATCCTAGGGAGACATCTGGTGGACTACTAGAGAACTAAAATGTATTTTCCATTCTTACAAGTAGTTAGTGATCCTGATTCACAACTTAACATAGAAGCCTCACAATGCACATGAAACTTGGGAGACAAAAAAACTAAATTGCAAAACTATTTCAAGGAAAAATATTACTGAGACTACTTCCATCCAAAGCACAAGAACACATAATTTTGAAAACTATCTAAACCTGTCATTATTTAGAAACTGGGGTAAACGGGTTAACAAGTGTGAGGTAAGGGGGGCCCCTCCGTATTTAATCAAATACATTGAGTCCCATTGGGGTGGTGGAGCGAAGCCTATGGATCCATAGGCGCTCCAATGATAATCTAATCTCCAAAGACTCCTTTGAGTCTGGATCTTTCCTGCCAAATTGTAAAACGTGTAATTTCACGTTTCCTAGACCGTCATGTTGCACCATATTGAAGTGTCGGCCGACACTGTGCATGGAGTTGTGTTGAGTGATGTAGCGGAAGTGTTCGCACATCCGTTCACTCAGAGTGCGTTTTGTGTGTCCAATATATTGTTTGAAACACACTTGGCACGTGATGCAATAGATGATGTTGTTCGTTTTGCAGCTGCAACACCGGATAGTGTTGTAGTTGCGGCCTGTAATTGGGCTTTTAATGGATCCACTGGTGTCCAATTTAGTACAATACCTGCAGTTGGGTCTGGTGCAGGGTTGTCTTTTGTAGTTTCTTTTGAGGTCAGGCATAGGTTGGACATCTAGTGGATTCCTAACCAGTGCTCTAACAAGTAAATCCCTAATGTTTTTGGGCCTTCTAAAGCCTTGTGTAACTTTCCAGTTAATGACGTCTCTGGTGCTGGACGATTTGTCCAGTAGGTGCCAGTTCCGTTTAACGATATCTCCTAAGATTCTGCCACCTGGATGATAGGTGGTGATCAGGAAGACTTCATCCAAGTCGGTGTCAGGGTCCTGACCATTTTGCGGATTAACAGGTGTTGATGCTCGGAACACGCACAACAGTGCAACGTGTTCTTATTTTTCTAAACATGCGTTTTAAGTATTCAAAGACACCAGCTCAACATTTATACCAGGCAAAACAGCCTGTGTTGACCCCCTTCATATTATTATATATTCAGATCAAAACTCAACCCATAGTTTCAATAGGTCTGTAACCGCAGACTGTACCACTACAATACACCTTTTCGAACTAACCCCCATAGCACAAAATTCTTGGACTCTTACATTTGGTTTGTTCCCCCATCCTCTGACGATTACTATTAAGAATGAAACCGCTTGGTGGTTTATACCTAAACTACCTAGGGGGAGCCACCAGGCTCCTCCTCCCTCCACTTGTTGCCATGCCGACATTGCCATGTTAGCGACAAACAAAGTGACGTTCTATTATTGTTGAGCTAGGGAACGCATGTTTGTTGTGACTTACCATAGTCATTAGCGGTTAGGATTTCCAACGACCTACACCAGAAAAATTTTGCTCCCTTCTCTAAAACCCCAGTTATATTATCTAAACCTGTCATGTTGGTATTCATTGGATAGCTCTTACTGAGTACTCTCAAATGAGTACCCATGTGCTAGGTTTTCAGTCATTTTCCAGATATTTTGCATCATTTTGTAATACCAAAATTAGCAACTAGCAGCATAAGGGTTAATTTCTAAGTTATCATCAACAGTATCATAGATCCAGACAATAGTTTCAGGAGGAACTGCCTTAAAGCATGAAATGGTTAATACAGGAATGCAGAATTAGCCAGTGCTTGTAACCAAAAATGTACCCTACCCTGTGGGATTTTCTTTTGCTAATCCTAGTTACAAGATTAACTAGTCCAGGTTAATTCACATGTCATATTGGAGTACAATTTAACTTATACTCTGCATATGAAAAATACTAACTACCTCCCTACCTAACCAATAATGAAAAGAAAGTTTTACCTGTTATAAGAGGCATACAATTTTTCAAAGCATGCATTGCACTTATGAAAATTGGAAGAGAAAGTGCTGTGACCTTTCCAGAAAATACTGCCTCTTTATGGCAAACGAAGCAGAATAATTCTAATTAGTCAATAATCATTATTACCAGACTCAATTAAAGAAAATAACCACTTAACGCTTGAGATCACTTGTGTTTCAAATGCTACCTGGAAAGTGCTGCTTATTTTGGCCCATTAAATTCCTTTTTATAAGATTTCTAGACTCCTAGAAATAAGTTCTCTTCTGTGAACCACAAGAAACTTGGACCCTTCGAGCCTTTTAATTGTTGATCTAGCATGTTTCCTCTTAATATGGTTCCCAGGCTGATGAGCTAGATATAATGCCATGATATTACTGGATGGTGAGCAGGTTTGATGTTTCTGTGAAATATAGAAGCCAGCACAGTTTTCGGGGTTGCGGTTTGAAAGAGGATTAACCCTTCCAATGCTGAGGCTACTTTCATCCTAAGTACAAGGATGCAAAGATTTTTGTAAACCATCTAAACCTGTCATGTTGGTACTCATTAGATTGCTCTCACTGAGTACTCTCAGATGAGTACCCATATACCAGGGTTTCGGTCATTTTTCAGCATTTTTTCCGTCATTTTGTGTTGGCAAAATTAGCCACCACCAGCATAAGGGATAACACAGAAACAAACTTGGTCTGAATTCAATTCAGGGTAGACCAATGGCATCCAGAGCCGTTTAGCACATATTTCTAGCAGGTCTAGTTGCCTTGGTACTGCCACTGAGGCATTTTTAGGGTCAATAGTTATCTTGCCACATATTTCCAACCGATATATCACCACTCCTGCCAATCTTGTCATCTGCAAGGGGCTCAAAGTTACTTCAAGTAGCACTTGAACTGCACAGTGAAAACTACCTGAAATATCTACCTGTCACAGCCATATCTATATCTTAACTGTATATGTGTAACTCTTACTAGCACTCAAACCCTTCCAATGCTGACGCTACTTTCATCCAACAAGCACAAGGACGCAAAGATTTTTGAAAACAATTAAACCCTTATGCTGCTGGTGGCCAATTTGTCCTATGCAAAATGATGCAAAAAAAACTGAAAAATGACTGAAACCCTGGCGCATGGGAACTCCCCTGAGAGTATTTAACAGCAGCTATGCCATGATTACCAACATGACAGGGTTTAGATGTTTTTCAAAAATCTTTGCGTCCTTGTACTTTGGATGAAAGTAGCCTTGTCATGTTGGTATTCATTGGAAAGCTCTCAATGAGTACAGGATTTCAATCATTTTTCATGATTTTTTTGTATCGGCCAAATTAGCCACAAGCAGCACAAGGGTGAAGAAAACTTTCACCAAAAGTGTGTGCTACAAGGAATTATCTTGCAGGAACTCCAGATTTTCCATCAGTCACCTTAGTCTGGTGCGGTTTAGCAGATGTGCATTGTATTTACAATGCATATGTACTTTTTAAAGATCGAGAATATGTCATTTGAGGTAAAACATTACAAAAATATAAACTACTGTCCAAGACCATTAGATAACAATTTTAAGATCGGGAACAAGAGTTTTAAAATAGGAGATTGGTTATTTTGAGTGTTTCACCAGCATCACCAATTCATTTCTAGAAAAGATTTGAAGGAAGATTTGTCAATCTAATCCAACCTGCAACTTTTCCTCAAATAGTTTGTGAATTTATTCTGAATTCCTGATTTATATTCAAAAGTCTCATAGATCCAGACAACATTTGTCAAGAACTCTTGGCATGGAAAGGCTAACACTTCCAATGTAAGGCTAATTTCGTTCAAAGTACAAGGATGCAAATATCTTTGAAAACCATCTAAAGCCGTTTGAATTGGTATTCATTGGATAGCTCTCGCTGAGTAGTCCCCGATGGGTACCTATTAGAGCTGCACTCACGGACGGAGATCAACTCATGAGCTCACCACCCGTTTGACTCGTGAGCTCATGAGCTCACGGACGTGCCAATTTTCCAAAGAAATACTTATTTTCCAGCCCAGCTAGTAAGAAATAAATATTTATTGGCGGAGATCTATTAACAATGCCATGTTTATTTAATTTTAAAACGTGCTGACGAGGTACGAAGGTCAGTATAACACTCAACACCGCTTGAATGTATACATTGGAGATTGCAAAGAAGACATGACAGCGATAAGCAGTTATGTATGTTAATAATGTGTGTTAGGTGCTCTGTGTTACGTTTGTGTGCCCAATATCTATATATATATAGACGAGCTCACGATTTGAACATTTCAGCTCGAGCTCGGCGAGTTTGCCCCAGGGCTCGAGTTCGTGAGTGGTGAGTGCAGCTCTAGTACCTATGTGCCAGGTTTTGCATCATTTTTCAGGTTTTTTGCATCATTTTACATTTCATATGCCATTGAAAACCATCTGAACCCTGTTGAGTTGGTATTCGTTGGATAGCTCTCTCAGAGTATTAACAGATGGGTACCGATGTGCCAGTGTTTCAGTCATTTTAACCCTTTCAATGCTGAGGCTACTTTCTTCCAATGCACAAGTATGCATAATAACTTTTCCTGCATCATTTTGTAGTGGCCAAGTTTAGCCACCAGCAGCATAAGGGTTAAGGTTTTTTGCATCATTTTGTTTTTGCCAAATTAGCCGCCAACAGCATAAGGGTTAAGACACATGGAGTGTATGTATCATCACTCAGCTTTGTTGAGACATCTTACGCTGTACTTCATCATACTCAAGGCCTCCGTAAAACAGTCTCACTCACTTTTCACCGGATAAGACCCTCTGCCATTTTGTCGAGGTATTAATCTAACTGGTTATCGCAAATGCCATCAGTTCCGCATTACGGTGCTACATCCTCTGCAGTGACGCAGACCTCCATTTCTTAAATGATATGAATAGTGAGAATGAGAACTCCAACTATAGCTAGCAACATGTCCCTAACCCATTCATGCTTCAGGTTCATGTGGAAAATGTTGTTGTGAACATATGATAATTTTGAAACAACAAAAATATGTATTTCAAGGGAAATTGTGGGAAAAATTCAACTGGACATTTTTTCTTCAAAAATCTTTTCGTCCAAAGCACAAGGACACAAAGATTTTTGATAATTTCAACTCTGTCATATTGGTATTCATTGGATAGTTCGTACTGAGTACTCCTAAATGAGTACCCATATGCCAGGGTTTCAGTCATTTCTCAGTGTTTTCTTTGCATCATTTTGTATCGGCAAAATTAGCCAACATCAGCACAAGAGTTCAGTCTATTATTTTCCTATGTGTGAGAACATCTTTATAAGAATATTCTTCAGAACACATATCTCCTAGCCCCATGGGTCTGCTTATGCCTATGCCCAAAGTCAAATCTGCCAAATACGTCTCCCTTAGAGCAAGAATACATCCTATATGCTAAGGAATTATATTCCCACTACACCCATTCATATCTGGGGCATACAGATGGTCTGATCGATATGAAAATAACTTGGTATCACAAAAATCATTCTGAGAAACATTTGATGAAAAGTGTTGCTTCTGTTGGGGTTAACAATCCTTCTTGAAATACAGAGAAACCTCTCAATGTTAACATCAAGGATATGTGAGCACCTCCTGAGGCCTAAAAAAAGTTGTTTGTTTCCTGTAACCCTACCCTAACAAGTTTTTATTCAAGAAGATCCCTACCCTAAGGTTTTTCAGCCCTCCCAACTCCCAATCAACGTAAAACATGCATAAAACACACATTTTTGACCAAATAAATAATGCAAAAAAAGATCTTTTTACCGATCTACCTACCCTATTTTCTTTGGACTGTTACAGGAAACAAACAATTTCTTTTTTTAGGCCTTACCCTTCAATTGCTAAGGCTACTTTCATCCATAGCACATTTGAGGAAGCAAATACATTTGAAAACCATCTGCATGAACCCTGCCATTCTGGTATTCATTAGAATGTTTTTGCTGAGTACTTTCAGATGAGTACATATTTGCCAGCGTTTCAGTCATTTTCACCTTTTTGCATCATTTTGTATTAGCCAAATTAGCCACCACCAGCTGAGCATAAGGCTTAAGATTTTTTTCAATGTTATTATAGCATTTTTGCACTCGAAATGCCTCCTTACATGCTATTTGTAGTTTCTTAACTTGAACAATAACTTGCTGCGACTCTTTTCCTCACGGCTAAACATCTAAACATACACTCACAAGGAAATCAGTCTTGGTGGTGTATGCATACAGCATACTTGCTACAGATTCCATCATAGTACAATTGTCCTTATCTGTTTCATTCTGTAATGAAATCATTTACCTTATCAGGGAATTCCTTTCAAATCCTATTTCCTATAATTGAGGAAATATTCCATTACTAATTCAACACCTGTGAAAGATTTAACCATATCATCCGGCCCTGCAGGAGCAGCAGCAGAAACAAAGGGGGTTGAAGGGATTTGATTCCCCTCTATGATATATTTTCAGTATATATATATAAATATATATATATAAATTATATATATATATATATATATATATATATATATATATATATATATATATATATATATATATATATATATATATATATATATATACATAATGGCAAGAAAGTCAATATTTTGAATCAGAAATGAGGGTTCATCTAACCCCTCGAACCATTCTTTACAAATATAAATGTTGATTTTATCAATATAATTATCACTTTCCTATCCTTTGCCTTTCGTTTTAGATTACCCCTTTATACAGAATGAACCTCCTACACAGAAACACTGGATTTACCCCAGTGGACCTAAATTGGTGATGGTATCTTTCTTACCAGGACATGAGTACAGTATGAGGGCATTCTCCTTAATTTATTAAAAGCACAACTTTTTGATATCTGCATCAAATGCAGAAAACATAAAAATCCAACCACCAGGGGTCCAGCTAGCCACTAACTCCATAGCCCAAGGCTACAGAAAATTGGGTGGGGCTATTATTATATTTGCCTTTGTAGCCTGGCTGACTTTAAGAAAAGTGATATTCTAAGATAATGCTCAGAGGAATATCAAAACTATAATCAATTGCGGAAAACATTTGATGCATCAGTTGTCCTTTAACCCTTCCAATGGTTGGACCATGTTTGTCCAAAGCACAAGGACACAAAGATTTTCGAAAACCACCTAAACCATGCCATGTTGGTATTCATTGGAAAGCTCTCGATCAGTGCTCTAAGCTGAGTACCCATGTGCCAGGGTTTCAGTCATTTCTCAATATATTTGCATAAGTTTGTATTGGCCAAAGTAGCGACCAGCAGCATAAGGGTTAAAAGCAGTTGCTAAGTGAAATATAAGTGATAGGGTAGCTTACAACTTAAAAATTGTTTGTTTGTTTTGTAAAAGGACTGCCGGATTTAGCAAAGCTATGGCTATGAGATCTCGGGTGGGGCTATGGCGATTCAACCACCTTAATGTGGTCTCCCAGAGTTTTTAACCGAAGCCTGACCCCTGTCACCATTAGGTCGCTATCTCTTTAAAATCAAAAGTTTACTATGTGTTTAATTGTATTTATATATCTTAATGGCTAAAGTCTATAATACAAGGTTCAAGTGTAGCTGTCGACAAACTGACATTAATTTGATTGCGATTATATAGCTTATAGCCTATCACAAGCAGGGAAATATTGAATGCTTCTCTTTCAACCCATCCCTATAACCAAGTGGCGCCCAAGACTGCCTTACTGTTTTAGTGACATCTTTTTCACCAAAAAGTTTTTAAGAAATTATTTCATGGAGAAATATTCATCAGTACCTAAACAACAAGTCTGCGTCAAATATCTTGGCAATTTTGTGATTAATTACACACTTATTTTCAAAAATACCAGGTAGCATCCGTACAACAAATGTCAACCACAGCTGTATGCATCAATGGAACTCAATTCAAAGCACAAAATTCGTTTTTTCCCCTGAATGAAATATAATCTAGCCTCGGTGAAACAGTAGGGATAATCAAGACAATAAATTAGATTATAATCAATAATAACCAAGCAAGATTATCAAAACAAGAAAAAGCATAACATCACAGAGATGAAACAGATGATATTCTTGAAACATACACAGGAAATAAATGCAAATACTGATCAATAACATGAATAAATACAATGAGTAAAACCATAGATCACCTGCAGATGATGAGAAATTTCACATGGTTCCACAGATCCCCTTCCACAATTAGAAATCAGTGCTTCCTTGGTCAATAATACTATTCCTTTTTCCTCAACTTAACCCAAATATGTGAAATATACTCTTAATATTACATTTGATGATTTCCTAAGTAAAAACGAAATGTTCTCTTAAGTGAACCCCACACCATGCAAATTATACAAACTTTGACATTTCTTTAGTACACATACTTTTTTCTTCTTTTTTTTCATTTCTTAAATGTGAAATATGCTTAACTTATCAATTTCTAGATTCCAGTACTTCTTTTTTTTTCAAATTCAAACAGAAAATACATCCCACTTCACAAAAACAAAACTCTCCCCTAAAAGCATGTATCTACACATGAAACGAGGGTTTGTGGATTAGGCAAAACCTGTTCAAAATCATAACTTATTTTCCCCTTATTCCTATTTCTGCTTTTCACTGATACACATACAAATAAACCCCACTAAATGAAAAGAGAACACCTTCTCTGAACACATGCATGTATCTGTAGGCACAGAATTGGGTAAGAAAAAACTTTTACATATATAACTTGACATTTCCATAGTACTTGCACTGCTTTTCCCATTACCCACCTTGTAAAAATGAATCCATCTTCTAAACTCCTGCATCTCTAGACACTGGCTGGGTTACACTTAAATTTATTAATATTTTCTGCACTCGTACTAAAACCTTTTCCAAGATTATAACAGAACCTGCAATGCCCCTCTGAAAAAAGTGCAACCACCCTTTAATTTCTAGACCTGCTCACGTGAAAAAAAAAATGTTAAGCATAGTACTATCCATGAGGAAACCAAGAAGTTAAGAATTATGACAAAAAGTTTCACCCTTACCATAATATTTCATGTAAGGTAGATAGATTCCTAAGTGTGGTACACCATTGAGCACCGATACTCCAACTGATTCTGTTTCAGATAGAGGGAGCATATGTTAACCTGCAAATCATTCACTCAATGCTCATTCCGGGGCCACAGCTAAATCACTCACAAGTGGAGACGTGTGTATGTGCATGCGATCCGAGCATAGAGATGGGGTCAGACTCATAATCGTACATGAATGAGTGGAAGACCGGCCTGCATGCAATGCAAGCTCGATCTCCGCGGCAAGTGTTGGTTTGTTATGTGCAGGGAGATGTGTTGGCGAAGTCTACGCACCGAAACAACATCATTGAATTATACAAAAGCCGTGTCGGGCATACTCAAGCAGCATGTTCACATCCAGCGACGCCATGTCGGGCATGCGAGATGATGACGCCCGTAATGGAAAAACGCATATGGGCCATTAGGCTCTCGGGCTTCATCTTCTGCCTGTCATGGGCAGCAGGTCTACAAGTCATCTGCCCGGATAAATCCTCTTGTTCCGACTTCAGAAAAATATGAAAACATCATCACGGGAATTTCATCGCAGCAAGTGCCCGACCTTGGGTTAATAGCACTCGCATTCTTATCAGCGGAGCTCTTTTTTCGTGAGACTGATGGAGGTAAAAATTCACAGCACCTTTATGTTAACTTAACATATAAAATGGTCGGCAAGTTTCCATTGTTATTTATAAACTGGACGAGGAAAAGTTCTCAACATACTGATAAAGTGGTCAAGAAGTTCTCGTTTGTGAGACTGGAGGAGGTAAAAATTCACAACACCTTAATGTGAACTTTACGATAAAACAATCAGCAAGTTTTTCCATTGCCATGGGTTCTGTCATTTGTAAACTGGACAAGGGAAAGTTCACAATATACTAACCTATTTACGAAATTACCGATGAATATAGTGGTCAGGAAGTATTCATTCCTGCAAACGACTATTTCAAAATTTATATGGCCAGAGTCATGAGAGCATGAAAAAGGAAGTTTGTTATTATGAAAAATACACACTCCCTCTAGTGAGAGAAGTGGGACCCACTTTTCAGACCAAGGGACGTAGAGTTTGTTTGCTCTTGAGCATTAATGGAATAAACAGCAGAAAAAGACCACAATAAACATTTAATTCTTATGTGCATAAATATCTTAGGCTCTGGTTTCAGACAATAAAAAGGTTGTTTAATAATCTTCCTTTAACCTCTTCATGGCTGGAGAACTACTAGATGAGTGTCTTGTAGACCTCTAATATTTATGATGATTACCTAGGAATCAAGCATACACTCACTAAATATATGAGGAAGAGTTATCGGATGGGTTCTGGTTCTGGTCTCAAAATATTTTTTTTAACCCTTGCAATGCTGTAGCTATTTTCTCCAAAGCACAAGGACGCAAGGATTTTTGAAAACCATCTAAACCCTGCCATGTTGGTATTCACTGGAAAGCTCTCGCTGAGCACTCTCAGATGAGAACCCATGTGCCAGGGTTTCATTTTTCAGGCTTTTTTGTATCACTTTGTATTGGCCACCAGCAGCAATAGCGGTTAAGTTCCAATCGCAAATATATTACATAAATAGCAGGGATGTTTTTAGGTGCAACAAGCATGAATGGGTTAAACTTCTATTCCTGCCCATGTTGAAATCTCCATAAAGGAAAAACAATAGCATCTCTTGCACAGCCTTAAATGATAAATACAGGGGACTGAAATAATTCATTTAGCAGTGACATCAAAATACATTACCTAAATAGTAAGGATGTTTTAGGCACAAGCACGAATGGGTTAAACTTCTATCTATGCCCATGTTGAAATCTCCATAAAGGAAAAACAATACTGTCTCTTGCGCAGCCTTAAATGATAAATAAAGCTTAAATGATAAATAAAGGGGAGTGGAATAATTCATTTAGCAGTGACATCAAAAATATATTACCTAGATAGCAGGGATGTGTTTAGACACAAGCACGAATGGGTTAACCCTTCCCATGCTGAGTCTACTTTTGTCCAAAGCACAAGAACGCGAATATTTTCGAAAATCATCTAAACCTGTCATGTTGGTATTCATTGGATAGCTCTCAATGAGTATATTCTCATTTACCACTGTTTCAGTCATTTTCACATGTTTTGCATCATTTCGTATTGGCCAAATTAGCCACCAGCAGCAAAAGGGTTAAGCTTCTAGTTCTTCTACTCATGCCCATGTTGAAATCTCCATAAAGGAAAAACAATAGCATCTCTTGCACAGCCTTAAATGATAAATACAGGGGAGTGGAATAATTCATTTTGCAGTGACATGGCAATATCCTGTTCCAAGAGAAAACTGAAACGTGATATGCTGCCGTAAATTGTCACAAACAAAGATGCTAGAAAGATGGCATCAGCAAAACGCAATTTTCTCTGGCATGAATAACAATCAACCGAGGTGGATTTCATACCTGCTTCAAAGGAATTCTTGAGGAATATAAAGAAATTCCTGAGGAATATAAAGAAAGGGAGATGATTTCCAGTGAAGGCATGCACCACATTGCATATCATTATACAGCACAATCATTATACACAGATGAGTAGATAGAAACCAAGATGACATCCAAGAGTCTTCCTTCCACTTCTAAGAAATCTAAGAAACAGCCGGTATTCACAATGCTAAACTTACTGGTAGGGGGGAAGAGGGGGAGGGGGCGAGGTTCAGTAGTGAGAGGAATAGGAGAGAGGGGGTGGGGGGGGGGGGGGGGGAAGGCAGAAAGGGAGATGACCAAGAGGATGATTGGGAATAATAAGAGGGAGGGTCAAGGCTAAGTCTGGAGAGAGAGCAGAGGGCGGAAAGGCGAGACAGAGGGGGAGAGGTGGTGAAAGGGACAAGATGGAGTCAGGGAGGGAAGGGGAGAAAGGGAATGGGAGGGAGGGGAAGGATAGAGGGGGATTGAAAGTGAGGAGGAGTAATGGGAAGGGGAGACAAAGAAGGGGAAGATTAAAGGAGGGAGGGAAGGGGTAGGCACAGGGAGAATGGGAGGAAGAAGGGAGAGGAGGAGGAGGGAACTAGAGAGAGAGAAGGGAAGAGGAGGGAGGGTGAGATGAAGGAGGGTTCAATAAAGACCAACAAAACTTCCTTGCCCACTCAGGAACCTATTTATCCTTGCATTTGCTAAGCAAGGCTTGATAATTGAGGATATTCCTTCTTAAGGAGAAACTTATTGTTCAATTGTCAAAACCAGCATACACTGAGGCTCCAAAATTAATTAATCAAGCTCTGTTTAACATGGCAGATTTTTGAAAAGCATGGCCAGTTGAGTAATTAAATATGTGAATCGATCAATTTTATTCTCCATTTTTTGATCCAGGTCTGTATCACTGATAAATCTTCATCTTTTTTTAAATATTGTATTACCATTTTTCTAGGGGCGCACGGCTGCACATGGCTGCCTTATAATGATAGCAATTAGTTTATTACTGAATGCATAAACCAGTCCATGGCTAAAGCACCTCCTTACCTTGAGAGGAAGGATTCAAGTCTGGCTTACTTATATCAAAAAGATGGCAAGATTTGAAGATGGCAAGATTTGAAGATGGCAAGATTTGAAGATTGCAATTTAGGCACAGTGTCATCCACAGGCAAAAGGGCCATATTGGAAAAAACCCTTCAGCAGAGCTGCATACATAAAATACTAAAATATAATTTGATATTTCAAATTTAAATCCCTGAACCATGTTTATCTGGAAAGAACATGAAAAAAAGTGTTTCTCAAAAACATTCATTCACATTTCCTGCCTTTTTAAAATGCATATTATTCTAGTTTCATAGTACCTGCAACTTTCATTCTTCATATTATATGAAAAGGTCACAATACTGCTTAAAGATAAAGTTACCATACAAATACGAATACAAATACAAACTTTATTACTCTCTAACCGCAATCTACGGTACATAGAGGAAATACAATAATATCATTAGAAAAAATATAACCATTAACAATATTGTCAGTATTACAAAAATATACATACACGGTACACCAATAAAGATATGTGTGTCAATAGTATACATGGAATGTATTTGTTTGCTGTCATAACTAAGTATACAGACAGCTTAAATCAGCAGTATCAATGATTTCACTTACATCTGGAAGAGATGTGTACTCCTTCATGCCTAAGTGAACAAATTTGGAAACTTTCATCAACAACTTTCTATCATTTGTATTCAATAATTGAGTCATCTTTAAAGTGCTACATCTAATCTAGTTCTATAGTATTTTGGTATAACGGATATCCTAAGTTGTTCAAGACCATTACATTCAAACCATGACACAGGCATATAAAGCCATCTGGTGGTATAAATGTGAACTAATTGTAACAGCACATATGAGTATGGTTTTTCTCTCTGGTGCATACAGATAGCTACTGCCATCTTCTAGGACTGAAGAGAACTAAGTTAGCAGCTTTTCTAAATGTAATTTTCTTGCAGGCTGTGGATAACCAGTGTTTAAACAAGCAGTGGTGAAAATAAGGCTATTTTAGTGGTATCTTAACAGAGAGAGAGCAAAGAAAATTTGGTAAAAAAGGCTAGTTTATTTGGATCTTCATAGAAAGAGCATCTTTTGAAAAAATTCAAAAAAGAAATGTTAATCATAACCAAATCAACAACATTCCATTACATATCTTATAAATCTAGGCTTTATTCCCCATTTATTTTCTCAGGTTTTAGAGCATCTAAACAGCAGATTTCACTTTGAACAAATTAACCCATTTAATGCTAAAGAATTCCTGCTGAAATTGACTGGAACTATGTTACTTTTAACACTGATTTTGTTATTAATCCATTAATACTTAAGAGCTTCAAAGCTTCATTCTCATCTGGATTTTCGAAACTTTTGACAATAACTTGGAAATTAAGAATGATTTTTAAAGATGTTTGAATAAGAATTGTTGTTATGATCTGATGATCATTTCTCCTTCAAATATATTCCCCAAATTCATATCTGTTATGCCCAAGGCCGCTTGACTAAGTTGGTAATATCCCTCTAACAAAAGCAAATTTCAAAAAATATTTGAAGAGGAAATGCTGTTCAAAACCTAAATAACAACTCCCCTTCAAATATTTTTCCAATTTATCAATAATTCCAAAATCATTTTCACAAGTGTCATAGGTCCAGAAGACACTAGTTAGGATCTTCAGGCATCATGAATGGGTTAATCTAAGGCTTGTATCTGAAGTAGATTTTGACAGAAGCCATTAATTGTAAACTAGAATATTCATGGCTTTTCCTGACCGGACTGTAGTCTGCCTAAACTTTCTAAGGAGTGTTAGCCACTTTATACTTCAGAGTTTCCATTGATATTCTCATCTGGAACAGTTCATACTTTAGAGAATAATTACAAAATTAAAAATAATTTTGCAAGATATTTGAAGGACTGAGTTGTTTTTCAAGTTTTTATTAACATTCTCTCTTCAAATCTTTTCCCAACTATGCTTTTGTTTGAAAGATTTCATCAAACTTGTGAGGCCGCTTTTGGCTGCCGTGGATTTTATAGGTTGAAATGCTTACCCTTTTGTTCTCATAGTAGCACAATTCCCAAGGCTTCAAAGCCCATTTACAGTCTCGTGACTTACCTGGAAGAAAAAATGCATGGTTAGTCATTCATGTTACTTTACACACAGTTCATTATAGATATGTATACAGTTCCTGCCCAGAGAGCTGAAGATGCAGAATTTTTCTATTGAAGAAACTACATGAGAGCTGCATCTTATGTGAAAATTATGCGGTTTTCTTTTTCAATATGGATCTTTGAAACGATAACAGAATGTTACTCAATGGCCTACATATACAGGTGAACTGGCTTAATACAGACATGTTTTATCTGGATTTTCGGATTTACCGTAAACATTTCAAGGGCCCGTACCTCGCAATACATTTACATGCAAATTTCAGTGCTTATTACAGACTATTTAATCCGTACCTTGCCTAAACAGGACAATTTTTGAGGCAGGCTCTTTACTATTTAAGGTTTAAAACCATGCTTTTAACCGGATTGCCGATCATGAATTGAGCCGGCCATATATCACATGATACGACGCGCCCAAGTCATTACCACAGAATAAAGCAGAAATTATGTCCTCTCCCACAAAAAACGAAGAGGACAGACAATTAAACAGACAGGGGGATGTGGTCGGAGGGTCAGGGAAAAAGGGAAGATGTGGGGGGTTGTAAATATATAGTCAATGGGTCACGATTCCGTCTTGATTTATAAAATGTACACGCCTTGCCGTGCGTGCTTGCCAAATTCTTCTGTTCATGCCGTGATGCATAAACCGGATTTTGCCTAATCCGGACAGAAATTTAGTCCACATCAGTCCGGATTAAGCCAGTTCACCTATATACACACACAGGTGTTTTATTATTCTTTTTATAAATTGTTTAATAAAAATAGGTTCTTGATATGAACAAAGTTGTAGTGTTCAGTGAAACTAGCAATTTTCAAATGATATGAGTGAACGAGGCAGACCTGGAGTCTTAGAAAGAACTTGATGCATGTAGGCATTTGATTTCAAAGGATAAAGAGAGAGGCATCAAAGACTTGAAAATGCATCAATATCAAGCAAACACCATCTGCTCAAGGGTAATTTATCATTTTTGTTCATCTTATTGTTTCCTTCAAAAACCATAAGTGGATGTTTTGATATTTTCAGGAATCACTAAGTATACAAGAAAAATATGGTAAAATATTTGAAGGAGAGTATTTTGCTGGATTTTCACCCATATTTCTCCATCAAATATTCTCCACAGGATGCAGTGTTCAGAGAGATACAGTCATAATAATCAGGCTTTTTGGAGCATAGCACATTATAGGTGGGTTAACCCATTAATGCTTAGGAGTTACTCTTGAAAAATTGTCATCTGTGCCTTTGATACCTTTGACAATAACTTAGAAATTAAGAATACTTTTAGAAAATATTTGAAGGAGACTTTTTGGAAACGTTCAGATGAAAATTTCCCTTTCAAATATTTTCCCAAATATGCTTCTAGATCAAAGATTTCACCAAAATCATCAGGCTGTTTTGGCTGCTCTTCAGTAAAGACTATAATGCCTAAAAAATGGTTTCCTGCATGTTATGTCAATTGGGAGTTGGAAGGGCAGAAAAAAAACTTAGTTTTTAGTAAAAACTTTTTATGATCAGGTTACAGGTAACAAAAAAATATTTAGGCCTAACTGGCAAGTATCTGTACTAAGTCACTCAAAGTATACAGGAAAAGCCTAATGTAACACATATACACTATAGAGCAAATGGACTGGAAATGCCTTAGTGCCCTTATTTGTCAGGGCCGATGGGTAAGTGTTTAAAAGGACTTAACCCAATCATGCCAGGAGATCTTCATGACAATTGTCATCTGGATCTCTGCTACTTTAAAAATACTTTTGAATTCAGCATTAATATAAAGAGAAGAAATATCTTAAGTGGAGAAATATATTCTCCACTTAACCCTTATACTGCTGGTAGCTAATTTTGATAATACTAAATGATGCAAAATATCTGAAAAATGATTGAAACCCTGGCATATGGGTACTCATCTGAGAGCGCTCAGTGAGAGCTTTCTAATGAATACCTACTTGGCAGGGTTTAGATAGTTTTCAAAACTATTTGTGTCCTTGTGCTTGTACGTAAATAGCCGCAGGATTGGAAGAGTTAAAAAGAGCTGTTGTAGTCAATATTTTACTTTCAAATATTATCCAGAAATGCTCTGGTCAGATACACATATTGGTCAGGACATTTTGGGCTGCTTCAGGCATGAATAGGTTAGATTCTATGAAGATATTAAAACAACATTACATGGCCTGGGTTAAGAGGTTTTGGACTAAAAACTGTACTCCTGACCTATTTTTGGATGAGTAGGTGTCAAATAAAAGGATGTCCCTTTCTAGCTACATTTAGTACGTAAGTATGTCATGGTTACAAAGTCAGAGTGGGACTGTAAATCCATTCATGTCTGGAGTTCTCATTGAGCAGCTAAGATACTTTTTAACCCATTAATGCTATCAATGATACTTTTGATAGTAACTCTGAAATTAAGTAAGTTTTTTTTTAATATTTGAAGAAAAATTGCTGGGCTGATAATGTTTTAAATATCATTTCTCCTTATGATATATTTCAAACGTTTGTTTCTGGGTGCGAGATTTCATCGAGAATTATTTTTGTGTGTAGAAAGCCTGTACTGATAATGAATGATAATAAGAAATATGACAAATGTTGTTGCAAACATGGCAACTATCCTCTGTTAGACTGCACTGTTATTTCTTGTATCTATTAGCAACTAGAAGAAGAATGACATGGAAAACAGCCTGATGCTTTATTTATTGGCTAAAACCACAAGAGATTGAAGACGTAATGGGACAGAATACATATTGATTAAATCAACAGGGAGAGAGAGAAGAACACAGATGATATATACTAGCATGGATTGGAAGGTACAAGTCAGAAATAAGTAGTGTAAGGATTTTATACAGTCTCAGCCAGCAGGGCGTCTGCCAGTGTCATTTTGGACACCCAAACCCTCAAAAATCACCTATCAGGACAACCAATTTTTTTGAGAGTAATTTCTTAAAATGTCAATTTCATGCATATGATTGATTTTTTTTCATCACTATACAATTTCCTTGGCATTGTATTAAGGTGTTATGCCTCATTTCAGCAAGTCAATGAATGTTTGTGGAAGGAATACATTGCTCCATCTATGGTTAATCATTGGTCAATTGATAATTGAATTTTTTAATCTGTGGTTTTACAGGCCCAGGATAGAGGGTTTAAAATTTCACCTCATAAAACTATTAGCATTTGCTACATAAATGATTTTTTTTTGTTTAGGTACTGAATGTATGCTAGTGATGTGTGACCACTGGGTGTTAATAACATAATTATAAGTCGAGTGATGGTCATTAGTGTCTGACCTTCAGTCAGAACTTGTGAAGAGCCTTCAAACATAGTAATAAATCAGCAAATAAGCACAAAATGTCATTTAAATTAGAACATGAGAGGTTAGCCTAGCTACTTGGCATTAATGCGTTTTACTTTATCATATATATAAATTATGCCTGCACCTATACTACATAAAGGGCTTGTGGCCTACTGTTGACCATTTGGTTCACACAAATGCCACACAAACTCGTACTGGCATATTTCCAACTATTATACTGCTAGCATACTGCATTGCCATTTACCCACAAGGGATGACATCTAAAAACGGCCTGGCTGAGGTCAGGTTTCATTTAAAAGCTCTGGGAGTCCATAGGACTTCCAGTAATCGAATCGCCATAGCCCCATCCAAGATTTTATAGATCGAGCTTTGCTTAATTCTGCAGTCATTTTTTTTTTTAGTTCTAAGCTGAGAGAAGTAGACAGGGAGTGGGCGCTGGTCATGAATCATCAAATTTCGCTGCCTCTCACTATCTGACCTAGATAGGATAACATCCCCCAGCCAGCCAGTCAGCCAGCAGTGCACAGATCACGTGACCAATACAACCCCAGGCTACAGCGCGTAACTCAAGGCGCAGATGCCGTAGAGGTTGCATGCAGTACCTATGGGGTTGCGGATCAAGGGGATGTATTTCTCTGGTTCTAAGCTATCTTTTCATTGTTGTATTTCAACAAAGAACAACTGATGCGTCAAATGGTATTCAGGGCTCGACACTAAGGGTGAACCTATGGCCCCAGGCCAGTAAAAATTCCCCAAAACAGCTTCGGGCCAGTAAACAAATATCTCAACTGGTCCTACAGGCCCAGTAAACATTTGGAGACATTCTTGTTAAAAAGTTTCCCACCGAGAATGTCCCCAAATGTTTTTGAAATAAATGAAGATAAAATCTATAAAGACAAATGTTGTGGTGAATTTTATGCAATGTTCTTTCTTGTTATGTTAAAGAAAAAATGTAGGACCAGTAACAATTTTGCAGGGCCAGCAGATGCTAGGTGTTACTGGTCCTACAGGGCCAGTATCATTTTGAGTTAGCGTTGAGGCCTGGTATTCCTCACCTGATTATATATTCTTAATATCCCTCTGACCACTATCTTAAAATGTCATTTTTCCTATAGCCAGCAGGGCTACTGAAAGACAAATATTATTCCAGCCCCACACAATTTTCTGTAGCCGCAGGCTATGGGGCTAATGGCTAAGGCCTAGAAAAAATTGCTTGTTTCCTATAACGGTCCAGACAAAATAGGGTGGGTAGGTCGGTAAAATCTTTTTTTTTTTTTGCATCATCTTTTTGGTCAAAAATGTGTGTTTTATGCATGTTTTACGTTGATTAGGAGTTGGGAGGGCAAAAAGGGGAAAAAACCTTAGGGTAGGGATTTTTTTGAATAAAAACTTGTTAGGGTAGGATTACAGGAAACAAACAACTTTTAAGGCCTAACTGGACCCCTGCCTGGGAAGCAGGCTACACTAGAAGTATGAGCATTACAGATCCATGGGCTCTGAGCAGAGCATAATATACACAGTTGATTCTCTGCAAAGGCTTGTGTGAGTGCGCAGCCAATGGGAGGCAGGCAGCCAAGTCACACAGTGTGTTCACTCCATATGGAGCAGAGCTCATGGTGCGTGATATCTAGGTAACCTTCTAGTCCTTCAGATACAGGTCCTAGATTACAGATGGGGAGCCTAACTCAATATTGATTTGCTGCACATCATAAAATAACAGATACAATCCATCTATTAAATTGACCAACAAAATCAATATCATGTTTGAAAATAACTTGTGTGCCAAGATTTCTCGAATATGTATTGAACTTGTAGAATAAGCCCATGGCTAAATGTGTTCATGCTGAAAGCCATACCATAATAGATATAATTTCAGATGGAGAATATTGACATGAGCTATCAATACATGGCGTTTGAAAGAAGCCCAAAATGCCTCACACACACACACACACACACACACACACACACACACACACACACACATATATATATATATATATATATATATATATATATATATATATATATATATATATATATATATATATATATATATGTGTATATATATATATATATATATATATATATATATATATATATATATATATATATATATATATATATATATATATATATATATATATATATATATATATATAAATACATATACATGTGTATTTATACATATATATATATATATATATATATATATATATATATATATATATATATATATATATATATATATATATATATATATATATATATAAAAATATATATGAATACATATATATACAATTGTATATACATTTATAGACATATATGCATGTATATAATCATATATGTGTGTGTATATATACATATATATAGATTATGTACAATTTAAAGCAAGGCATATTGAATGGCAATTCTTCCTGCCTGTGAGTTTTCCTGCACTGATCATTATCAACCATTGAATAAATAATTCAAACACTACTTATTAGCATTCAGATAACGTCGACAACTTGAAGTACACCAGTCCAGGAATGAACCTCTCAGGAAGTCTGCTGCATTTCACTGGTGATGCGGAAAATATCAACTGCTTCAAGCCTGGAAATACCCCTGACTGAAGTCATCTGGACAAGTCTGGATTATTTCAAAAAATCACTATATTAATTGCAAATTAGAGAAGAATATTTTAGAAAATAACTTATTTTATTTACAAATATAACTATATAATATATATAACTGATAACTAAATTTATTTACAAATTGTTTTAGAAGAATATTTTAGAAAATAGCTTAATTTATTCACAAATTATTTTAGAAGAATGTTTTAGAAAATAACTTGATTCACAAATTATTTGGAAAGTAGTTATGATAGAAAGGACCTGTTCTGATTTACTATACAAATTACCCAATTCTTTCAAGTTTCATGAATTTAACCGAATCTCATATGATCATGTAGCTGAGGTGTTGCTTGTTCATAATTGCTAGCATATTCCACAACCCTCGCCTGGATATTGCATACGACCACTCTGAAATGACATATGTCAGCACATTTGCATTGACTTGCATTTCGGCTATAACTGTACCCAGTTGATCAAAAACCTATTTTATGGGTATACCATGAAGATGTTGGAGGAGACAGTAATGACATTTCAGAGAAGGACGTACTTATGGATTTTGATGAAAATCAGAAATTTTGCATGATTTTGTGTTGGCACCAGCAGCACTGTAAGGGTTAAGATGAGGAAGGTGGTGAAGCATAGGGATGATAGCGGCAGAGGGTGTTGACAGAGAGGAATCCCTGGTGCCTACTAGTGCTACTGCTGCTGCTACGCTAAATGAATGTGAATATCGCAGGCAGGCAGAGTGTGGATTACACAGATGGAGTAAAATAAAGATAAGATGAAGGGTGGCTCTCAGAAAACATCATCACATGAGCATCAGAACTAAATCAGCTAAACTAAAATGTTCATGGTGATGGTGATGATGGTGATGGTGATGAAGATGATGATAATGATGATGAAGACAACTATGATGATGGTGATTAGAATGCAAACGATGAATTGATGATGCCCACTATGATGATGATGATGACTATGACGATTACATTGGTGAACACTACTTAAATGTTGATAATGATGGTGATGACGATGATGATTATATTGAAGAAAACCCCTACTTAAGTGGTGATGACGAAAAAGAATGATAAAGATAATGATGGAGCTGATTGTATTTGGTGACGATGATGATGATGATGATGATGATGATGATGATGATGATGATGATGATGATGATGATGATGACGACGATGACGACCACAATGATGATGATGATGATGATGATGATGATGATAATGAAGATGATGATTATGATTATGAATATGATGGTGATGATGATGACCATATTGAAAATCAAAGCTTTTAAAAGTTAAGATGATGATGATGATGATGATGATGATGATGATGATATTGATGAGGATGATGATGATGATGATGATGGTGATATTGACAATACAAGAGAATAGGTGAGTTGTTGGAAGCTGTTGAAGCAGAATTATGAAAGTGGGATTTGGTACAGGCTTGAAGCAGCGCGTTCTGGTGTTACGTCAGAGCAGCAGTCAGTTAGCATTCAGAGGCGATACCCTTTCCATCACCTTGGCTGGCAGCCGGTCGAGCCTGCAGCAGGGATGAGGAGGAGGAGGAGGAGGAGGAGGCGGCTGAGAATGTCTGTAGCAGTACCAGAGAAAAGAGAAAACAAGCTCACTGGTAGTAGATACCCCTGGGTACAGTGCCAAGCAAGACTCACAAGTAGCTAGGCTTCTCATAAACAAAATGCAACTATGGTATTAGAAATGCTTTAGTTTCACAATAAAAAGATCACAAAAGGATATTCAAGAACTTTGAAAACTGCCAAATGATTTACCTGTATCTTCATAAAAAGCAAGTTGTTCTACACATAAGGCTCTTTCAGCACGTTATGGCACAGCACAATGAAAAATATCCTCATATGGAATATCATTTGGTTTATATCATGGAATTTCCGTTTCTAATTTTGATTCCAATTTTTGACGGAAGTGTTGTTTGAGGAGGGATGGAGAACCATGATTATATTTGGTGACGATGATGATGACGATGATGATGATGATGATGATGATGATATATATATATATATATATATATATATATATATATATATATATATATATATATTGATACATATATATATATATATTATATATATATATATTATATATATTATATATATATATATATATATATATATATATATATATATATATATATATATATATATATACATACATATATATACACATATATACACACACACACATACACCACAACTACATACAGAGCAGAGGAAATGTCAGTGAAAATGATTTTTTCACGGTAGAAACATTTATCTGACGAGTGTGTGTGTTGCAATGGGCGAGTCGACCTCCCCTCTTGCATGAAAGGAGATCTGGACTAACGTAAGCTGGCGGCGGACGGTGTTGACTTGAGCGCAGAAAGCAGACATATTTCACACATTAGAGACAAAGCGCAAGCATAAGGGGAGCTCAGCACTTCGCCCACTCAGGACTATTTCAATTATTTAACCAAACATTAAGGCATGTTGGTAAAATATGACATTGCTGGATGATATTTGTGCATCTATTTCTACTGGCTGGTGATACAGGGTGCTCTATATAGTACAGTACAGATATTTAGTTCCTGCACCAGTCAACTGGATGTCTGCCAGTGCCTAGTTGTGCAAACACCCATGGATAACAATTCTAAGGGAGATGACCAAAAAATCATCCAATATTATTCGTCCATATAGAGAGGGAAGATCTGTTTTGATGTCGGTTTCAAAAGGTTAGATGATATTGCGACATGAAATTCTCTTTTCTTCACGAGTAGTCCCAAGGGGTCTTGCGCTTGCAAAGACACTATCGAAAGCCCTCCATTATGTTGCACATTTATACAGCAGACATGGCAACCCAATAGTAGGTGTCTATCAGATACTCAAACCTGCATCCTCCCACTTGGGAGTAATGCTTAATTCTTAACAATGCTTAAACCTTCAAATGCTGAGGCTATTTTCGTCCAGAGCACAAGGTCGCAACATCTTAACCTTGTCATGTTGGTATTAACTGGAAAGCTCTCACCAAGTACTTTCAGATGAGTACCCATATGCCAGGTTTTTTAATAGGTTTTTTGCATTATTTTGTATTGGGCAAATTAGCCACCAGCAGTATAAGGGTTAACCACAAGGCCACAGCAGATCCTATGACTCGTCCAAAGGGTTACTTATCAGTTCTTCCTGACTTCAGGACAAACTCATATGCTGACTAGGCTCCTAGCCTCTTACTCTGTGAAAGGTCACCATTCCCTTCTGAGCTGAGAAACTTGGGTGTGGTGCAGTACCAGATATGACAGATAGACATGGCACCACCTAGTCCTCAATTCTCTGGCCATTTCAGACTAATTTGGCCAATCTGGCCACCTTGACCATTTGATGCCTGGTAACAGAAAATCATGACAGAAACAATACATATGAACAGCTTAGAAATCTAGGCTAGCTCTTGTGTTAAGCCCTTATTATTGCTAGACGCTAGATGTCCTCTGCATGTTTATGGCCTACTATCCTCAATTGAACACCAAGTAACAGTTTGTTATTAGTCACAGATGTTAACATATATAATAATTGTGATTTATGTTCAGAGAAAATGGAGTGGGAAGTGATGAGGATATTGTTCTAAATAGTTATGTTTTACTTCTGATTTAATGTTCTCCTGAAAAATACTTCCCAGAAAGATATTACCAAAATAGGCAAGCATCCTCAATTGAACCCCACATACCAGTTTGTAATTATTGATGTATGTTGACACCTACATACATAATAATTGCGATTTATATCCAGACAAAATGGAGTAGGAAGTGATGAGGATATTGTGCTAACTACAGTATGTGAATAACTAATTATCCCATACATTTCATTAGCTCATCAATTGCTCTCATATTTCTGAATTTTAAATGGATCTGTGATACCTTTTTCACAAAATAGATATAAGCTCAAACTCAAAATATACTGAAGGGGCAAGTAATGTTTCACTTCTGATTTAATACTCTCCTCAAAAATACTTCCCAGAAAGACATTACCAAAATTGTCAAGCAATTTTCAGAAATGAGTTGATTTATAAAATACCATACTAACCTACAAATTACTCATCCAAATACTGATTAACAAGTCCAGCAGTTGGTCCCTAATCCTACGGCAATAAAGACAGACGTGCATGATGATATATTCCACAATCTGGCCAGGCTGTTCAGGGGAGATGTTTGTGATTAGATTAATCTCTGTAGCTCACAAGCAGTGATTGCAGGAGAACAGACTGAGTTGATTATTGAAGTTCACACACAGAGTCTTAACCCTTCCAATGCTGAGGCTACTTTTGGACACAAAGATTTTTGAAAACCATTTAAACCCTGTCATGTTGGTATTTATTTGATAGCTCTCGCTGAATACTCTCAAATCAAATGAGTACCCATATGCTAGGGTTTCAGTCATTTTTTCATGTTCTTGGAATCATTTCATAATTAGCAATATTATCCACCAGCAGCATAAGAGTTTCACTTTCTCCCCCATGATGACTGAATCCTGTAGCTCACCAGCAGAGATTGCAGGAGAACAGTTGATCACTGAAGTTCACACACTGAGTCTCAGTCTATCTCAACTTATATCAACCCTTCTTCCCTGTAAGGGCTATCAAGTATCTAACAAAGTGCATCATACCGCAGGGAGTAGGGCTGTTGTTGACATCCATTTTTTTTTTGATTCAATTATTGACATTATTTCTTTCGATTCCAATAAATTTGAATTGATTTTAAAGAACTGCATGGGACAATACATAATCATTTTAACATGTGGTTAAGGAGTATTGGAGTAAGTATTAAGTATGTGAACTGGAAATGGTAAGGTGGTTCATTTAATCTTCATCTACACTTGCTACTTTCACAATCAATCCTTATTCAGTCTGGCCTAGTTAAATTTCAGTTAATAATATAGGAAATTTATATCTGAAGTCTTTAAAGGTAGTTGTGTAGTTGGTGCATCACCGATTTCTGCAATGTGAAGAGTGTTTTTATAATAGTAATAATATAATGACCACATAATGACACTTGTACGGGTTATGGGGGAGCAGATTCCTGGTATTGTAGACCAGACACCTCTCCAGACAAACCTCAGGAGCAACAGAACTGAGCATACCGAATTAAGAGAGAACAATCGATAGACAGGTCAATACTAACCAAATACTGCATCAAGGAGCATATCTCAATATCATCTTAATATTTCTCAACACTCAAGTTGCAGCCAAGGTACAATATGATAGCACTGTTGCTTCAAGCTTGGCTAGCAGGTATTTCTTGGAATATCATCAACTATAAGAGCATCATAGATGTGTGCTATGGACTGAATAGTGTTGCGTATTACAGTATCACAGGTGGGCTGATCAAAGATCAAAGACACTGCTCACAGCAAGTGCTCAGGTGAGAGAAAAGGTTACGCAACCCCATGCTAAGATGATAGGATGCAGACTGAGCCTATTCAGCCTAGGCTCTGGAAGGAGCCGAGCTCTAAGATTAACCAAGCTCTAGAAGGAGCCGAGCTCTAAAAATGGGCAAGCTCTGGAAGGAGCCAAGCTCTAGAAAGAGCCAAGCTCTAAAAATGGGCAAGCTCTGGAAGGAGCCAAGCTCTAGAAGGAGCCAAGCTCTAAAAATGGGCAAGCTCTGCAAGGAGCCAAGCTCTAGAAGGAGCCGAGCTCTAAAAATGGGCAAGCTCTGGAAGGAGCCAAGCTCTAGAAGGAGCTGAGCTCTAAAAATGGGCAAGCTCTAGAAGGAGGCGAGCTCTAAAAATGGGCAAGCTCTAGAAGGCGCCGAGCTCTAAAAATGGGCAAGCTCTGGAAGGAGGCAAGTTCTAGAAGGAGCCAAGCTCTAAAAATGTGCAAGCTCTGGAAGGAGCCAAATTCTAGAATGCTATCGAAGACAGAAGCAGCGTAGTTTGGTTCGCATGCTCATAACCAACTCTGAAGTTTTTGAATACCTGACACATGATGAGAGGCAAGTGTTAACTCTAGAATAGACTCATATCATCACCTCCCAAGCTGATGATTGTGCACCAATACATGCTATTAGCACTAGAATCACAGATCATTACTACGTAGCAGGAGGCTACTACAGCATAAAGGCAAATATTCTATCAGTTAACGCAACAAATGGAAACACAATAGTTGAGTCAATATAGGAACACTAACCCTTCCAACGCTTAAGGCTACTTTCTTCCAAAGCACAAGGACGCAAAGATTTTTGAAAACCTGTCATGTTGGTATTCATTGGATAGTTCTCCCTGGGTGCTCTCAGCTAGGTGAGTACCCACGTGCCAGGGTTTCAGTCATTTTTCAGGTTTGTTGCATCATTTTGTATTTGGCACATTAGCCATCAGCAGAGTCAACAAACAATGCAATACCCGGCATGAGTAGATAGTAGCATTGACCAAACAGGGAGAGTATGGCAGCAGAAACAGGTATCAGAGAGGAGACTTTTAGTTTTATAAAGATGAATACATACAAACTTAAATCACAACATTTCTGAACCATTCTGCGGTATTACAATGACTCGGTGATTTTTTTTCAATGAATTGGCATCAAGATTCATGCAAAAAAATCAAACCAACAAAAACATATAGAGTCACTCATTTGATAATGATTGAGGATCAAGTTCTGCAAATATAACAACTGCAGCAGCTTTGTGTTTGTTTACATAGCACGCTAAAATATTTTCTAGTGACCTTTTAATTGCTAGGCATTCCCAGTATATGCCCCCCCCCCCCCCCCCCCCCCCAGCTGTGTAAACAACAAGAGAAACGCCAATGGCGTTATGAGTTTGTCTTTTTCCTTAATCTTTTAATTTTTCGTCATTTTTAATTTTTAGTAGCTTTGTTTTTAAATTTTGGTAAATTGTAAAACGTTTTAATTTGGTTTTTTTGTGGTGGGTTTTTGGTAGTATTTAGGATTATGTTTGGCACATGGGTACTCATCTAATAGTACTCAGCAAGAGCTTTTATATGAATACCAACATGACAGTGTTTTGTATGGTTTTCAAAATTTTTGTGTTGCTGTGCCTTTGGCAAAAGTAGCCTTAGCATCACAAGGGTTAACCCATTCTGCCCATATGGTCGGATGACAACCACAAATATAGCGATGGTTAATTAAGACAACTTTTGATTCAAGAATAATTCAGCGATCGATACTTCGTGGAAGGGGAGGCAGACATTTAATTTTTCATTAACAAAATTGAAGAGATATCTGCTTATCCACTCTGTAAGACCACTTGTGCCATCGGGCATGCATTGGTCAGGATGTTAGGCTGGAACTATTTGCATGTAGGTTTTCTTCAAGGAAGAGCTGGTTAAAGGACAGGTTTTCTGGGAAGAGTATGTCATGATCCTGAATAGATTTCACCTTGATACAGGGAAGGAATGGAGTTTGTCTAGGGTTCGAAATTAACGTGCCAGGGAGCCCAATTGCATGTTCAAAAGCTACTTGACCCTTATGCTGCTGGTGGCTAATTTTGCCAATACAAAACGATGCAAAATAGCTGAAAAAGACTTAAATCCTGGCACATACCTACATGACAGGGCTTAAAATCTTTGCATCCTTGAGTTTTGGACGAAAGTATCTTTAGAAGGGTTAAAGTTGTGTATAGAGAACAGTTCATCTTTGGGCTCCCTGTAGAAATTTGAGGGAGCTGAAGGAGAATTCAAGGGAGCTTGACCCTTATACTACTGGTGGCTAATTTGGCCATTACAGAATGATGCAGAACACCTGAAAAATGACTGGAATTATTGTAAAGAAAGGGGGAGTTCGAAATCTGGGTTTCTCAAAACGCAGTATCTCGCCAGCACCCAGAATATCATAAATGTGCAAATAGACTTTTCAGGCAAAAAATGAACTCTTAGAATGTAATAATGTCATTGTATGTAACATGGCAATCGCCATTAACCCTTAACACGCTGAATTGCCAGACGGGGGCTTGTCCCTCAAACCTGAGATGAGTAGACCGGGATCGGGCACTCTGCATGCATCATAAAATGTCGCTGCCTCCCATCTCCTTGGCAACTATCTGACCTAGAAAGGATGCTGCATGCTAATTGCACAGATCAGATCACGTGACCAAGGCTACACCGCGTAACCCGCGGCACACATACCCTAGGTGCTAGCATGCTGTGCCTATGGCGTTGCGGTGCAAGGGGATGTATTTCTCTGCTCAAACTGGATTGTTTTTTTTGCAACAAATTATGTTGCACTGCTGTTGCGCTGTCAGGGGGTTGCAACTCCCTCCAGCCATAAAAGGCAAAATATCATACAAAAAATCTGAAATAAAAAATACTGCCTGAAACTACTGTTCTTGTTCTTTTTAATTATGTTTTTTTGTAGATATTACTTTTAGAATATATTATGTCTGATCAGTGTAAACCTAAGGTTTTGCAGAGAGCATGCTGATTTTGATTTAAAATAAATGAAAAATCAGGTATTTAAAATGCATTAGCCCTACTTTAGCCTGAAATACCTCAAGTTGCACATAAGTATTTCTTTTCGAAAATGGTATATTTAGAATGCTTATTAAAAACTGATATATAATATGAAAATTAGTGTGTGTTTCCTTGTTTTAATTTATCATGAGCAATCCTAAAGCAAAGGGAATGCAAATAAGTCTTGGCCAGAATGTGTGTTTACTTGTTTTAATTTATCATGAGCAATCCTAAAGCAAAGGGAATGCAAATAAGTCTTGGCCAGAAACGAATTCTGAAAGCGCTTCAAAAGGAATTCCAAAAGATCAACTACCTCAAAGTTAGAGCGCTATAAACAAATTAAAATAGAAAATATTAATTGTAAAACATTGATATCTAATATAATTGAAAATTCCTCAATCGATACATGTAATTTTTGTTTAGAAACGATCATGTTTTGCACCACAAATCAAAGATTGAACATAAAAAGCAAGTGTAGATTTGTGGCCGCCATTTTGTCACTCCCAAGTTCGCCAACTTTCAGGCGCAACAACACAGAGCTAAAATTCCCAGAGCAGTAAAAATCTACAATAGAAATAAAAACATATATCGATTGCCTACCTTGTTGTCCTCCTTATGGTGTCTTTATTTTGTGTTGTACCATCAGTTATAGCCTTTTTCGAAGGCTTCAAACATGATGGTCAACACACTCCAACACCAGTTGTCAGGCACTGTTTAGTATTTACGGCAAATTCGATTTCGAAATCCGTTGGCCGTAAGCAATGCACCTATTTCGAATCATGACTCTATTATATTAATCGCCAAATAAACAAATATAAAATTGACATTGGTAGATAGATATGTGTCTTGGCTTGCAGGAAATGTTTTATTCATTACGATCAAACCACGGGAAGTATTTATTTGGATCGTGTGAAGTGCAGAGAGGAGACCGCAAAATCTGCCGTTTTCAAAATGGCGGATCTAAACACATGGGGGATGCCCCACGTTGGAAATTCCCGATAAGCCCGGTAGCTAACCGCGCTTGAATGGGCAAGCTAAGAACGTTTTAAGGTGTTTTACCGTACTAATATTATTGTGAAAAACAAAGTTATCGTCTTTTTTATAACTATATGTGGTTATAGTCGCTGATTTACGTGTGCGACTTTCGTGATCATCGCAGTACGTATCGTCCGTATACGTCATCAAATCATGTGCGTGCTTCGCGGAATACCATGTGGTCGTTATTGGGATTCCCCCACGAGGTGGAATGGGGGATGCCCCACGAGGGGGAATCCCAATAACGACCACATGGTATTCCGCGAAGCGCGACACGTGATTTGATGACGTATACGGACGATGCGAAGAGCGAGCGATGATCACGAAAGTCGCACACGTGAAACAGCGACTATAACCACATATAGTTATAAAAAATACGATAACCTTGTTATTCACAACAAAATTAGTAAGGTAAGACACTTTAAAGCGGTCATAGCTGCGCAATAACCGAGTTTTGCCCATTCAAAATTGCCAGGTATATGAATAGGTAATGGGCATAAAATTAGCACACTGGACGCTGATTGGCTTTGGAGACGACCAGCGAAAAGGAGCGAGCGGTACCGCTACGGCCCCAACACAAACATGCGCAACGAAAATAGTTTCCAAAAAATAGACTTAAAAACAAAATAAAACACCAATCAAACAAAAAATATAACAAAAAGTAAAACTCCCGCACTATAGACGCACAACAAACCAGGACACAAAACTAAAAACAAACGAGCAACGACGACCAAACTACAATCACGCACCACGATAATTATAATTCCCACTACAGACAATAGATGGCAGCAACAGCTACCATTCCCAACACATACAAAGAAGCATACGAACGATCACGCAAAAGCAAACAATTTAAACTCAAAACCAGACGATAGATGGCAGCACCAACTGGTCCCAAAAACGTTAGATGCAAGCTTTAAAATACGTCGTGAAAAAAACATCCAGAGGAACAAAGTCAAAATAAACATTCAAAAGAAGACATATATAAACAAAAAGTGAAAATTTCCAAAGAAAAATATATAAGGTCACATAAAAAAAAGCACACACATAAATGAAAAAAACGACGGCTTAGATCATTCGCACACAAAATTCGCCAAGAATCCCCTTAGACACAATTAGTCCCAAAAAACGTGGGCCGTCCCAAAGGAGTTTATAAGTTCCACTTACAAACTCCAAAAAAAGTAACAAGGTCATGGAGTGCAGAAATCAAGATAGTTTCCAAACATTTTTATGGTTACACATGCCTTCCTCGGAAATCAGGTCTTTTCTGGGAATCAATACGGCAAGAAACACTCTTTGGATATTTCCAACACCTAAGGCCAAGAAAAAAATATTGTTTGTTTCCTGTAACGGTCTAAATAAAATAGGGTAGGTAGATTGGTAAACATTTTTTTGGCATTATTTTTTTGGTCAAAATATGTGTTTTATGCATGCTTTGTGTTGATTGGGAGTTGGGAGGGCGGAAAAAACTTTAGGGTAGGGATTTGTTTGAATAATAACTTGTTAGGGTAGGGTTACAGGAAACAAACGACTATCTTTAGGCCTAACAAATACACTGCATACTTAACACTGTTGCTTAATCTATCCATGCATAGTTTCCATTGATACGTGTTACTTAATTGCTAGTGTGATGATTTCCAGCAATGCTAAAAAATAATGCATAAATTCACGAAAAAAAATGTTCTAAAAACATTTCACCTCCAGATTTTCTAAGAAATGCTTCGATATAAAGGACATCATCACACCATATAACAAATAACTTAGTGTTGTCGCACAAATGAGTGAAATTCAATATAAATGCCACAATGCATGTGTAGGAAAGAATGTACAACCTGTCACATCTACTCTTTCAACACGTAATGCAAGCTTTATTTTTGCCAGAAAAATACCTGACCTATCAATAACCTTTGACTTTTCTTCATTATATTGTAGTGTGAGGCTTTATTCTGGCAACCAATGAACAAGAATGAGAAGTCAAGTCACGCAAGCTTCCTGGAAAAACAAATCTCTTATTAACCCTTCCAATGCTGATGATGCTACTTTCGTACAAGAAGGCAAAGCACAAGAAGGCAAAAATCTTTGAAAACCATCTAAACCCTGTCATGTTGGTACTCATTGGATAGCTCTCACTGACTACTCTCAGATGAATACCCATACGCCAGGGGTTCAGAGATTTCCCAGGATTTTTGCCTTATTTTGTATAGGCCAGTTTAGCCACCACCAGCATAAGGGTTGACTGTTTCACGCCTATATCTTGAAATACCTTGCAGTGATGAGGCATAGTTTTGCTAAATATTTGGAGCATAGTTGCTGTATGCATTCACTCACTTCGTTTCCCAAATATGTTCTCCCAGAAAAATAAAACCATATTTATTAGTTTTCCAAATCCCACATCTTTTGACACATACAGTACAACACACAATTCATGAATTTCCTATAGAGCGCCTGATTGATTCCAACTAATAACGTTGCAGTCAATCTCACTATATAAACAGCTAGACATTCTCTTAATGAGAATTTGACCGTGGACTTCCTTATAACAGAGGGTCGGCACTCAAGTCTCATTAGTGCTGTTTGAAATATAGGCTGCCATACGAGGAAAGGGGATCCCTATCTCAACACCCTCTTAAAGGTCAGTGCTAACATAAAGATCCATAATGTTAACCTAGGCCTAAAAAAAAAATTGTTTGTTTCCTGTAACCCGACCGACCCTACCATTTCATTGCCGACCAGGGCTCGACGTTAAGGGTGAACCTATGGCCCCAGGCCAGTAAAATTTCCCAAAAACAACTTCGGGCCAGTAAAAAAAGACCTCAACTGGTCCTACAGGGCCAGTAAACATTTGGAGACATTCTTGTTAAAAATTTTCCCCCTGAGAAATAAATGAAGATAAAATTCATAAAGATAAGTGTTGTGGTGAATCTTATGCAATGTTCTTTCTTCTTATGTTAAAGAAAAAATGTAGGGCCAGTAAATATTTTGCAGGACCAGTAGATGCTAGGTGTTACTGGTCCTACAGGGCCAGTATCATTTTGAGTTAGCGTTGAGGCCTGCCGACCCTACGTCTTTTTACCTCCCGTCGTGAAACTTTAAAAAAATAAAAATAAAAAAAATAAAAAATATATATATTTTTAAACTATGATCTAAACTACACGGAAAGGAAAGCAGGGCAGGTTTACAGTTGCACAAAGCACATGCAGCACACCAAAGCAGGCATGTCTAGGGCTAGGTTGTGTGTCATCCCCTACAGAAGAAGAAAAGAAACATAAGAAACAAGTGACAGGAAACATAAGTGACAGGTAACATAACTGACAAGAAGCATATGACTATGTTAATTACAAATACACAATGTAATAGGTGAATGAAATGTGTTTTTTCAGCATTTTTCCAGGACACCTACTGCTAAATACAAAAAAAAAAGAAAAGAAAAAGATTTACCTACCTACCTACCCTATTTTTTTGGGAACCGTTACAGGAAACAAACAATTTTTTTTTTAGGCCCTATTGGTGTCCGGAGGTTTAACCTATTTAAATGCTCACAGTGGCCAAAAGCAGCTTGACTGGCAAAAGCATTGTTAGGGAAATATTTGAGATTCCAGTCAGAACATTACCAGGATAACTTCAATTATCTTGTAACAAATTCATTCTTCTTAGGTTTAATAATTATCCAAAGTGTCAATAAATCCAAATGACTATATATGGAGAAACTCTTAATCATTAAATGGTTTATACAGAAGTGTTATCTGGATCTGAAATACTTTGAAGGAAACTTAGAAATACAGAAAGGATCCTCAGTATGCGGGTATGCAGGTTTTCACAAAGAACTGTTCACCCGGTTCAATTCTAAATAATGATTCTTTTTACCCTGCACAGATCATTAGGTGAATAGCCGTATGATGCTGAAGGTGAATAGGGAGTCCAGGGTCCAGCATAAGTGCTACCCCGCTTGCCCCGGCAAGTGAATTTTTGAAGAAAATCACCTTGCCCTTGCCGTTCGGGCAAGTGGAAGCTTAAATGTACTTGCCCGAACGGCAAGGGCAAGGTGATTTTCTGAGCAGACCCCATATCTTTGTATATAAAATGCTACAAAATCGGAAAGAAAATAGTTTTCAAATCATTAAATCCATAATACTTAATACATGCCATTCTAGCATATGTTATAACTTATTTCGGGCAAGTCAAAAATTATGTCGGGCAAATAGAAATCATTAACTTCTTGCCCGGCAAGGAAAGTTAGTTCTGAAACTTATGTTGGTGCCTGCAGTCCTTGGGGTGAAGCCACATAATACGTTATAAGTTGGTGCCAACCTTGACCCATTGATACTCACAGCAGCCAAAAGCCGCCTGACAATTTGATGAAATCTTGCGGGCAAGACATAGTTAGGAAAATACTTGAAAGAGAAATGATGATCAGTACATAACGAACAACTCTCCTTCAAATATTTTGTGTAATCATTCTCAATGCTAAAGTTATAGTCACAAGTATTTTAGATCCAGACAACAATTTCCGGAGGGCTAATTTCGCCAATACAAAAATGCAAAAAAGCAGAAAGATGACTGAAACCCCGGCAGGCATGTGGGTACTAACCTGAGAGTACTCAACGAGAGATATCTAATGAATACCAACATGACAGGGTTAAGATGGTTTTGAGAAATCGTTGCATCCTTGTGCTTTCGACGATTTTAGCCATAGCATTGAAAGGGTTAAGTATTGATTGGTTAAGGCTTAAAAAAAAGTTGTTTGTTTCCTGTAACCCTATGCTAACAAGATTTTATTCAAAAAAATCCCTACCCTGAAGTTTTTTCCGCCCTCCCAACTCCTAATCAACGTAAAACATGCATAAAACACACATTTTTGACCAAAAAAATAATCAAAAAATGTTTTTACCGATCTACCTACCCTATTTTTTTCAGACCGTTACAGGAAACAAACAATTTTTTTCCTAGGCCTAAAGCAAAAGTAATACAATCAATTTACACACCTTCCACGTTCCCTGCAGTGATTTTACCTGCCCCAGGCACAGCAGCCAGTGGCTTTACGGTATACCTTCTGAGAAGATCGAGCAGGGACGCAGAGAGAAAAAAATCATTTCTACGAGCATCCATCAGCATTGTAACAATTCCCACTAGTCAGGCATCCACGAGTGCCTACCGTAAGATCACATTACCCGACTCCCATTTATTCTATTTACTCTCGTTTTAGGTACTGTGTTGACTAAGCAGGGATGAGATAGGCATTAACTCATTCATGCCTACTGCAGCACAAAACATAAAACCATACCGGAAATATCTTCCCGACCGAAGCATTTCATGAAAAATATTTGATGGAGAAATATTGATCTGAACCCAAGCAACAACTTTCCTTCAAATATTGAGTGAATCGTTGGTTTAAGCAGACTTAATTTTCAGAGTTGTCATAGGTCCAGACGACACTTGTTACCAAAATGCAGGCATGGATTGGTTAAGAGAGTGAGTGCACAGGTACATTAACTGCCCATAATGGGTGTCAGTATACAGCCATCAATCTACCTGCATAACGACACATGTGAAATGACAAAACATAGGGGCCTGCGTCATTTGTAAACATGAACCTTATTCATGATTTATATGTGGAAGAGTACTTTGCCATTATAAAAGGATGTTTATGCTCTACTCCGAGATGACCATTTTTTCCAGTTCCTGTATACCGTGTTTTATAGGCCTACAAAAAAAATTGTTTGTTTCGGTCCGAAAAAAATAGGGTAGGTAGGCCGGTAAAAAAGATTTTTTTGGATTATTTTTTGGGTCAAAAATGTGTGTTTCATGCATGTTTTACGTTGATTGGGAGTTGGGAGGGCGGAAAAAACTTAAGGGTAGGGATTTTTTTTAGGCCTAATATTGAGGCAGTTGTATTAATGTGTACTTAGCACATCCCTGGAGTCTTCATTTATAAAAGTGCACGCCTCACCATCATTTGAACAACCATTCCATAGGCTACATAATCGTACAATACGCTGACATGATACTATGTTGTCATTCAACACCTGTATGCAAAAATTAAACTGTGGAACAAATTAAGATTTAGAGTAGTTGAGTAACTAAATCTGGATGGGCAGAAATTTTGAAATTGCTGTTTTGGACAGCAGTTTCGAAATCCCTGCTAAGAACCTACCGAGCGCATTACTCTATATGCACAAAATAACACAGTATAAAGCATAAAAGCAACATTAGAAGCTTTTATTAGGAGAATATTCCCCCCCAAAAAAGTAAGGCCTTTTTAGGCAGCTACAAGCATGAATGGGTGGTTAACATTTTCCGCTGGCAGAAAGTCTTTCGCAACACCTGTGTTTTTAATTGACCCATCAGAAGGTGTGTGAAGGACCTGTTACACCTGGCACATTCCTGGAGGAAACTGATGCAGGCATTTATGAGAGCCTGAAATTGAGTCCTCTGACAGGTACCCCTACAACAACACGATGCCAATTAAATGTTGGCAACTGGGAGGAAATTAACAGCCAGTCTGCCAGAGGTACATGGCAGTCTGTGATCCAAACCTCCTGTTTAATCTATTAATGCTTAACCCTTAGGCTGCTAGTCGCTAATTTCGCCAACAAAATGATGCAAAAACCTTTAAAATGACTGAAACCCTGGGACATTGGTACTCATCTGAGAAAACTCAGCGCGGGCCTTCCAATAAATACAAACATGACAGGGTGTAGATGTTTTTCAAAAATCCTTGTGTTCTTTGCCTTTGGACGAAAGTAGCGTCAGCATTGGAAGGTACAAGAGCTACCCTGAAATTGCCGTCTGGATCTTTGATACTTTTGACAATAGCTTGTGAATAATGAATTATTTTACAAAATATTTGAAGGAAAAATGGTTGTTATATTCAGATAAACATTTCTCCTTCAAATATTTTCCCAACAATGCTTTCACCTTAGGCCACTCCAATTTAATTACTTGTCTTACGAGCTTTTTTTGGAAAAAAAATCCTGTCAGACTCCAAAAAAAAAGAAAAAAAAAGTCATCTTTGGTGTCTTACGGACGAAAGTGGTTTAAAAATTTTCTGTAAGACTCCAAAAAAAAAAAAAAAAAAAGGGCAAGTTTTAAGAATATTCTTTGTAAGTGTGATTCAATCAACTACAGGAAGCTATCATTGCTGTAGTAGAGTCTCAGACTTGAGCAGGTATACCTCCCACCCTTCAGGTTACAGGGATTAATTGATTGATTGATTTTATTTAGATGAGAATAGGCTGGTAGAAACATATCGCTACCAGTCCTAGTCGTCAGACTCTAAAAAAAAATTAAAAAATAAAAAAGTCACATTTTTCAACTTTTTTTTTTATTCCAAAATGGCTCATTTCCTACCTCCTGAGCACGTAAGACAAGTAAATAAATTGGAGTGGCCTTATAGATTTTTGCAAAGTTGTCAGGCTGCTTTTGGCCGCTGCAAGCATTCTTAGATGAATCCCTATGATCCAGGGTTTTAGTCATTTTTCAGGGTTTTTTGCATTATTCTCTATTGGCCAAATTAGCCACCACCAGCATATTAGGGTTAATGTGAATTGGCGCCACTCAATATACATCTAGTGATTAAAATCAACATAGCCAGGCTTAAACTATCCCTGTGATGATCAAATGCCAAATCCTCCTCCTTGTGTACTTCTCAACAACTCTCCTACAAATGTCAGTGGTGGCTATACACTGTTTGAATGGCACTTAGACAAAGGTTTTCAATAAATATGATATTCAGCTGCAATCTTTGCATGCATAACTTTTTCCTTACCTTTATAGTTTGCAACAACTCTCCTTACAGATGGCAACTCAAGCAATATTATAGTCGTTTGAATGGCACCTCAACGAGGATTTCCTATGATAATGACATCTACTTGCAATGCTCCCAATTATAACATTTTTCAATACCTAAGCTTACATATTTTCATTTCCAAACGAATGAGAATATTTCTGAAATGTTTTTTTCAAATACAAATCTAGGTCCAGATTCCAGAATTATCCGTTAGGTTGTATGCCACAATTTGAAACCTGGTATAAATTTCCTGATTTTTCAAAATGGTACAAGCAAAATGGCGCATTTTTAGAATGCCCAACACTTAGCTTTCAGACATTTTCAAGTTGCGCCTCCCTAGGTTTAGTGATGATTTTTGTGCAAGATACTTTATCAGTTTTCAGCAGTCATTCAAACAGACTATAGAAATAGAACAGGATGGGATAGCTACTGAAGTCTGCAGTAAGCTGTACATAAAACATATGGCTGAGAGCTGCTGGGATTCTTTGGAAAATTGGTTCTTTGCACTTGGGGATGGGTAATTCTCCCGAACGCTTTCATTTAACAGGCCCTGGCTTATATCAAAAAGAAAAGACAGGCTACCTGTTTTATGTGATAAAGGAACTTAACAAAAATGGCCAATAATGTAAAGCTTGGAGAAAATCAACATGTTTGTCAAAAATTAGAGAGAAATAAAAAGGTTCCCAAAATGGCTGTTAAATATTCATATACCTCAGAACATGATACTTCATGTGGCTACAAATAGAGGATGGTGGACAGGTGGAGGTAGAACCCCCCAAAGATGTGTGTGAAAAATCACATGTACTTAATCAGTCTCACTTTTTGTGAAATCCTTCCATAAATCCACTCATGTAATCAAGCTTCCTGCCAGACCATATACAAATGAAACTAAGGCCTAAAAAAAGTTGTTTGTTTCCTGTAACCCTACCCTAACAAGTTTTAATTCCAAAAAATCCCTACCCTAAAAATATTTCCGCCCTCCCAACTCCCAATAGATGTAAAACTTGCATAAAAGACACATTTCTGACCAAGAAAATAATGCAAAAAGGTTTTTTACCGACCTACCTACCCTATTTTTTTCAGACAGTTACAGCAGGAATGTTCATTAGACTTCTCTGGTTACAGGAAACAAACAATATTTTTTTCTTGGCCAAAACTCCTGCAAAAATCCTGAAAAATGATTGAAACCCTGGCAGATGAGTATTCATCTGAGAGACAAAGTCAGACATTCTCACATACCTCGGGCAAATTCACACCCACCCAGTATTGAGAGACAGCGAGCAGTCAGTGGCAACACCTTAGACCACCCAGCCATGGTCTTAGCCAATATTTGGAAACAGGGTGTCCAAATACAGGTTTCATAGACTTTTGCGTGTCCAAAGTGTGGTAAAAAGTACATACAACTAATAGAAAAAACCCTATATATTTACAGATTTTGCTTTTTTAGGCCAGTAACTGCTTTGTGTGTCTTATAAAAGTGACACTACAGCTTCTACATCTTCTATCTTCTAAGAAAAGTCATCCTCAGCAAATTCTAACATAAATTTTTGGGTGTCCAAACTGCCAAAAAACAGTGTTCTAGGTGTCCAAATGACACGCTGGACGCATAGGCGACTAAGCCCCTGCACCCAGCTCTTGGGGCTGGCCCTGGGAACATAAAGACCTGAAATGTTTTATAAACTCTTGTCAGGTCATGATAAGAGTCACCTGGGGCCTGTATGGCCCAGAAGCAGAGAGTATGAGATTAGGTGCCGGCCCATGCTCAAATTGACTTGTTTATAACCAAGTCCCCATAGAAAATATTGGCAAAAAGCCTTCAAAGCTTAGCCAGAAGGGCATCTGGGTGTCAATTGGACAACCAACCCCAAAGTCACCTCTCAGGGCACTGAACCTTTTGTGAGTAATTACTTATAATGTCAATTTCAAGCATATAACTGATATTGTTAGGCCTTATTTTGATAAGTTACAACATATGTTTGACCGTAATCTGAGGATATTGTGGACTCCCCTATTATGAAAGAGGACGCATAAAATTTTTACAATTGCCATTTTGGGGCAGCCAATTTCCAAACCTGATTGCCTTGTTGATAATTTTTTTTTTTAATTTCGAGCACCAAGTCAACTGACAAGGTGACTGTTTTTTATTTTTGCATAGGTATCTTGTGGAAAACAGACAGAGGAGCACCTCAGTGCTGCATAGTGAACATAAATAATGGTACCAATAAAAAATGAATAAATATCACATATATATATAACAGAAATTTAGTCATATTTTGTACAAATATATATATTAAACGTAGTGTGCAGGGTTTTTAATACTTTTCCAGATCTCAGACCCCAAAACTTTTTAATTGATTATTATTGGTAGCTAATAATACTTCTTTCAACTTCACTTTCTGATTTTAGGAAGTATAGTAGTTTTTTGAGATTTAGCTCCATTCTTTTTGATTTTTGTTTAAAAATCAAGTTTTTGCTAGCAATAATTATTTTGTTAATAATGGGATCAAATCTTTGGCCACAGAACAGGATTTGCACGTCAGTAAAATACCCCAATCTATACGCCAGAGAGTTTAGCCAATCAACAATATTTTTTCAAATTGAGCATGTTTTTGGACAATCACAGAAACGATGTGTGATGGTTTCTTCTTCCCCTTCACACTTTTCGCACTTGTTTGAGTCCTTAATACCCATTACCATATAGATGCAATTTCTTATTAGTTGATATCAGTCTATGAATAATTTTAAATTGCAGAATTCTCTGATTGATATCTATGATAAGATAAATGTTAAAAACAGCTTTCATTTGTACTCTTTTGAATCCTTACATTTTTGTAACAGGAACAGGTAAGTTATCACCAAAATTTTCAGACTGTTTTTGACTACTACATGTATGAATGGTTTAATAGCCCTTATAAAGATGCTCTACCATAAGATTCAACTTAGTTTAAATAATTTCACATTTGACTCCCTCCAAAGGATTAACTAATAAAATATTACCCTACACTCATATCTTGGATAAGAGATTCAAAAATAAGTGTAGGCAAAATAGCAATCTTGGCAAAAGTACCTAATATAAAACAAATTCAATTCTACAATATTTTTTACAAAACCTACTAAATCTCAAGAATCCAATTCATTGTAACATATATCTCTATCTTAACTTCGTATATGTTTTCTTTGTAGCCTTTCAAATCCAGTGAGGGGATGACATTTGGGAGATGTGAATGAATGATAACAAGAACAAATGTCCCTGTACATCAGCTGTGTGCAAGAATATGCCAAGGCCCAGAGGCAGATCATTAACAATTCCATAGTAAATATTGCCTAGAGACGGAAATGTCAAGGGTTTCTTGCCGCATCTCTCACAGACCCTAGTATCTACTACAAATGGATTTCATGGCAAGATATTACAAAAGATGACACAGTCAAATGTCCCCTACAGGGTCGGAGCTGGGATTTAGAAACTGGGTGCCCAAAATTGGTAACTGTAAATTTTGGGCATCCAGAATTTTGGGACCTGTGGGGCAGGGTTGGGAAATACCATTTAAGTACCCCCGGGAGGAAGGAGGAAAGGACGGCATGTCCATCCATATTTGGATTTTAATTACGTTATAATTAGGGGATAAAAGGGCCTCGGGAGGGTGAATTGAAATTGATACGGATAAACCAGGGGAGCAGAGTTGGCACGATCTGGTGTCTGCTCTTTTGACGAGTGATGTCAACAAATGGGCACCAATCAGTATCAATTACAATTTACCATCACAAACCCTTATCGAATGGTAATTGTGTCCTGTTTATTTGTCAGAGACTCGCGCCTCTCAGCTGAAAGACCAGGGCAGACATATAGCTCTCTGCACTTAATGGCCGGTCAACTCCCCCTGCGTATAATAACCGTATAATAGTATTTTACATATGTAAAGGGACTTGGGGTGGGGGTGCGTATTATCTAGGGGGTGCGGGGTGTATGCGCGGTGTATGCGGGGTAATACAGTACATGTACTCATGTTTCAACTAGATGTATAACATGCATAAATTTAACAAAATAAGGCATATTATCCTTATACAATGTCTTAGTTATTATACAGAGATGAAAAGAAATTCAATTATATGCTTGAGATTGGCACTTTAAGATATTCCTCCAAAAATATTTCGGTCTCCTGAGTCCTGAGGGGTGTTTTTAAGGGTTTGGGTGTCCAAAAGATGCCCAGACGCCCTGCTGGCTAAGAGTATGGTCCCATACAGCTTCCAAACTAACACTCACACACTTACCACATATTCTCGAAAATTAAGTCCATCTTAGGAATTTGGGCCACCATAATCATTTTGCAAAATAATAAATAAGAAATCTGGTCAGCCCTTATCTATCGCCAGTTGCCATTTCACAAAATATGGATCCAGTTGTAAATCTTGCAAATACAGCATCATGGTATTTACAGAAAACATGGGCCACACTGAACCCATAAAAATCGTAATCATTTAATATTGTCCCAAATTACTGAGAATTTATGGTATACTGTTTTGAAATGAATGTTGCCTATACATGTGTTCTTCCCACTTGCAGTGTTTTTCCTCTCTCTTATCTTGAGGGCACATGTGTGTGTGTGTGATATCAAGTTACCAGGAACAGTGAGATGAGCGAATGCTGGTAGGCAAGTACTAGGAAGTCACTGCCCTTCACAGTGAAGCTATAGAAAGGAGGGTTTGGCTCATCCCACCCAATAAACAACTTTAACCTCTTTATGCCTGGAGATCTCCTTGACAAGCGTGATCTGGACGTATAATACTTATGAAAATAACTTGAGAATCAGATTGAGATTTCAAGATAGTTGAAAGATATAATTCTTAGATAGGGTTCTGTTTGACGTTCTGCAATCAAATATTTCTCCAAACTGTTCTGGATATGAAAATATCACCAAAACTGTGAGGATGTTTCGAGTGCTAGTAATAGGTATGAATGGGTATACTATAATACAGATAAATCACATGTTAACTGACATGCAAATATACCATTCAGATGCTCTTTGTGTGTGCTAACTGTGCTTAGAAAAGAAAATCTTATCTGAGGTTTTATATTCTTATTATCATGTCTCATATCATTATAAGTGCAATCAGCAGGCACCGACATAAGTACTTAGTAGCCTGCTTGCCCCGGCAAGTGAATTTTTGAGAAAAGGGCTTTCGGGCAAGTACATTTTAGTTTTCACTAGCCCAAATGGGCAAGCTGATTTTCTGAACACTAAACACATAGTGAATGGCCCAAATACCCAGAAATATGCAAACAATGCAACAAAATTGAAAAGAAAATGGTTTTCAAATATTTTAATCCATGACAAATAATACATGCGTTCCTAGCATATGTTAAAACTTATTTTGGGCAAGTCAAACATTATTTCGGGCAAGTCAAACTTATTGATTACTTGCCCGGCATGGCAAGTTAGTTCTGAAATTTATGTTGTTGGTGCCTGATCAGTGAAAGACAAATATGATTATTCAGTATCACATGTTAGCAAGAATATAAAAATATTGCGCAGGGTTCAGCGCAGAGCTGATTTTCTGAGGACTAGACATATTTTATGTAGAAAAATGGCACAAATACCCAGAAATATGCTAAAAATACAACAAAATTTAAAGGAAAATGGGTTTATAACAGGGGCTTAGCCGTCTATGTGTCCAGCATGTCATTTGGACAGCCAGAACACTGTTTTTTGCCAGTTTGGACACCCAAAAATGAATGTCAAAACTTGCTGATGATGACTTTTCTTAGAAGATAGAAAATGTAGAACCTGTAGTGTCACTTTTACAAAACACACAAAGCAGTAACTGGCCTAAAAAAGCAAAATCTGCAAATATATAGGGTTTATTTCATTAGTGATTGTACTTTGTACCACACTTTGGACACGCTTAAGTCTATGAAACCTCTATTTGGACACCCTGTTTCCAAATATTGGCTAAGACCATGGTTTAGAATCATTAAATCCATGAGAAATAGTACATGATATTCTAGCATATGTTATAGCTTATTTTGGGCAAGCCAGAATTAATGTCGGGCAAGTATAAATCATAAACTACTTGCCCGGCATGGTAAGTTAGTGCTGAAACTTATGTTGGTGCCTGTGCATGGCGTGTATGTTTTCCAAGCGTGCTCAAAGAGAGCCAATCTTATCTGGTGTGTTGTTCTCATCTCTCTAGTCTCTACATTGAAAAGCGTAAGCTGTGCCTTTCATACATACCATAAATTCTCGGAAATTAAGACCACATATGGAATTTGGGCCAGTAGAACTATTTTGCAAAATAATTATTGGGAAATATGAACCACCCTTGATCTATCGCTGGTAGCTTTTTCACGAAGTATGAACAACTATTACTCTGTGTTGTCAGTATTTTCATAAAACCCTCAACCCATAAAAAAATTGTAATAATTAAAATGTCCAAAATTATCGAAAGTTTACAGAAATGAATTATTACATATAAACAATCTATTGACAAGCTCACTTATAGGAATATTTAAATGGTTTGCTAGTGAGACGACAAAGAGTGCCATTCAAGCATAATAAACTTCATGTTCACAAGCACACAGGCAAGTTTGTTTGTGGGCTCTATATATAAAATATTCCTTGCCCGTGGCAAGGCTTAAAGCAACCATGCACACTCGCATTGGGTGAAGCAGGGTCACTTAAGCTTATTTGGTTGTAGTTCACATTAACCCCTTGCTTTGATTAACCCTCATGCTGCAGTTGGCTAATTTGGCCAAAACAAAATGATGCAAAAAAAACCAAAAAAATTGAAACCCTGGAACATAGGTACTCATCTGAGTATACTTAGCAAGACCTATCCAATGAACACCAATATGATATAGTTAAGATGGTTTTCAAAAAATCTTTGCATCCCTGTGATTTGGACGAAAGCATAGCCTCAACATTGGAAGGGTTAAAAACATTTTATTTGGTGATATTTTTACAGCAGAGGTATGCAGTACATCAGGGTGAATTCAGAATCAGCTCAGCGTATATCAATCTGTTGCTGCTTGCAGTGAGCAAAAATGGCCTAACTAATTTCATGATATTTTGAGATGGCTTTTCATGACAAAAGTACCTTTCAGAAGGTCTTGGAATGAAAAATAATAGTGCCAACACAACAAACCAATCTCTTCAATTAAATAGCTTGCTGATTATAGCTTTACGTTTTTTTCTAGTTTCATCTTGAAATACTATATATATAGCATGAAGATGACAATTTTAAAGGTATCTCTAGGCATGAATAGGTTAACAGATATACATAGAGGTATTTAGAATGATTCATTCATAAGCAGTGCCTAGTTGGCAAAAACTTTAGTCCCCTGACCCCTATGACTTTTACACCTGTTATATTACCTGCCAGGTGAGTGCTATAAATCAGTGATTACCTGATAATGTAACAATTAATTCCTATCACTACAACCTAATCTAAAGGAGATTTGAGAGCCTTCAGCATACCAGCTTCAGGGTGGATTACCATTTACAATTTTTCTGAACATTAGTTCTAAGCTAGAGACCAAGTTGGAATTTCGGTTTTTGTAACTTTTACTGCAATATTGCAGCTATGTTGTGACTAGCCAGTTGTAAGTAGTGGAGGAAACTGGTGGACTCAGCAAAAACTACTGCATAACCCCATGTCACTGGCAACTTTCTCAGATGCCCTGGCTGATATTAGAACCCAGGCAATGGTGAGAGACAGCTAGCAGTTGAGGCAACGCCTTAGACCACACAGCCAACAAGGCAGGCCCAGCTAGAGACCAAACAGGTTTACAAGAGGTGTCTATGAATTTCAACTAGAACTAAAACCCTTAAATGTACAAGACAGTACAGTAACTATCATGAATTTTAATGCTTATTGTTAATGACCAAGCAACATTTTGAGAAATATCAATAAAAAACTACAAGTTTGTTCTATGGTTCCCACACCAACTGCCCAGTTTGCTCATGCTCAAAATGTTATGGCAGGGCCCAATAATAAGGGCTACCCTGCTACCCCGGCAGGTGATAAATTTCATCATGTAACTTCAGAGATACTATAACAAAAGGGAAATCTGCTGTTTTTTTCAACAATGCAGATAAAGCTATTGCAGGAAAACAGTTTATTGGTAAAAAGTATAGTACATGTAGAAAAGTCACTTTCATGTTCATTCTATCACATCTTTTGCATGGCAGGTCAAAATTGTGGTGGGCGGGTAGAAATTCATTGTTATCTTATCTATTAAGCAAGTGCCTTCAAAAGTTAATTCTAAACCCTGATTGGGGACCCCAGGTTACATAATACTCTATGATATTTTCCTGAGTTCACTTGTGTTCTACATAGGCTTCAGTTATGATCAACACAAAACTTCTTGGCAGTGTTAATTACTCTCTTGGTTCTGCTGGGGAGCAGGGCGATAGTTGCCTGGCAACAGCAGGGCATCGCTAGGCAGTTCAAGTACCTATAGCAACCGTGGAGTAGCTAGTCACAGGAAAGGTTACCATTCTGATTGTAATCACGACCTGTAGACAGCTGCAGCTACAAAAGATCTTAATATGTTATTGACTCATACTATTAGTCTCTCTGTCGCTAATGGTAAACTGACTGCGCAAAACTGAGTATAGGGCAGAGAAATGTCGAAACTTGGAGCCCATCCAGACTAGTGATTTTTGGAGTGAATGGAGAGCAATCAAAGAAAAAATAATCTGAAAATAAATCTATCAACTAAGTCCAAAATATATTTTTAAATCTTATCTATCTTGTCTCTCAAGATCTACTTATCTTTATGCAATCAACTTTGATCAAAAATATTAAAATGTAAAAGTTGAGAAAAAAATTGCTAATTTCAATATCTATGGTATGCTGATTCTAGTTCTGATTTTAGCTGTAAGGGGGTTTATTGAACCCCTGGAATCCCTTCACTTCAGCATGGGGAGAAGGTTGCCATTTATGTTGATGCCTCCGTAGAAGTTCAGTGAACTTTTTTGAGTCTGAAAAAAATGTGTGTGGCATGTACATTGCGTAAAACATCTTTGGTGAGATATGGTTTTCTGAAGAGGAATGCCGACCTTCAAGTAGGAGAAACATACTTGACATTTCCGATTCTCTGCATCTTAAACAAAGAGGCAGTTTTCTTGTTCTACATGTTCTGCCGAACAGTTCTTGTTTTCAGCATTAGTGATTTGATTCTCTATTAAAAAAATGTCATGACAAATTTGACAATCAAAATACCTAGGTAACTTTAACACTATATTGCTCTTTCATATCCATGCACTGCATGAGGAGTGGCTATCGGTATCTTAAATCCGGTTTGACCAAAGGAGCATTCTTGAGCTATTTATAGTGCCAACCCAGAGGAGCTTTACCTAGTCTCCAAAAAATGCAACTTAACTACATCAAAATATTTTTTAAATTGCTATAGATGTATATGTCTCTTGTCCCTCATTCTTTATATATATATATATATATATATATATATATATATATATATATATATATATATATATATATATATATATATATATATATATATATATATATATATATACATACAATGTTACATACAAGTAATCATAAATAGGACAATATTTAAAGGCGAGTTGTAAATTAGCTTCTAGTCAAAATGATCTATATTTGAAATATATTTTGAAATTTGCTTTTGTTAGAAAGACACCACCAAAATTGTGAAGTTGTTTGGGTGCTACAGACATAGATTTTAGGGTTAATCCATTCATGTCTGCAGTGCCCATCATCTGGTGCCCATAAAACTATTCTGTTGCCAAATAGCATATTTTAGAAAGCATCATAAGGAATGTTTATCAGGACCTAACCTTTCACTTCTCTCCAAATAATGAGAAATTCAAGCTTTATTATTATGATACCATTTTCCAAAGTATCGTACATACAAATAACACTTAGCAGGGCTCCACAGTACACAGTCAACCCAGGAAGTCAGACGGGGCAAGTTGGATCCAAGATCAGATAGTCCCGCCAGGCTTTCAGATTGCCCAGCCAACTTGATAGCAATTACCTTGTTTAACCTTGACATAGAGACAAAAAAAAGATCCTGTAATGAATTCAATGAATGTACCTCTCTTGACCTAGTCAAGCGGGGGAGGTTGAAGGCTTGTTCAGCTGGCCCGAAATTCTGTTTTTCCATTACTGGATAGTTATGACTATGAGCCTATGCTTATCAAAGGGGCTCTAGCTGTCTAGCAGTGTAGGCATAACATAGTTCACCTGATTTTAGAAACACTTCCATGTCATGTTTGAATTCTACTGAGGTAAGAAAGACCTACAATAAGTTATGTTCCTAATAATAAAACTGTAGAGGGCCAAGTAAAACATTCCTAATACTCTTTGATTTATTGAGTTAGATAACTGCATCAAGACAAAGACACTTGTAGTGTCATCCATTTCCCTTGACAAATTTAAGTATGCAGGCACATTGCAATTAGCTTATTTATGGTATTTGATTTCTAATTCTTCTAGGGGCTTGAGAAGTAACAAGATCGATGGCCATCTGGGCATCTCATTGAGAATGCAAAAAGTCAGAATTGCATAACATTATATCATCAAGATACCACCAAAATTGTGAAGCTGTTTTGGGTGCTACATGCATGGATTTTAGAGTTAAGTTCGGTTAACCCATTCATACCTGCAATGCCCATAAAACTTTTCTGTTGTCCAATAGCATATTTAGGAAAATAGTTTAACTCAAAAATTTTGAGCAATGTTTATCATGACCTAACTTTTAACTTCTCTCCAAATAATGAGGAATTCAAGCTCTATTATCAAGATATCTTTTTCCGCAGTATTGAAGTCACATTTGGTTACATGTGTTATTTTGTTAACTCTTTCACCAAGTTTGTTTATGGACCATCAAATTTCATCAATTCTTGAATCACGGATCCAGCCAAGAGGTGATGAATCAGAAAAGGGGAATCAGTTGCCTACATCGATAGGATGAGTTCAACTGTTTAGACTAAAAGACTGATCAGCTGGTATTGGTGACTTCAGTGACAGGTGTTTAGGTATTATGTAATCAGTACCAACTATCATGACAACCAGCCACCAGCACTGACACTGCAGCAATATTGAAGTTCTGCAGATGTGAGAGGGTCATAAGAGAGATAAAGTGAATATCTGAAATCACACAATATGTAGATGTAATCGATGTATACATATTCCGCCTGTCAATTTCACACATGCCTTTGGCTCCATGTGACAGGTAAACAAGTGGGGAGGGGGCACTATCACAGATGAGAAAGGGCACCTGTTTTCAATGCAGTCGAGAAACACCTGTAAATCCACCTACCTTTTCAAGTCTTTCGAAGTATTCACGCAGAAAACTGAACGGGCTTTCAGGTCGGCTGATACAGAGTTGCACGATGCACTCCTTCAAAATCTGCTGGATGTCATGTTTCTTGACGTATGCTTCCACTTCGCGCAGACTGTGTTCCTCGTCGGTGTTGGTGGCCATCTTGAGCTAGTGACTTGTAGCACTACTTGCGGATTCAGAGAACATCAGGTTTTTGTTACGCGCAATTTGATTGGCCGCTGCTCTCATCTACCCTATTTATCATCCAATGGTGATCTTGATAACAATCGAATATACCTATCCGCGATTAATATAGTTCTAATAAATATTTACTGCTCATTAAATCATTATACCATCAAATTTGAATTGCTGAATTTCAGTAAGTTATTCAATACCTAAGTATAAAATGGTAACCCACATACATAGACCTAGGACTCTAATTTGATTATTGTTTTCGGTAAATGACGTCAATGAGCCTGTTCTCTCTGCCGCAGGTCGTACGAATGACGTCACAAGCGCCATTAGTAGAAAAATCCGATGAGAATTTGTTTATCGTTCAAATTTAAAGACTATGTCGACCTCTCAGTGGAGCTCTGCACCCAACCAAGCAGCCCAAGCCGCACAATGGTTAGTTTTACTACTATTGAGTTTGTTTTTAAACACGAAGTTTTATTAATTAGCTCGTTTATTGAAGCGTCTAGTCTCTGGATTTTGCAGTAGCCATGCATTCTATTTTCGTCTTCTTTCTGCATTGAAGGGCAGTCTAAATTTTCTCTTTTCTTCCCAATGATTTACTTAGTTTTCAGGCGTCGAAATTGTGGACTCTTTGTAGCATCACTTATCATCTCTTGGATGCTGCATTCATTTAAAGTAATATACTCTAGACACTATAATAGACCGTCGCCTATATTATGGCCATGCAATGAGATGACCCACTTTTTCACTTGCATTGCAGCAAAACGTAGTTTCATTCATACAATACGCTGTAGAGTCTACAGAGCACTAATCAGTGATTTCAATCACATGAGATCGTTACTGATATGATAACACTCATCATAACAGTGCGTATGTTTGACGATTTTCTAGTAGCTTATTCCAATACTATCTTTGTGTAATATTACAGGGCACAACAGTACAATGGTAACACATCAACTAATAACACAACTCAAGGTATCAACACCCAGGCTTGGGAGAATGCACAGAAAGCCCTAGCAGCAATACAGGCTTCCAGTAGCAGTAATGCTTCAAGCACACCAACCAAGTCACCAAGTAAAAAACAAGGAAAGGATGATAAAAAGGAGAACAAGATTGATCAACCTCCAATGAATTTCTACCCTCCTCCACCCCCACCTCCTAACCCACATCAACCAATGGTGAATCCACAGCAATTCTATCAGAACTTCTATCATGGAAGACCTCCAGGGCCGCCGGGGCCAAATTTTGGGGGACCTCCTTATGGAAACTTTGTAAGTTTTGATTTCAGAAGGGTTTTTTTTACAATTAAGTGTGTGATAAAGAAGTTGATCATTTTGCCACAATGATTGGCAATTTGCAGGCACCGACATTAGCCTGTTTGTAAATTTTTGTAAAAATGGCTATCGGGCAAGCACATTTTCAGTTTTCACTTGCCCGTATGAGCAAGCTGACCTTCTGAATTACCTGGCACATGTTTTAATAGTAAATGGTCCATATACCCAGAAGTATGCAAGCAATTCATCATACATTAAAGGAAAGTGGTTTTCAAATGATTTAATCCATGACAAACAATACATGGCTTATGTTATAACTTATTTTGGGCAAGTCAAAAATTATGTAGGACAAGTAAAAATAATCGTTTACTACTTGTTGGTATGATAAGTTACTAAAGTTAGTTCTGATAATTATGATGGTGCCTGGATTGCATTAATCAATTACAGAGTTCGGGCTTTGGGTTTCCTTTGGAAAAGACATTTTTCTTCCAGGATGCTGGAAGTGACCTAGTTCCTTATGTTTGACTTGAAGACTAGAGTCATTTATTATATTAATTGTTATTTAACAATAGACCTGGGGTAATGAACTACACATACTAGGTAATTTATTATTAGCTTATAAGTTGGCATCTCTTGTCATTTACCTTTTCTTCTCTCTATTGTTATCATTTTGAAATATCCTTAGATCTATGTTTAAGTAATTGAATCTTGGTAGAGCAGCCCAGAAAGTCTTACTATCATGTAACCAGAGACATGAAGTCACCTAGTCTACTGGGTGACCTAGTTTATCTGGAGCAGGACACTGAAACCATCTTATAGATGATTACAATTATCATTTCCTGTGTTGGTTTCTTCCAAGCATGTTGATTAGGTGACCAGGGACTTCAAGTCCAAAAGGGGACCCAGATTACCAAGGAGCAGGACAAAAGATAACCACCTAGTAGATAATTACAATTAATAATTTCCTGTGTTAGTTTCATTGGTTGTCACAATCATGATCCATAGTGACATGTATGATTAGCAGCTATTGTTCCTAAGGTTAGGAAAAAACTGAAGACATAAGGTTAATATTCTTTCTTTAAAATGTTCCCTACATGGCCCCATTATATATTGTTTTAGTATGTGGAGAAATTAATTAATTGAAAAGTAATTTAGTCCACTTCCTTAGTGCAGAATCAGAATCTGTCCCAACCATGAATTCTAACAAAATTCACATAAAGATATTTCGCAGAGTCATGAATATACCTTGAACCCTTACTTTGGACATGTATAGTAGAACCAGATGCAATCATTGCAATGTATACAATGTGTGGGCAGGGTTGTATTTTTAATTGTTCAAGACACAATTAGAGATCATTTTTTTTGATGGTAGTAGAAAGGATTAAGAACTGCCTAACATTTCATTCAAATGTTTGTGTTTATTGTAAGTTTAAATTTTATTCAACACATGTATGCATTCAAGTGTGTTTTACTTTCAGAATATGCACCAAGGGGGCTTTCCCAGAATGCCAATGGGCATGTACCAGAATGATGAAAATCGCGATAACAACCAACAGAATGCAACATCAGATCTATCACAGCCACCCCCTCCCCCACCCCCAGGGCCTCCCCCACCAGGCTTCGGCAACCCATACAGTATCCCTCCAAGTCAACAATTCGGAAAAAAGAATAAACGTAAGTAACAATATCTATTATGGAATGATTTATGTAATATGTGTAGTTCTGTACTAAATGGTTGTTATATTCTTTGTCCAGTTTTCAAATCATTTAAGAAAAAGAATCAGGATGCAAGAAGCTGGATTTGTGTACTATTTATGTATGAGTCCGAGCTCAATTTCGCCTTTCTTAAGACACCTTGTTTACAATTGTACTCCGCAAATTGACAAATATACGGTTAGAAGGTGACTACATGGATGCAGCCATATTTGTCTACCCTATGCCAGATTTAAATTCATATACAGATCCCCCCAAAGAAAATCAACAATATGGAAAGAAACCCATTTTCTCTGTGTACTTGCTGAGCTTCGTTTCTTTGCAGTTCTCTTGTAAATTGAAAGGCTCGACCAGTATATGGAAATTGTAATTCATATACTTGTGGTTTCCTAAAATTAACAGAGTCTGACTGCAAATTGAAATTACTATGCCTAGAGGATGTGTATTGCAGTTAACCTCCTGGGTGAAGCTTGGAAAACTAGAGCAGATGCGAATTAGTACTGCAAAGTCAATTTCTGAGAGGCCTTGACAATACACACACTGTAGTTTACTAATTTCAAACTTCCCTTTACTTCCATTGCATGAAAACAGTGTAAGAATACTTAATGCCAGTCTGTTCTGTAAGCAACAGGTAAAATAACTGAGCACCATTGGAATAAAAGCTCATCCAAAACCCTTTGCTACAGGTTATTTCAAGAAATGTGCTGAGCCAGTGATATATAATTTTAAATATCTCAGTCTTGTCAAGTACAATAATTAGTAATCAGAGTGTCCTATGAAAGGTGACATTGAGCTCTATCACATATCTTTTTTTCAATTTTGAAAGTAGAGTTACACTTTAAAGGATGTTTTCTGTATTAAAGGGTCATTCTGCTGTGTTGAGCGCTCTACCTGTACATGCCTTTCTGTTCCATTTGGGACAATCATCTTACTTTCAGAAGCCCCAGGCACTGGAGGGATCCGGTTTCAGCTCAACAAGACATGTCCAGTCCACGCGGGAAACGTCATGCAGACCTACGCCCAGAAGCGGCAACAACAGCAGCAGCAGAGCCAGTTTGACAAATCGACCAATCAGGCTGCAGCTGGCCAGAGTCCTGCAGAACCAAAGGCCCAGCCTAGGTTAGTCTTAATAGAATTATATAAGAACTCATATCTAGACGAGACAGTAACCCGTGCATTGCCTTTGCCAGTAGGGCGTTTGGTCATCATTTGCACACCCAAGCCCTCAAAAATGACCCTTCAGGACACCCAAATATTTTTGTAATAAGTTTTTGAAAATGTCAATTTTATTCTAATAGAAATATGTCACCCCAGTGAAGTTCCTATACCACTGAGTAGGGATGTTATGCCTTATTTAAATGAGTAAACACATGTTTGTGGTTATAATGTTACGTCCAAGAATTTAAAAATTGTCAATTTAGGCACCTGGTTCCTGAATCCTGGCAAAGACCCTGAACCCATTTTATATTCTGGTGGTAAAAGACAACATAGCCTTGCACTCGCATAAATAAACTGTTGTTTGTGGTAATCAACATGTTGTGAAGAGGGCATCCTTTAAAGGTGCCAGTGAGTATTGGACAGTACTTCTAATATTGATTAGAAGTATTGTCCAATGTCCAGTACATGCTGGTCAAACTGCTAACATGCTTGTGTGGTTGTCATGTGGATACTCAAATCTTAGGAAAGCACACAGGAACAGAATTTAAGTTTTAAAAAGTCTTGAAGCGGATAGTTCAAGTCTTCTCTATATTGTAAATTATCAGGTTTTACTAAATAATTTTATCCATATTCTTAGTAAGACGATACAGGCGTGCTTTCCACCAAAGATACAACACCAATAGATTTTATTATATCCCGATTTGAACACTCAGTTTCAAAAACATGGCCTAGTCCATGTTTGTGGCCACCTTTTAACCCTTATAATAAGCATAAAAAGTCTGCACTATTGTGGCTGTGTCTTATTCTCCGCAGACTTTCTTTGGTAGTTAACGGGGAAATTTTGATTAGAAAATATACTACATGTTCACCTTTATATTTCAGGAATAGTACTCCTGCAGCTGAAGATTGGCCGCAGCCACTGAAGTGAGTACCATTGTTAAGTTCCAATGGATGTATTTCTAATTCAGAGAATGCCTTTTGTTTTCGTTATCAGTTAAGTTGTCTTGCCTCATTTTGGCAAAAGGTAGATAAATTCTTTATCTTTCACAAAACCTTTTTCATCTTTAGTTGATGAGATTTCAAAAACAATGAATATATTAAGTTGAATAAACAATTTTCAGCAAACACCTTTGTTTCAGTGATTGGGGTTGAACGTATTTAAACAATTCACTTTGTTTCTACTGGATGGAAAACTAATTGTTTATACAAGAACAGGCATTACACACACTGTTGCATGTTTGTTTACTCAATTTCTCTCCGAGCACACATCCAAAATAGATATATTGACAAGATTTGTAATGCCAATTAGATATCCTTTAACCAGCCTTTCAAAATGGATGCCGTCTTATCCCAGATACAACATAACAGGATATCCAGTTAATTCTGAACACTTTTTTTACTGGATATGCGCAGCTTTTTGCCAACTCCAACTCCTTTCTAAAAGTTAGTTTTCCCTAAAGCCCATTTAACCAATTATTGTAAGGCTCATGTTTAGAGCTTAATGGAAATTTCTATTTTTGAAACGATAGTTGGTTGTAACATAGAGTCAGTTCCCCTCACCCCTCGATTGGTGGTTGAGATATCCTTGAAATAGTCTATGGTATTAGTGTGCAATGATGGAAGATTGGTTTGTATTGTTGTTATTGTTGTCATGTTATCATTAACCTTACTTTCTTTAGGGAGTATGTGCAGAGGGCCTTTTCGACGGTTAAGGATGCCACGTTGAAGGATGAAATGGAGAGAGTATTAAAGAACAAGCTGACCTCTGCATTTGAGTCTGGAAATGCGTGGGTCATCAACTGGAATGCAGAGCCTCTGCCCATGTAAGACCCTCTTCTAGTTGTCGGTGGTGTGCAGGCTCTTAGTCAAGATTTAGATTATGGGTGCCCAAAATTGGCAGTTGTAAAATACTTAGATTTCAACCATAAACATGTTTAAATTTATCAGAATAAGGCATGATATCCTTATACAATATCATGGGAATTATATTGAGATGGAAAAATTCAATTATATGCTTGAGGTTTACATATTAAGAAATTCTTCACACAAAAAATGTGGGTGTCCTGAGGGTGCTTTTTAAGGGTTTGGGTGTCCAAAAAGACACCTGGGTCTTGAATAACTGGGGGGGGGGGGGGGGGGGGGGGGTTGTATGCTGGGGTTCAAACCTCAAAATAGAGTGGAGGTGCCTCTTATTGGCAATTAGAGGATCTGCCTTTGTTTTAAATCACTTTAGAGTTTGTCCATTTATACACATGGTCGGACACCCGGAGATAACCTGCTGGAAAAAGTACTGTTAAATAATCAACTGAACGGGTTGGTCTCGTTGGGTTTAATTCTCCCTTATTAATACCTATTGGTCTGATTCTACTGTATTTGATTCATTATGCATTTGAAGAGTTATTAAATCGTGAGCTTTGTCCATAGATTTGGTTGGCTTGAGGGGAGAATGTGAGGGCTCCTCATTGATTGATTTGAAACACCTCCACATTGAGTAACTTGAGAATCACTATATTTGTTTGGGTTCAATCATCAAAAAGAGAAGCTGGACGAAAAATATTCAGTAAATAATTAGTCTTGGGTTTAAAAATTCTTTATATACTATCATTCAGATAGTACTTAATGTGCTTAGTTTTGCTCCAAAGAGTTATCAGACTTTGTGAGCTCTAAAGATGCAAATGGGTTAACTGACGAATTTGGGGTCTCTTTCAGTTGTTTTGTCAACTAGAGGGTAGATTTAATTTGAAACACCCCAAATGACATGATATTTGACCATTTCAAGTGATGTGTAGTTCTCTCGAGTAGTAGTTCTTGAAGTGCCCTCACACAAATAACATAGTTTCCATTGTCATTTATCCTGTGCATTGATTGATTTTAAGAGTGTATGTCTGTGATTTCAGGCTGCCGAGCCAGATGAAGAATTCTCCCGGAGGAAGCAGGTTGAATGCCAACCGCCAGTCCAGATGGGCTCAAGACAGCAGCCCCTCTATTCCCATACCGGAGGGCCTCGGTATGGCACCCCAGCAACCCCACCAGTCACCCCTACGCGGAGGGCGGGGTAGGGGAAGAGGACGTAGAATGTTCGACAACGGCATGCCCAGCAGAAAGTCCCGCTCACGATCCAGATCTCGGGAGAGGTCTTTACGCAGGAGATCGTACTCCCGTTCCAGGTCTAGATCTCGTTCAAGATCGCCTTCCTACTCTAGAAGGTATAGAGACTATTCACCACGTAGGAAGAGGCGGAGCAGTAGCGACAGCTCCTCCAGTCTCTCGGACGATTCGAGGCACTCTAGCACACATGACCACCCCCGCGGGGGCAGGAATCAGGACCGCTCAAGGGGGCGTGGCCGGGGAAGGGGCCGCGGAAGAGGGCGGGGGCAGAAACGGGACAATATCTCAGACTTCGGCAACAACAAGAAAGATGTCAAAAAAGGCAAAAAGGGAAGTGAAGTACATTTTAAGCACGATGAGCCAAATAAGGCAGAGAAGCTCATGAAGAGAGCGGCTCGGTTTCATCAGCATTTAGACGAGAAAAAGAGGAAGGAAACTTTAACACTGACCATCAACAAATATGGAAGTGATGAGGAGAATAGTCTGGACTGGGGAGATTTCAAAATAGTTGGAACATGCCAGGACCTAGAAAAGCCCTTTCTAAGATTGACAAGTGTAAGTAAAGCATGAAAGGATGCGGGTGCTATTACAATTCATTTGTTTAATATTTTTATTATTAGGACTTAGATTGATATCATAATTGTTTGATTTAATATTTCTCGAGTTTGATATACTTTAAACTGTGTCTATCAGTTTGAGTCTCTTTTCGTACATCAAATGAAAATTTGTATCCTCCAACTCAGCATGTAGCGATGACACTGCTAGTTGTGTCTTTTATCACTACCGACGCTTTGACTTTATCTGTTCACCCTGTTCATACTAGTAATCAATCTTTTATTGTTATCTCAGTTACTGCATTTTTTGATAATTGACTTGCCATTTACAATTTAGACATGCTTTGTGTACATACCTCTCGGAGTAAATGTCTATTCTTAAGGACCTTTATCAAGTTCTATGTAAGAGCCTTTCATGAATATACAGGTAACTGTATATAAACATATGGTATATGAAACTGTTAATTTATGCTGTCATTGTTTATTTGCCTCAAGATTTCAGCTTTTGTCTGTCTTTAACTTTTGTTATGTAATTTATCTAAGGAGACCTAAGCCATGTACTAACTCTGCACTCCCAAATAAATGGTCTTTTTTTGTTTAGATACTCTATGAAATATGACAAAGCACTTAATAAACCTTTTATTATTTTTTCAGGCACCAAGTAATAATCAAGTTCGCCCTGTTGAGGTTTTAAGGAAATCCTTAGTTATGGTCAAAAATGATTGGAAAACCAAGCAGGATTATCGATATGCTTGCGAACAGCTGAAGTCCATCCGACAGGACTTAACAGTAAGTCTGATCACCTATTCTCATCTCTTTGGTAGATGGGCAGAGCAGGGGCTTAGCCGCCTATGCGTCCATCGTGTCAGTGTTTTTTGACAGTTTGGACACCCAAAAATTTATGTCAGAATTTGCTGATGATGACTTTTCTTAGAAGATGGAAGATTTAGAAGCTGTAGTGTCTCTTTTATAACACACACGAACCAGTTACTGGCATAAACAAGCAAAATCTGTAAATATATAGGGTTAATTTTATTAGTAGTATGTACATTGGACACTCAAAAGTCTATGAAACCTCTATTTGGACACCCTGTTTCCAAATATTGGCTAAGACCATGGGGCAGAGTACTTACTTGTTACTACATAGACTTGAACCTATACAGGTATTGCTCTCAATTGCTCTCTAGAGGGTCTCTGGCTAGTAGGATAGGGTAAGGTAGAAAATAGAGCTTGACCTGGACCTGCTTGAATTTTAACTGGGCCTTACTGTCATCTTTGCTCTGAACCAAAAAACAAATGCATCTTACTTATACTGGGGACCTCAAAAATTGCCAAATATTATGCAATGTTCCTAAGCAGGGTATTGGCCAGGAGTGAAATAATGCCTGTCTAAAATAGCATACACAAAATTCCTGCCTGTTCAGATTTAGCCACTAGACTTCTTCAACTCCTTATACCAATTACATTTATCAGCCTATTGTGGTAAAAATGGCAATTTACACTCCAGCCAAGTCATAAAAAATGGTTTGGTTTTTTAGGTCCCTGGACTCCCTGATCCTAGGATGAATCAGTTGAATTGATGAAGTTTATTCCCTATAAGAATTTGTGACTTGCAAGTCTTTGTTATCTATGCTTTGAAAGAGAACTTAGTCAGTTTAATACAAAAACACTGAATTCAACAACAAAAAAAACTCATGAACATCAGAGAGAATGTTGGATGTTACCATTCATGCGACAAATTTCTATATGTTTCTTTCAGCTTATGAGGTATGTTTAATCTCTGTGTTTCAGGTACAGAAGGTCAGGGACGCGTTCACGGTGCAGGTGTACGAGACGCACGCTCGCATCGCCCTGGAGAAGGGTGACCACGAGGAGTTCAACCAGTGCCAGACACAGCTCAAGCATCTCCACGCAGAGGGCACAGCAACCGCTAACAAGATAGAGTTCACAGCTTACAGGATACTATACTATATATTCACCAAAAATACACTCGGTATCCTTTTACTGAAATCATCTTAATTACTGTCCTGTCTGTTTATTTGGTTTATGTGTAGGGATAGTGTGGGTTGCAGATTTGATAAAAGTTGCAAAGATTTAACAAAAGATTTGTGATTGCAGTTCCTTTGACATAGCAGTTTGTTTAAATAGTGAAGGGTTTTCAAGTATTTAAACTGATACTAAATTGTTATCACTTTCCACTCTAATTTTTTTTTTTTATTATTGAAGGTTGATGTATGGAAAAGAAAAATATTTTAAGATCCTTCAACTCACTAATAGTGCTTACTGCAGCCTGAAACTAATAATATTACCAATAACTCTCCTTCAAATATTCTCTAAAAATAATTCTCATATCCGAAAATGTTTTCATAGTATCTGTGGTCCAGACCACAGCTTCTAAAAAGTTTTTTTGTGTAAGACTGGTTATATTAATGCATTCTTCTTTAACCAGTACTAGTATTTAAGCGTCAAATTAAGCGGGTTTATTTTGCCTGTATTTATATATGTGCGTACCATGCAATCCACCCTTTGTGTTTTCCTTAACTATGTTTTCAGATATGACCACTGCATTGACTCAGTTAGATAGTAGAGACAAAGCAGATGAGTGCATCATCCATGCTCTTAAAGTCAGATCAGCATGGACCAATGCAAATTTTGTTAAGTTTTTCAAGCTGTATGCGGCGGCCCCTAAAATGTCAGGTTATCTAATAGATTGGTTTGTGGAGAGAGAGCGAAAGAGGGCCCTCAAGATTATGATCAAGTCGTACGTATACTCTTGCCATGTATTTCGGAGTTCTCCATATCGACCCAACTATTGGACTATTACTGCCTTTTCTAAGACGTTATATTTAGTTACTACTTGTGTGAAGCTTATGAGAACTGTATTACAAAAATATTGCTTGTGGACTACTGAAGGCAGTTATGCTTCAATTTCTTGTTTTAGCAATTTTTCTATGGCTTTTTCCTTATCAATTTCATGTTTGGTTTATACATTTTTATTAATGTTTCATTTTATTGTAATATCCAATCAATTTACTTCATATGTTTGTACTTTTCTTTTATTAAATGCGAGCTAATGTTTAAAGCCTATAAATTGAACATAAGTTTATGAATGGTGAGTATTTTTTAGCAGGTTGTAACATTAATCTTTGTTCAGTTATAAATTGTAGTTCATATATGAAGTGATAATGTTTATTTTTGCGTCTCAAAAAAATCTGATCTTTTCTGAACTATTGCAATTGTAAAAATTTACCAAGTACATCCAAGTTTCCTTTCAGGATTTGGTGAGTATGATTAGTGTTATTGATGCCATAATTGGGACCGGAGATGACCTGACCATGTCATTTTCTGGTTTCACATATTAAATCGCCAATTGTGATGTTTGTTGTTAATGCCTCTGCTTTCTATTCCCATGTGCACTGATAGATATCGCCCCACTCTGCCAGTTGACCAGGTCAAGACGTCCCTTGGTTTTGCCAGCCTAGAGGATTGCACGGCCTTTCTGACTGGCCTAGAGGTCACGTACACCGCAGCTGACGAAAGCAAGATCGACTGCAAAGCTAGTGCCGCAAAAATGCAGGCCATTTAGATGGCGGCGGCGAGCTCGAAGGAGATCTGTGGCGGTCGCTGGAGTCATCTCTCTCTCTCTCTCGTCCAGATCTCTGGCGGGCGGATCCCATGCTGCTCAGAAAACATGGGGTCTTGCTGCTGCACCGAGCTCTTCTTCTTCCTTGCCCCCTACTTCTACAAGTTCCCCGGTTTGCAGGTGGCCCGAGCTTCCCTCGTCTACTACTACTAATCAATGCAAAATATGAAGCCATTATCTTATTCCAGTAGCTATTGCAGTCTCCAGGATCCTCCATCGAAGATCTCCACATCGCCGATTGAAAGAAGAATCCATCTCCCGCTCCGTGTTAATCTACTGATACGATTCCCAAGTTGTTATGATCAGGGAATGTCTCAAAAATCAAATCACAGCAAATCCAGTTTATTTCTCATTACCAGTTTCTATGGTCAGCTGTTATACCACTTCCATAAGTGCCAAGTAAGGCCAAAATGTTAAAATTTGATAAAATCTGAAAGCTCTTTGTGTGAGTAGTATTTATTGCAGCAGAGCCTGAGCTGTGTGAAGAGACTTATTACAATGAACTCTTGCAATGGACTGAGAAATTCAGAGTGGAAATTGAACCACAATATGTGTGAAAGATGGAATCAAGAGACACTTATCATCTCCAAGATGCTTAGTATGCAGAATGATATGCAAAATAGTTCAGCCCTTATTATTTTTTATTTTTCATATGATAAAAGCAACCTTATATCCTTCCCACTAAATGGTATTTTTTTCAAGGTATTTTTTTCAAGCCTCTCTTATTTTGATTACCACTTGTGTATTTATTTTTGTTAGTCTTGATATCACTTGAGGCTAAATTTGGGTTCCGGAAAGAAATGAGCTTTGTTTAATGAATGGACACTATTCGCAGCACAGTTTTTGTTAGATTGGAGTCGCTGGTGGTGGTGCAGCTCATCAGTATTATTATTGCAAATGATGTCATCTGAGATTGGCTGGCAGAAGTATCCGCAATAGCAGCATCCTTCCCTCGCAGATTGGTGGGTGCATCTCCTTGAGGTTCCCAACAACAGAGTTCTTCTTTTAGGTTCTCGACAGAGCTGCCGATTTCCCCATCTCGGTCCTCGATCGCTTCAGCACCTACCAGTAGTCCGGTTTCCATGATTATCAGTTAATTCCACAGCAAGCAGCCTCCTTTGAGTTGAGAAATGATGTAGCTGAATTCGCCTAAGATGTAAGTTTTGAGCCTGGTCGAATGGTGTGGGTCTTTCACCAGTCCTTGGAGACCATGGCCACGGCTCCTACAGCAACCCACGTAGAAGAAGGGAGAAGATATGGGGTGGCTTGGTGAAGGTTTAGTATATTATCCCCTGCTTCTCCCAAGGTCCTGGTCACCCGGAAGCATATTTATCTTCAAGAAGTCATCAACGACAAAGCCAAGGAGGGGATCAGGAAGTCAAGTTTGTTGGTGGTGAATTAGGTTCCCTCTCTGGGGATGCAGTCTTGTTTTCACAAGTCTTCATCATCATTGCTAAGATTCCAGTGAGCTCTCTTCACTCAAGTACAACGAGAAGTAGAGTTTATCCAGTTGTATGTCCTCGTCTCTCTACTAGATGGTGGCAACAAATCTCTAGATGTGTCGTCTGTCCAGGTGTAAGTTATAGTCATCACATGGTCCCGATCTATCGGCCAGCGGTCTTCATCTTCCCAGAGTAGGTATCCAGCCAGCATGTGCAAGAGGTCTTTCTTCAAGCAGTTTCTCTGTCCAGGTATGGCAAAAGCTCTTCTTAGTGGTGGGGGCGAGCGTGAGAGTGTCGTCTTTCTTCGTCGTGCTTCAACAGGTCGCGCCCTCAATTGGGCAACCCAAGAAGCTCTCTCTATATCACTCCACACTACTACTACTACCACTGCTATCATTCTTGTTGTCATTCCACAGGCATTAAGGGTAAGCATGTTGTCGCCCTTTGTTTTAGCCTTTCTTTACTCCTCTTCTCTATGGAGAGGAGAACAGGCATTGTATATATATACATGTATTGATACGGGTTCAAGTTTACTTGCCCATCGGAGTGTAAATATCTTGTGAATTTTTCTTGTAAAGTGGTCTGGCTGACGAAGCTCACCCAGCAGGACGGACCACGTCGATTTCTAATGTATTTATCTTTATTTTGGTTGATTAACATTGTTAGTAACGCTGTTATAAACGTAGTTTTGAAATCATGTGAGGCAATGCTACGAGCATGAGAAATTACTGCATGAATTGAACTCACTAAAATGATGCGTGTACATACAGTAAAAAATAAAAAATATGCATCATAGGAAAAAAAGCTTCTGGTTTTGTTTTAACATCCCTGTAGTGTACCCCCTACCTTTCCCCATCTTGAATTCAAATGATGTATTGGCCTGACAGGGACTTAGCCAGCTTCCGTCCTGCCTGGGGGTAATAATCAAATATTTTCCTAACAAACCATCCTTTGTGACATGGCTGAAGTGTAGATTTTTGACTCATAAGGGTATTTAATGTTATAAGAATTCAAAGTAACTGGGTAGCTAGATCTGGACGGCTGAAGATTTTGGAATTGCTGTCTTGAACATTCATTTTCAGAATTCTGTCTTAGACCCTGTTTGGCCATTTATGTTTATACAGAGTGCAATAACCTTGAGTGTTCCTTAAAAGTACTGGTAATAATCCAAGCATATACACATGATATGCTACTATCAGATATTCCATGCTTGTCTTATGTATACTACCACCCACTTATGGCAGTCAAAATCTACAAGACCTAGATATATTTACATTACATTCACAAAGCTCACTCAGGTTATTACACATGCACGGCATTCTAAATGTTAGTAACCCTATCATTTCAAAGTCCTTTAGAAAATCTGAAAATTCCATTATTTCTTTGATTTTATTCTTGTTCGATTCCCAGTGCTGATTCTACCAAACACAGGCTCAAAAAAGTGCATGTGTTTTGACGATGACAGTAATGATAAAGAAAAGTGAATTGAAATCACCCGTATGGAAAATAATCAACGTTTTCTGTATTGAGCAATATATAGATCTTTCCTTTCTCGAGTCTTACAAGCTTAAGCCTAGCAATTACAACAGTACTAGTGGCAACCAAGCGCACACACCAATACATAGACCAAAATATCTGACTCTACATTCACCTAGATGTTGATTTTCTATGTTAATGTGGATATTTGGACGTTTATTAAACATGTTAAATATGTGCATGATCTCGTTGGCAAGCTAGCTTCCTTGCCAACGAGATTATGAACATGTTTACTAGTATTAAACGTCCAAATATCCAAATTAACATAGAAAATCAACATCTAGGCAAATGTAGTCAGATATTTCGGTCTATTAACCAATACCTATAACTGCCATGTAAAAACATACACCAGTCTATTGAATTCCTGCTGTGGGAAAACTAGTAAGATTTTATGCGGGATAGTGTGGATCAATAGGCAAAATGTTGGCCCAATGTGGGCTTTGAATATTGGAATAGCGACTATTCTAAATGTCCTACCGTAAGTGAACGCGGATCATTTAAATTCCCGGTTAAAATTGCCGCGGAAATGTCGCATAGAAGTATTTCCCAAGGGATTGGGACAGTGCAAAAGTTCCCTCCTATAGTAGTAGGGGTTCAACTGAATGGTGCATTGGTTATAAGGGGAGGTTGAATAATGTTGACAAGGGATTTTCTTTTCCTTCAGAGGACGGCATCATCTAGCTACCAATTCACAATTAATTCTGCAGATATGCAAACAAACAAAACTGACGATGGCACATCAAGAAAAGAAATCATAAAAACCGACGAACACTCAGTTTCACAATGCACTCTGCATATACACCCTCGTGCGCTGGTGTGGAAAGCGTAGGAATTAAAATGACTTGATAGCTGACCACATCCTTGTAGTGGTGAGAGTACTGCCACTGTAATAGGTAAACAAAATTGACGTCCATCCCCTGTAAAAAAAGTATCGCTGGCTCCTCGCTGTACTCCGCTTATGACCTGCTGTTTGTGCTGCCATCTTTTGCTTAAAAATTTCACTTTTCACCAGTCCGAGAACTCGAAAAAATGAGTAAGGTAACATATTTACTAAATTTTGAATTATACACAAAATATTATAAGCAAAAAGGAAATTTCATATTGTTATCAATGCAAGCTTGGCTTTGAATAAAGGTTGCTTTATACTGACTCGAATCAGCACCTGAGTGGGTATCCGGAAGGACCGCTTTCAAATACCCAAGATAAACAAGAAGCCTGATAATTCTGTCATTATCCCACTATAATGCTTTGGAGCTCTTCTTGAAATTGTCGTCTAGGCCAATATATTTCTTGTATGAAGGTTGGCACTTGTGGGAACTTGGGTTTAAGTAGAGAATACCATAAGAAACTATTTGGGCCTCTGTTTTATACATGGTGGAATTGTCCTTTAACCAGCAGCAGCTATACACGTTTTCGTTAATCATAACGAGTGAGAAGTAGCTGAGGTATTTGTCTGTACATGACGTCATAAACTCAAAGGAGAGAAATACTAATCCTAGATTTTAAGGCAGTATTAAACGTGCTATTCATCAAGTTCATCGCTTTATTGATATTTTACCGACCCGGTCCCACTTGGCAATCCCTATGTCAAGACTAATGTTTAGTGATGGCATGCCTCGACCTTGAACTCGTTATTGTCAACGAAGTTTTCCATTCACAAAAGCTGGATGGGTTTTAACATTAAAGGTGTGACGTATTTCTTTCATTTTTTTCCGCCAAAGAAGTTACAGATATATTATGAACACTACCAGAATGCTTGGTGTCACTTTTCCGTGTTATTTACTATAACTATCTAAACCTTACCGCCATAGAGACAGCATGTCTTTACCCCACACCTAGAAAAATCTATTCCTCATTTCGCAATCGATGAATGGTACCGAACATAACTACCGCACCCAATATCCTGAGATTGATGAATGGATAAAAGCCACACACCGAGAAAAGATAGCTGCGTCATCTCTTCCTCAATCTTTTCTCAATAATCAGTATAGTCTATAGAACACCTCTGCCGCACCAAATTTCCTGAGCAGTAGATGAACAGATATAGTCTGTCTGACTTGGTTGGGCTAACCGCTTTTCCCTCTTTTTCCCCACAAAAAGTTCGTTTTTGCCTTCCAAACTTGGCAAACCTCTTAGTAGCACTACCGCGTGTATGTATAAACATATTTTCTTTGTCCCAACTCCGCAAAATGTTGATTTTGGTCATTTGGTCCCATTGTAAAATGTGCCCATTTCCAAATATTGCTAACAGTTCAAACACGCGAGATCGATATTGTTGGCAATGGGTAAAATTTACAATGGGACAAAAGTAATCTTTCTCGTGGTTTCTTTCTTTTGATTTTTTTTTTCGCATGCCTCGAGCCGTATTAGAAATGTCAACATTGGCAATGAGATCATCTAAATGTACTATCAAAGCACAATGATTTTGTAAAATTCTTTTCTGCTTTTCGTAAGACTAGTAACTCTTGACTAAAGAATGGTCAACAATGTTGATTTTCACCATTGTTGTAACTATCGTGCTCAAACCAGGCGTACACACCGTTGGCAGACTATATTTGATGGCCTCCCCCGATAGCCGAGTGGTGTCGCCGCTGACTGCTCGCGGTCTTTCGCCACCAGTTGTCATTTTTCGAATCTGACTACAGTCATGTGAAGAAGTTGCCATTGACCTGTGGATATGGGGTGGTTTTCCAATGGTATTACGGGTATCTAGAAACAGGACTGAGTGCTGCTGGCAGGTTTGTCAAGTTTGGATAGGAAGTATAGACATTCTGTAAAAAAATGAGGAAAAACTGTCTGCCAAGTTTGGCTCAGAAAACCATAGACGGTTAGCGCGGTCCGAAGTATCTAGATATATGGCACAGGGCTAAGAGATTTGCCAAGTTTGGATATGAAATACAAACTTCCTGTAACAAAAAAGAAAAAAAACCGGCTCGCCAAGATTGGCTTAGACAGACTATACTAGAAGACTGTTTGGGAGGTTCGAGGCTCGCTTTATTCATATGAATCGTCACGCGCAATGTTAAGGACGAATAGTACGCTAAAGACTTCGTAACAAGTGGGCCTGTTACTGACTTACAAGTGCTTACAGATCTCAAAATATAGCTTCGGTTGTCGGTGCATGATCATAACTTATGATAAGGGATTTCTGATCCCTATAAAAGACGCCCGACACGACACGACGCTAAGAGTTACTTGTAAGCCATTGTCATGCTCTCGGCTTATTGCCCCGGTATGATGAAACTCGCCCCTTCGTTTCGAAATCACGACCACCAACCACTATCCCGTATGTGGTTGTGGAGAATTGAAATGTATGGCCTCTGAAGGGTGGTTCACCCTCTCTCAGTTGACTAAAAAAGGGTGTAGAGTCAGCAATTCGGTATAAGGTAGCACCCTCCTCAATATCCGGATCTCATAGTTACCGAATAATGATTTAACTTATCAATAAGTGGCTATTTTGATGTGATGTGACACCCTTAAAAACATATCTAGCTGTGTTTCGTTTTTTTTTTGGAAAAATGTCGTTTTGACCTATCATACTTATGAACATTACTCTGGAATGAAGCATTAATTGCAAACTATTTGAAGAAGAGTAGTTGATAGAGTTTCAATTTTCAACTCCCCTTTAAATAATTTCTAGATAATGGTTTTGTAAGAGAGGTGTCATTAAATTAGTCTGGCGGTTTTGGGTGCTGCGGGCATGAACGAGTTACATATAGGTGGCAGCACATGGTCGTCTCTTTAGCGTCACACCAAGCAAACGATATGGTGACGCCGCCAAGTGAGGAAAAATAACACACCTGATCATCTTCTCAGGCACACCCGAATTGAGTTATCGTAAAATCGAAAATAAAAGCGAAAAAAGGGTGTGGTTTATAGTTTACGTGCAGATGATGCACATTTATCCTTCAAGAAATACCGCTTTTTAATTTTACTTATCAATTTAACCTATGCTCTAAATACAGAAGTAAACATTTTTAAAGCAGCCAGCGCTTTATCCCTTCGGCTTTGTTGAGCGTTCTCTCATAATCTTTGGGACGCCTTGAGTATAAAAGGATCAGATAGTATTACAATTTAGGCGGTGGCCACATTTTCCACATAATAAAAAGTGTGCACGACACGTACGTAGCATACTGTGGAAATTCATGTTTAGGGGCAAAAAAAGACATCGTCTTGGTAAGACATGATAATGTAGCCTAGCTACTATGCGTTACAGTGTTTTACCATTCTGTGTTTTATATATAAATGTATGTCTGCAACTTAGATACATAAAAACATTTATTGTTTATTGACTGTAACTTTTACATTACAAAATCTGGCCTGAGAGGCAGGCTAATGGTAATGGTGCTCTATCGATATTTGGATATGATTGTATTTAACCCATTTACATCTGGCGTAAGACAAAGTCTGACATCTAACAACATACCTCATCATATCTAGTAATATTTGACAACTATTTCAAAGGGGATTGTCAGAATCAAGAAGAATATCGCCGGCAAATAATATATTTCTAAGATAAAATACATTACTGCTTTACTATGACTATAGAGGTATACCGGTAACGATCATTCGCAGACCATGTGTACGATCCGGTTGTGAAGGAGTTAAATTCAAAAAAGAATTTTACATTATTGTTCATTTTTTTTGCTACGAAAATGATTCATTGGGTGGGAGATTGCTAAATAGCTAGAGGGATTACTAAACACAATAGGAACACCGACATTCAGTCAGAGCTACCACAAATATCACTTACTATCAAAATACTGACATGAGCGTGAAACCATATGCCCGCTTCAGCTGTAAATTGGTTAAACAATTCTGTTTAGTTTTGTCATTGCTACATGAAAAGAAAAAAAGAAAAAACACACACTTGGATTTTAGGTAATAAGTGCAGATTAGGGTCATCTTTAGTACTGCATGTACATGTAGATATCGGAATGTGTACCTATTGCCAGTATAATGTGGCGGTGAATCGGGGTGTGGGAGCACAGTTTGAGCCCAATGTGAATGTATGCCTTATTCTATATACTAGTATTCACCTCGCAGGTCACCACACAGGGGTCATGTTCTTGATAAGGGCTCCTATAACAATTATGTATTGATCTATTCGTATTTGCAGTGCCTAAAAGGCCCGGCTAATTTCGAATTCTGAAGAGAGATTTTTTCGGAAAATATTCAAAAGCAAAACGCTAATCTGAACTGTAGTATCCCTTATACTGCTGGTGGCTAATATGGCCAATACAATATGATGCAAATGACTGAAACCCTGGCACCTGGACATTCATCTGATAGTACTCAGCAAGAGCTATCAAATGAATACCAAAATGACAGGGTTTAATGGTTTTAAAACATGTTGCATCCTTGTGCTTAAGCCGAAATTAGCCTCACCACTGGAAGGGTTAAACCTGCTTGGCTAAGTTGATGATCCCTTACAAATCTTGAAGAGAGACATTTTGGGGGTAAAATACTCAAAAGAAAAACACTTAATCTCAATATATCAAAATCCTTCAAATTTATTGAAACTGAAACTAAAAACAAAAAAATAATGAAAATAAAAAGATAAAATAAACACGTCGACGACCTATCCCAGGGATGACATTTTCAAAAGCAAGTGTGCGGCATGACGGATCTTTTCATTCTGAGCACCCGCCTTAAAAGAAAAATGGATAATGAATGGATACGTATTTTTTTACTTGTACCCCGTCCCGACTGCGACCTAACCTACCTTATTATAAATTAGTGAAAGGAGATCATTCAGTATAACTACTATTATATTGAGCAGAAGATACATGTCAGGTGATCGAAAATTCTAAACCTGGCTTGAAAGCAATAAGGAAAGGACATGTAGCGACCAGGCCAACCCATATTCATAGGGATCCAACGAAGCTTCAAACCTGTGACTTCGCGCTAAAAATGGATGCCAGACATCGTCGCCTCGTGGCCACGGCGGATCCCTTAATATTTTACAATAATTATTAACCCTTCCAATGCAGAGGCTACTTTATGGAAGGCCAAAGTGGACAAAAAGAGCATTTTCTAATATTAATAAATGATTTCTTAATACTGATAAATGATTTCTTAATATTAATAAATGATTTCTTATTATTAATAAATATTTATTATAATAAATCATTTATTAATATTAGAAAATGCTCTTTTTGTCCATTTTGGCTTTCCATAACTTTCGTCCAAAGCACAAGGACGCAAAGACTTTTGAAAATCATCTAAACCCTGTCAAATTGGTATTCATTGGATAGCTCTCGCTGCTGAGTACTCTCAGATGAGTACCCTTGAGCCAGGGGTTCAGTCTTTTTTTTTCTTTTTTTTTCTTTTTTGCATCTTTTTGTATCGGCCAAATAAGCCAACAGCAGCATAAAGGTTAAGTACACAGCAAGCGTAATGAATGCGAGGCGTGTCCAATAGTCCCCTATGAGCTGTATTCACACACATCGTTTTAATCACTTTGAATTTATGATAAGTCAATTTTAGTTCGCAGTTTAATGTTTATATAACTAGTAATAATACGAAGTCTTAGACAAGTCCCCATTCTGTAAACATTTTGTTATAGAATGACTGTGGTACCATGTAATTAAAGTTTCAGTCTATGTCCTTTTGTATTTTTGAATCAAAAGATATTGTACCTAAAATGATTTTGTACCTTCACAGGAACAGTCAACAAACATACACATACAATTCCCAAAATCAGTATATATATATATATATATATATATATATATATATATATATATATATATATATATATATATATATATATATATATATATATATATATATATATATATATATATATATATATATATATATATATATATATATATATATGTATATATATATATATATGTATATATATATATATATATATATATATATATATATATATATATATATATATATATATATATATATATGTATATATATGTATATATATATGTATATATATATATATATATATATATATATATATATATATATATATATATATATATGTATATATATGTATATATATATATATATATATATATATATATATATATATAATATATATATATATATATATATATATATATATATATATATATATATATATATATATATATCAGGATAGGTAAAAGTTATTCTAATCATGCAAAACCTAGGTGGTCTACAAAGTCTCAAGAAGGCATTGGCCTTTCGCTGAACCTCGCTCTAACGCATGGAACAGTGAGTCATAGCACACTCTTTTTATCAATTTAATTTTCATTTAACCCATTTAGGTTCTCTTGAAAGTGTTGTCCGGATTGCTGATGCTTTTGAAAATAACACCTGATACTGATTGAATCGTGAAATCATAAAATATTCGAAGAACAGTTATCAATTGAGTCGTGACTAATATTTCTCTGTTACCTATTTCCAAAAGATGTTTTTGTCACCAAAGGTTTTTTGGGCCGCTAGAGTCATGGGTGGGGCAAGTTAGTTTATTGACCTGCGTAGGTACGTTTAGGAAGGATCTGCGGAGACGTGACACATGTATTGAACGCCAAAGCAGAAGATATAGGGCAGTAGCTAATATACGTGAGAGAAATCACATTCATATGTCTGACGCACATTAATACGACTCATTAAATTGTGAAATATAAGAAAATATTGAAAGATGTTTGAATTCAACAGTAACGATCAGTAAAAGAAAATTTCCAAATATTGCTCTGCTATCAGGATGTTCCATATGCGTCAGACTTACTGTATACAGTTCGAATGTAGTTTGTTTGTTTGTTCCCAATGTAAAAGGTTCGAATGGGAGTGGGAAAAACGTTCACAATAGGTGTTCAAATCTGCGAGTGTTTCGCAATGAGAGTTTTCACTGTTTTGGATACTATATAATTTGGATTCTTGTTTTTCGTCACATTCATGCCAATTGCGGATAATTTGTGACTAGCAATTTGTAAGTAGTGGAGGAAACCGGAGTACCCGGCGAAAGCAACCGCCTAGTCCAAAGTCACTGGCAACTTTATCACATGCCCAGGCCGGAATTCGAACACAAGCAGTGGTGAGAGACTGCGTGCATGTTTTATGCTATCATGTACATTGAACTTTTGCTATACTAGTTTATATTTAGTTTCGACTATGTATTTTCCAAAATGCTGACTTATGAATTTGATTTCTCCCAGTCAGTGACGGCGCATTAGACCACACGGCCGTCGGAGCAGGCCCTGGAAACCATAGAACAATACCATACGTTCGATGACCTTACACTAAGGGGATGAAATGTAGGTCCAAGTACATGGGAGGCCATGGACTGAATACTAAGCAAGTGTCATCTTCATCTTGGTGATTGGCATCTTTTCCCATGTTTTTCACCACCGTATGTTATGCTGACAACCCCTTTTTAAAAAAAGCACTGAGGAGCGTGACTAGTTCCCGCAAGCTTATTCATACCACGGGGGCAATAGGTCTTCCCAAATATGCGGCCATTTCAAAGAACCAATGGAACGGGCGTGGTCTAACTGGCATAGACGAAACTCACCTATCAT
>OZ012685.1:20560262-20582762 GCA_963942565.1 Maea johnstoni
CATGTCATAACTAAAATATTGAAACATCCAATAAGCTCTCCTGCAATTATGAGAAGGCATAAGTCTATTAAGCTATATAAGATATCTAATGCAAATTAATGCAATCATTTAGTCAAATAAGAATCAGATATGTAAATCTAGTATCATTATGAAATATGTGAAAGTAATTTTGAAAAATCATTAGTTCATTAGAAAAATAGAAAACCATAAACACCATAAAGGCATCATAATTGATTTGGTACCATATGGCAATCCTGTAACCAATTATCAATAATAACTGTCCAAGAATAGGAGGTCAATTTCAGACATACCAGATCAGGTCCCACCTAAAATGTTTTAGCCAATTCATGTTTAGAGATGTCTTCATGTCTTCATGTTGATAAAGCAACAATTTGCCAAATTATTTAAAGGAAAGTTATTATTAGGGTTCGTATTTACAGATTCCCTGTATTTCTTCTAAAATGCATTTTCTTTACAAGATACCATAAAAGAAAATTGTTTTTGCCTTGCATCAATAGTTAAATTAGGACAGTTTGATGCTTATAATTAAGTCTTAAATGTAACCCCTAAGTATTGATTTTAAAAGGGTATAGAGAGAATGTCCTGATAAAATGCAAATAGCATAAAATGTCACAAATATGCATGACTTGCGATCACCCTCAACACCTACAGTATCAGTTTAAGTATTAGGATATTGAAATAATTTCCCTACAATACTGATAACTCAAAATAGGATACGAATCGCCCACTGAGTATTTATATTTCAATATAACTGGCAGCTACATGTTTAGCTTTCTCTCCCACCTGATACAGGTGTGATAAATAATTCACACATGGATGTTTGTGTACTGCTACGATAGGTAATACGCGCCCACTCCTTTTCGAGACCTGACTTTGCATCAAGGGTGATCCCTGATAGACAAGTAGGGGGCCTAAGGCATGGCCACCCACTGTTTCATTAACCCTTTCCATGCTTAGACTACTTTCATCCATGGCAGAAAAATAAAAAAACTTTTGAAAACCATCTAAACCCTGTCATATTGGTATTCATTGGATAGCTCTCACTGAGCTCAGTGAGAGCTCAGTACTAGTACTTCCACATTGGTACCCATGGGCCAGGGTTCCAATCATTTTTCAGGTTTTTGTATCAGTTTGTGTTGGCTAGTCAAGTGGCATAGCCACCCACTCCCCTTTCTAGATCTGGCTTTCCTTTTGATGCAGACCCATATGCCAGATAGACATGTGCTCCAAGACATTGCCACCCACTTCCCTATTAAGACCTGCCTTTGCATGGAGGGCCATCCTCAATAGCTGAGTGGTCTGACTGCCCCTGACTGCTTGCTGTCTCTCACTTCTCCTACCATGAGCTGGATATTTACAGTTAACAAATCTGCTCTAATCTCAAGATCTGACTCTAAAGGGAGGGCCAGCCCTGATAGCTGAGTGGTCTGACTGCCCCTGACTGCCTGCTGTCTCTCACTTCTCCTACCATGAGCTGAATATTTAGTTAACAAATCTGCTCTAATCTCAAAATCCGACTCCAAAGGGAGGGCCAGCCCCAGTTGCCAAGTGGTACTCCCTGACTCTCACTTTAGCTATCATGGGCTGGTTATCTGCAGCTAACACATGCGCTCTATTCTTAAGATCTGACCCAAAAAGGGAGGGCCAGCCCTGAAAGTTGAGTGTACTATTAAAGGCAATGCCACTGAATGCTGACTCTCTGTCACCTGTGACGTCCTATTCACAAGTCCCAAATCCCTATAATCCAGGCTAGTGAGAAGGTTAACCGTTCATATGCTGGGGCATATTTCAACCAAAGCACAAGAATGCAAAGATTGTTGAAAATCATCAAAACCTTGCCATGTTGGTATTCATTGGATAGCTCTTGCTGAGTACTCGCAGATGAGTACTCATTTGCGTCAGTATGTATTGGCCAAATTAGCCACCACCAGCATAAGGGTTAAAAGCTATTCACAAAATGATCAGGCCTTTTTAGGGTGCTGCTGGCACAAATGGGTTAAAGACTTCAAAACGAAACATCCAGATTCCTAAATGCAGTGTTGTTTGGCAAAGCTCATCTCCTTGGAAACCGAGCATATTTTAGAAGGTAAAAAAGCAAAAAACCTGTGTTTGAATTCTGTTCATGCATCGCTGACGCATGAATACTCATGTACGAGGACTGGACCCGGGGAGAATCATAAAGGTCTTATTCAAAACCATTTCTAAGCCTGTCGCTGCATCAAAGAGGATCTTAACCAATGCATGCCTCTAGCAGTCCATAAGGTATGATTATTGTTGTGATAAAGTCATATTTTGGAAGTATTTTAAAGGGAGATGAACCTACAACTCTCCTACAAATGATAATTATTCCTGTTCTATTCCAAATCTATTTACTTAGGTATTTTTCAAGTGGGACTCTAGGTATGAACAAATTAATTCACTCATGAAAGATCTATACAGAGAGTAATGCCTTAAAAACGTTGTTTGTTTCCTGTAAGCCTGCCCTAAAAAGTTTTTTTTATTTTTGAAAAAGAGATAAAAAAAAATAAAAAAATCTTACCTACCTTATATACATTTCAGAAATATAATATTCCTTCTGATAGTATTCAAAGTTGAAATATGTAGTTCGCACATTAGCCACAACCGAAAACCCTCTTTCAAAAATGTTATGAAACAGGATCTTTTACTTATTATTTACATCTAAGTGATGATTATAGACACATACAAAACTTTTTCACAGTGCTTTCGGCACGAAAGGGATTCCAGACTGTTTATATATTATCTTGGAGACCACCAAAAATATTATGTAACTTTTTTGAGGAATGTTGGTTATTTTCTAGACCACAACTATTTTGTGAGTTAATGCTGAATTTCCCAGTAATTTTCACAAACATCACATGCTCTGGCAATACTAGAGTTAAGCCAGTGTTTATTTCATGAGTTTGTATGTTTGGAATGTGTGCATTACATGATGAGCTGATAGTATGTCTAGGTGAGAAATGAAGCACTAACTGCCATCTATATGCCGAGGATAGAACTAATATCACAGGGATGCAGGATTTCACTTTTCTTAGCCACATCCTAGGGAGACATCTGGTGGACTACTAGAGAACTAAAATGTATTTTCCATCCTTACAAGTAGTTAGTGATCCTGATTCACAACTTAACATAGAAGCCTCACAATGCACATGAAACTTGGGAGACAAAAAAAACTAAATTGCAAAACTATTTCAAGGAAAAATATTACTCTGAAAATAACTCATAACTTTCCTTCAAATATTTTGTTAAATCATATTTAACCTTTCCAATGCTGAGACTACTTCCATCCAAAGCACAAGAACACATAATTTTAAAATTATCTTAACCTGTCATTATTTAGTAACTGGGGTAAACGGGTTAACAAGTGTGAGGTAAGGGGGGCCCCTCCGTATTTAATCAAATACATTGAGTCCCATTGGGGTGGTGGAGCGAAGCCTATGGATCCATAGGCGCTCCAATAATAATCTAATCTCCAAAGACTCCTTTGAGTCTGGATCTTTCCAGCCAAATTGTAAAACGTGTAATTTCACGTTTCCTAGACCGTCATGTTGCTCCATATTGAAGTGTCGGCCGACACTGTGCGTGGAGTTGTGTTGAGTGATGTAGCGGAAGTGTTCGCACATCCGTTCACTCAGAGTGCGTTTTGTGTGTCCAATATATTGTTTGAAACACACTTGGCAGTTCCGTTTAACGATATCTCCTAAGATTCTGCCACCTGGATGATAGGTGGTGATTAGGAAGACTTCATCCAAGTCGGTGTCAGGGTCCTGACCATTTTGCGGATTAACAGGTGTTGATGAACACGCACAACAGTGCAACGTGTTCTTATTTTTCTAAACATGCGTTTTAAGTCTTCAAAGACACCAGCTCAATATTCATACCAGGCAAAACAACCTGTGTTGACCCCCTTCATATTATTATATATTCAGATCAAAACTCAACCCATAGTTTCAATAGGTCTGTAACCGCAGACTGTACCACTACAATACACCTTTTCGAACTAACCCCCATAGCACAAAATTCTTGGACTCTTACATTTGGTTTGTTCCCCCATCCTCTGACGATTACTATTAAGTATGAAACCGCTTGGTGGTTTATACCTAAACTACCTAGGGGGAGCCACCAGGCTCCTCCTCCCTCCACTTGTTGCCATGCCGACATTGCCATGTTAGCGACAAACAAAGTGACGTTCTATTATTGTTGAGCTAGGGAATGCATGTTTGTTGTGACTTACCATAGTCATTAGCGGTTAGAATTGCCAACGACCTACACCAGAAAAATTTTGCTCCCTTCTCTAAAACCCCAGTTATATTATCTAAACCTGTCATGTTGGTATTCATTGGATAGCTCTTACTGAGTACTCTCAAATGAGTACCCATGTGCTAGGTTTTCAGTCATTTTCCAGATATTTTGCATCATTTTGTAATACCAAAATTAGCAACTAGCAGCATAAGGGTTAATTTCTAAGTTATCATCAACAGTATCATAGATCCAGACAATAGTTTCAGGAGGAACTTCATTAAAGCATGAAATGGTTAATACAGGAATGCAGAATTAGCCAGTGCTTGTAACCAAAAATGTACCCTACCTTGCGGGATTTTTTTGCTAATCCTAGTTACAAGATAAACTAGTCCAGGTTAATTCACATGTCATATTGGAGTACAATTTAACTTGTACTCTGCATATGGAAAATACTAACTACCTCCCTACCAAAACAATACTGAAAAGAAAGTTTTACCTGTTATTAGAGGCATAAAACTTTTCAAAGCATGCAGTGCACTTATGAAAATTGGAAGAGAAAGTGCTGTGACCTTTCCAGAAAATACCGCCTCTTCATGGCAAACGAAGGAAGCAGAATAATTCTAATTAGTCAATAATCATTATTACCTGACTCAATTAAAGAAAATAACCACTTAACACTTGAGATCACTTGTGTTTCAAATGCTACCTGGAAAGGGCTGCTTGCTTTGGCCCACAAAATCCTTTTTTTATAAGACTTCCAGACTCCTAGAAACAATTTATCTTCTGTGAACCACAAGAAACTTGGACCCTTTGGGCCTTTTAATTGTTGATCTTGCTTGAACCCCCTAGTTTGGTTCTCAGGCTAAGCTAGGTATCATAATGCCAACACTATACTAGATAGTAAGTATGATGAAGATGTCTCTATAAAACTATAGATGGCGGCACAGTTTTCCATTATTGCAGTTTGATAGAGGATTAATTCAGAAACAAATTTGGTCTGAAATCAACTCAGGGTAGGCCAATGAGACTCAGGGCCATTTAACACTGACTTGTAGCAGGTCTATTTGTCTCGGTACTGCCACTGAGGCATTTTTAGGGTCAATAGCTATCTTGCTACATATTTACAACCGATATATCACCACTCCTATCAATCTTGTCATCTGCAAGGGGCTCAAAGTTACTTCAAGTTACTTCACTTGAACTGCACTGGGAAAACTACCTGAAATATCTACCTGTCACAGCCATATCTATATCTTAACTGTATATGTGTAACTCTTCCTAGCCCTTAACCCTTATGCTGCTGGTACCTAAATTGGCAAATACAAAATGATGTAAAACACCTGAAAAAATACTGAAACCCTGGCACATGGGTACTCATCTGAGAATACTTAGCGAGACCTATCTGATGAATACAGCACCAACATGACTGTGGGTATGGGTATGGATGGTTTTCCAAAATATTTGCGTCCTTGTGTATTCCCCGGGCGAAAGTAACCTCAGAATTGGAAGGGTTAAAATGCAGAGAAACACCCTAGTCAACTTTGTTCATTGCACATCTGATTCTACTGCAATATCATTGCCCTATATCTAATCTGTAAATTGATAACTTTCCTTTTCACTTAACCTACCGAGGAACAAGCCCTAGTCCATTGTTTTCACTGTCCTGCACATCAGAGACCAATGCTATATCAAGTGACCGGGTCACTTGTTGTTGCTAACTGTTGTTGACCTACTTTCTTAGGTAAAATTTCTACTAGATTTGTGTGCTTTAAAGTATTATCTTGCAGGAACCTACAAATGTTCTATTTAGTCACCCTAGCCTAGTGTTATTAAGGTCTTACGACACTTTTAGAAATCTCAGTTTAATTTTCCTGAAATTTTGCCAAAGGAAAGAACTTAAAATCATTCAAAAGAACTTAAAATCATGGGGTCGTCAGCTTAGTTTTTTTTTCACAGATTTTTGAAAATTTAATGCAATTTATGTCACAAACATCACTTTCTCAAAAATTGGTGTCTTTTTTTGCTAGATTTATCCCTTCAAAAGATACTGACACAGCCTGAAATACTGTTCTGCCTTGTTGAAATCATTTTTCTGCTGTTATATAAGAATTATTGGGCAAAACAAGGAATTCGAGAAACAAGTTTTTAACCCAAAATTGATAAAAGTCAGAATTGCCTAGTTTAATTTTCACCAATTTTTGTCTACACTATCTACACAATGCTCTTAATAAGATGACATAAAGAAAATGATAGGTCATCATGTTATTTTTCGAACCACAGATGGTCAAAGTTTGTGAAATAGGACTTTTTTGGGGCAAATTTTCATGAAAATGTTAGAAAAGAGTTACTCAATTGTTACCGTATATGCCCATGCTTATTGTTGAGCAAGGGAACCCCATTTTATACACATGAATTATCACACATTATTCCTGAAAACGTGTCAAAACATCAAATTCAATGAATATGGAAATCACTGTAGCCAAAAACAAAAAAACTCATAGAATACTATTTATAATAGGCGGGTATAATCAAAATAGTTACATATTCAATATAAATCAATTTCCTTTCAATTTTTCCAGTGATGTCAGGTAAATTGTTATAAATTATTTTAGTTTGTCAAATACCCAATAGGTGTCACCGGTATAGAGTATCGTAAGACCTTAAGCAGATGTGCATCATATTTCCCAATCAAATGTACTTTTTATTGATCAAGAATATGTCATTTGAGGTAAAACATTACAGTCCAAGACCACAGGGAAGATAACAGTTCTTAGATAGGGAACTAGATTGGAGATGGTTTATTTTGAGTGTGTTACCAGCATCACAGCCTTAACCAAAACATTTCTAAAAACATCTGAAGAAAGATTTGTCAATCTAATCCAACCTGCAACTTTTCCTCAAATAGTTTGTGAATTTATTTTTGATTCCTGATTATATATTCATAAGTCTCATAGATCCAGACAACATTTGTCAAGAACTCTTGGCATGGAAAGGCTTACACTTCCAATGTAAGGCTAATTTTTTGTTCAAAGTACAAGGATGCAAATATCTTTGAAAACCATCTAAAGCTGTTTGAATTGGTATGCATTGGATAGCTCTCGCTGAGTAGTCCCAGATGGATACCTATGTGCCAGGTTTTGCATCATCTTTCAGGTTTTTTGCATCATTTTACATTTCATATGCCATTGAAAACCATCTGAACCCTGTTGAGTTGGTATTCATTGGATAGCTCTCTCGGAGTATTATCAGATGGGTACCGATGTGCCAGTGTTTCAGTCATTTTAACCCTTTCAATGCTGAGGCTACTTTCTTCCAATGCACAAGTATGCAAAATAACTTTTCTTGCATCATTTTGTAGTGGCCAAGTTAGCCACCAGCAGCATAAGGGTTAAGGTTTTTTGCATCATTGGCCAAATTAGCCGCCAACAGCATAAGGGTTAAGACACATGGAGTGTACGTATCATCACTCAACTGTGTTAAGACATCTTGCTCTGTACTTCATCATACTCAAGGCCTCCGCAAAACAGTCTCACTCACTTTTCACCGGATAAGACCCTCTGCCATTTTGTCGAGGTATTAATCTAACTGGTTATCGCAAATGCCATCAGTTCCGCATTACGGTTCTACATCCTCTGCAGTGACGCAGACCTCCATTTCTTAAATGATATGAATAGTGAGAATGAGAACTCCAACTAGCTAGCAACATGTCCCTAACCCATTCATGCTTCAGGTTCATGTGGAAAATGTTGTTGTGAACATATGATAATTTTGAAACAACAAAAATATGTATTTCAAGGGAAATTGTGGGAAAAATTCAACAGGACATTTTTTCTTCAAAAATCTTTTCGTCCAAAGCACAACGACACAAAGATTTTTGATAATTTCAACTCTGTCATATTGGTATTCATTGGATAGTTCGTACTGAGTACTCCTAAATGAGTACCCATATGCCAGGGTTTCAGTCATGTCTCAGTGTTTTCTTTGCATCAGTTTTGTATTGGCAAAATTAGCCAACATCAGCACAAGAGTTCAGTCTATTATTTTCCTATGTGTGAGAACATCTTTATAAGAATATTCTTCAGAACACATATCTCCTAGCCCCATGGGTCTGCTTATGCCTATGCCCAAAGTCAAATCTGCCAAATGCGTCTCCCTTAGAGCAAGAATACATCCTATATGCTAAGGAATTATATTCCCACTACACCCATTCACATTTGAGGCATACAGATGGTCTGACCGATACGAAAATAACTTGGTATCACAAAAATCATTCTGAGAAACATTTGATGATAAGTGTTGCTTCTGTTGGGGTTAACAATCCTTCTTGAAATACAGAGAAACCTCGCAATGTTAACATCAAGGATATGTGAGCACCTCCTAAGGCCTAAAAAAAGTTGTTTGTTTCCTGTAACCCTACCCTAACAAGTTTTTATTCAAAAAGATCCCTACCCTAAGGTTTTTCAGCCATCCTGATTGCCAATCATCAAAAACATGAATAAAACACACATTTTTGACCAAAAAAATAATGCAAAAAAAGATCTTTTTACCGATCTACCTACCCTATTTTCTTTGGACTGTTACAGGAAACAAACAATTTCTTTTTTTAGGCCTTACCCTTCAATTGCTAAGGCTACTTTCATCCATAGCACATTTGAGGAAGCAAATACATTTGAAAACCATCTGCATGAACCCTGCCATTCTGGTATTCATTAGAATGTTTTTGCTGAGTACTTTCAGATGAGTACATATTTGCCAGCGTTTCAGTCATTTTCACCTTTTTGCATCATTTTGTATTAGCCAAATTAGCCACCACCAGCTGAGCATATGGCTTAAGATTTTTTTCAATGTTATCATAGCATTTGTGCACTCGAAATGCTATGAGTGATCTCCTCTGCCTCCTTACACGCTATTTGTAGTTTCTTAACTTGAACAATAACTTGCTGCGACTCTTTTCCTCACGGCTAAACATCTAAACATACACTCCTAAGGAAATCAGTCTTGGTGCATGCATACAGCGTATTTGCTACAGATTCCATCATAGTACAATTGTCCTTATCTGTTTCATTCTGTAATGAAATCATTTACCTTATCAGGGAATTCCTTTCAAATCCTATTTCCTATAATTGAGGAAATATTCCATTACTAATTCAACACCTGTGAAAGATTTAACCATATCATCCCTGCCAGAGCAGCAGCAGAAACAAAGGGGGTTGGAGGGATTTGATTCCCCTCTATGATATATATATGTATATATGTATATATATATATATATATATATATATATATATATATATATATATATATATATATATATATATATATATATATATATATATATATATATATATATATATATACATAATGGCAAGAAAGTCAATATTTTGAATCAGAGATGACGGTTCATCTAACCCCTCGAACCAATCTTTACAAATCCAAATGTTGATTTTATCGATATAATTATCACTTTCCTATCCTTTGCCTTTCGTTTTAGATTACCTCTTTATACAGAACCTACCCCTTTATACAGAATAAACCTCCTACACAGAAACACTGGATTTACCCCAGTGGACCTAAATTGGTGATGGTATCTTTCTTATCAGGACATGAGTACAGTATGAGGGCATTCTCCTAAATTTATTAAAAGCACAACTTTTTGATACCTGCATCAAATGCAGAAAACATAAAAATCCAACCACCAGGGGTCCAGCTAGCCACTAACCCCATAGCCCAGGGCTACAGAGAATTGAGTGGGGCTATTATAACATTTGCCTTTGTAGCCTGGCTGACTTTAAGAAAAGTGACATTCTAAGATAATGCTCAGAGGAATATCAAAACTATAATCAATTGCGGAACACATTTGACGCATCAGTTGTCCTTTAACCCTTCCAATGCTTGGACCATGTTGGTCCAAAGCACAAGGACTAACTAAACCATGTCATGTTGGTATTCATTGGAAAGCTCTCGCTCAGTGCTCTAAGATGAGTACCCATGTGCCAGGGTTTCAGTCATTTCTCAATATATTTGCATAATTCTGTATTGGCCAAAGTAGCGACCAGCAGCACATGAGTTAAAACAGTTGCTAAGTGAAATATAACAGTGATAGGGTAGCTTACAAATTAAAAATTGTTTGTTTGTTTTGTAAAAGGACTGCAGGATTTAGCAAAGCTATGGCTATGAGATCTTAGGTGGGGCTATGGCGATTCAACCACCCTATGTCCTGTGGTCTCCCAGAGTTTTTAACCGAAGCCTGACCCCTGTCACCATTAGGTCGCTATCTCTTTAAAATCAAAAGTTTACTATCTGTGTTTAATTGTATTTATATATCTTAATGGCTAAAGTCTATAATACAAGGTTCAAGTGCAAGCTGTCGACAAACTGACATTAATTTGATTGCGATTATATAGCTTATAGCCTATCACAAGCAGGGAAATATTGAATGCTTCTCTTTCAACCCATCCCTACCAAGTGGCGCCCAAGACTGCCTTACTGTTTTAGTGACATCTTTTTCACCAAAAAGTTTTTAAGAAATTATTTCATGGAGAAATATTCATTAGTACCTAAACAACAAGTCTGCGTCAAATATCTTGGCAATTTTGTGATTAATTACACACTTATTTTCAAAAATACCAGGTAGCATCCGTACAACAAATGTCAAGCACAGTCTTATGCATCAATGGAACTCAATTCAAAGCACAAAATTCGTTTTTTCCCCTGAATGAAATATAATCTAGCCTCGGTGAAACAGTAAGGATAATCAAGACAATAAATTAGATTATAATCAATAATAACCAAGCAAGACTATCAAGACAAGGAAAAGCATAACATCACAGAGATGAAACAGATGCTATTCTTGAAACATACGCAGGAAATAAATGCAAATACTGAACAATAACATGAATAAATACAATGAGTAAAACCATAGATCAGCTGCATGTGATGAGAAACTTCACATGGTTCCACAGATCCCCTTCCACATTTAAAAATCAGTGCTTCCTTGGTCAATAATACTATAATTCCTTTTTTCTCAACTGAACCCAACTATGTGAAATATACTCTTGATATTACATTTGATGATTTCCTAAGTAAAACATTTTTTTTCTTAAGTGAACCCCACACCATGCAAATTATACAAACTTTGACATTTCTTTAGTACACATACTTTCTTTTCTTTTTTCTTCTTTTCTTAAATGAACCCCAACTTGTGAAATATGCTTAACTTATCAATTTCTAGATCCCAGTACTTCTTTTTTTTTTCAAATTCAAACAGAAAATACATCCCACTTCACAAAAGCAAAACTCTCCCCTAAAAGCATGTATCTACACATGAAACGAGGGTTTGTGGATTAGGCAAAACCTGTTCAAAACCATAACTTATTTTTCCCTTATTCCTATTTCTGCTTTCCACTGATACACAATCAAATAAACCCCACTAAATGAAAAGAGACCACCTTTTCTGAGCACGTGCATGTATCTGTAGGCACGAAATTGGGTAGAAAAAAACCTTTACATATGTAACTTGACATTTCCATAGTACTTGCACTGCTTTTCCCATTACCCACCTTGTAAAAATGAATCCATCTTCTAAACTCCTGCATCTCTACACTTAAATATATTAATATTTTCTGCACTCATACTAAAACCTTTTCTCAGATTATAACAGAAACTGCAATCCCCCTCTGAAAAAGTGCACCCGCCCTTTAGTTTCTGTACCTGTTTTCCGTAAAAAAAAAAAGAAAAAGTCAAGCATCATACATACAAGAGGACACTGTGAAGTTACGAATCATGACAAAAAGTTGCACCCTTACCATAATATTTCATGTAAGGTAGATAGATTCCTAAGTGTGGTACACCATTGAGCACCGATACTCCAACTGATTCTGTTTCAGATAGAGGGAGCATATGTTAACCTGCAAATCATTCACTCTACGCTCATTCCGGGGCCACAGCTAAATCACTCACAAGTAGAGACGTGTGTACCTGCATGCGATCCGAGCATAGAGATGGGGTCAGACTCATAATCGTACATGAATGAGTGGAAGACCGGCCTGCATGCAATGCAAGCTCGATCTCCCCGGCAAGTGTTGGTTTGTTATGTGCAGGGAGATGTGTTGGCGAAGTCTACGCACCGAAACAACATCATTGAATTATACAAAAGCCGTGTCGGGCATACTCAAGCAGCATGTTCACATCCAGCGACGCCATGTCGGGCATGCGAGATGATGACGCCCGTAATGGAAAAACGCATATGGGCCATTAGGCGCTCGGGCTTCATCTTCTGCCTGTCATGGGCAGCAGGTCTACAAGTCATCTGCCAGGATAAATCCTCTTGTTCCGACTTCAGAAAAATATGAAAACATCATCACGGGAATTTCATCGCAGCAAGTGCCCGACCTTGGGTTAATAGCACTCGCATCCTTATCAGCGGAGCTCTCTTTTTTTCGTGAGACTGAAGGAGGTAAAAATTCACAGCACCTTTATGTTAACTTAACATATAAAATGGTTGGCAAGTTTCCATTGTTATTCATAAACTGGACGAGGAAAAGTTCGCATCATACTGATAAAGTGGTCAAGAAGTTCTCGTTTGTGAGACTGGAGGAGGTAAAAATTCACAACACCTTAATGTGAACTTTACGATAAAACAATCAGCAAGTTTTTCCATTGCCATGGGTTCTGTCATTTGTAAACTGGACAAGGAAAAGTTCACAATACACTAACCTATTTACTAAATTATAGATGAATATAGTGGTCAGGAAGTATTCATTCCTGCAAACAACCATTTCAAAATTTATAAGGCTAGAGTCATGAGTGCATGAAAAAGGAAGTTTGTTGTTATGAAAAATACACACTCCCTCTAGTGAGAGAAGTGGGACCCACATTTCAGACCAAGGGAAGTAGAGTTTGTTTGCTCTTGAGCATTAATGGAATAAACAGCTGAAAAAAGACCATAATAAACATCTAATTCTTATGTGCATAAATATCTTAGGCTCTGGTTTCAGACAATAAAAAGGTTGTTTAATAATCTTCCTTTAACCTCTTCATGGCTGGAGAACTACTAGATGAGTGTCTTGTAGACCTCTAATATTTATGATGATTACCTAGGAATCAAGCATACACTCACTAAATATATGAGGAAGAGTTATCGGATGGGTTCTGGTTCTGGTCTCAACATTTTTTTTAACCCTTTCAATGCTGAAGCTATTTTCTCCAAAGCACAAGTACGCAAGGATTTTTGAAAACCATCTAAACCCTGCCATGTTGGCATTCACTGGAAAGCTCTCGCTGGGCACTCTCAGATGAGAACCCATGTGCCAGGGTTTCATTTTTCAGGCTTTTTTGTATCACTTTGTATTGGCCAAACTAGCCACCAGCAGCAATAGGGGTTAAGTTCCAATCACAAATATATTACATAAATAGCAGGGATGTTTTTAGGTGCAACAAGCAAGAATGGGTTAAGCTTCTACTCGTGCCCATGTTGAAATCTCCATAAAGGAAAAACAATAGCATCTCTTGCACAGCCTTAAATGATAAATACAGGGGAGTGGAATAATTCATTTAGCAGTGACATTAAACATATATTACCTAGATAGCAGGGATGTTTTTAGACACAAGCACGAATGGGTTAAGCTTCTAGTTCTTCTACTCATGCCCATGTTGAAATCTCCGTAAAGGAAAAACAATAGCGTCTCTTGCACAGCCTTAAATGATAAATACAGAGGAGTGGAATAATTCATTTCGGAGTGACATGGCAATATCCTGTTCCAAGAGAAAACTGAAACGTGATATGCTGCCGTAAATTGTCACAAACAAAGATGCTAGAAAGATGGCATCAGCAAAACGCAATTTTCTCTGGCATGAATAACAATCAACCGAGGTGGATTTCATACCTGCTTCAAAGGAATTCTTGAGGAATACAAAGAAATTCCTGAGGAAGATGAAGAAATGGAGATCATTTCCAGTGAAAGCATGCACCACATTGCATATCTTTATACAGCACAATCAGTATATGCACAGATGAGTAGATAGAAACCTATGACATCCAAGAGTCTTCCTTCCACTTCTAAGGGAAGAGAAGGGAAGAGGAGGGAGGGTGAGATGAAGGAGGGTTCAATAAAGACCAACAAAACTCCCTTGCCCACTGAGGAACCTATTTATCCTTGCATTTGCTAAGCAAGGCTTGATAATTGAGGATATTCCTTCTTAAGGAGAAACCTATTGTTCAATTGTTAAAACCAGCATAAACTGAGGCTCCAAAATTAATTAATCAAGCTCTGTTTAACATGGCAGATTTTTGAGAAGCATGGCCAGTTGAGTCATTAAATATGTGAATCAATCAATTTTATTCCCCATTTTTTGATCCAGGTCTGTATCACTGATAAATCTTCATCTTTTTTTAATATTGTATTACCATTTTCTATGGGTGCACGGCTGCATGGCTGCCTTATAATGATAGCAATTAGTTTATTACTGAATGCATAAACCAGTCCTTGCCTATAGCGCCTCCTTATCTTGAGAGCAAGGATTCAAGTCTGGCTTACTTATATCAAAAAGATGGCAAGATTTGAAGATGGCAAGATTTGAAAATTGCAATTTAGGCACAATGTCATCCACAGGCAACAGGGACATATTGGAAAAAAACCTTCAGCAGCTGCATACATAAAATACTAAAATATAATTTGATATTTAAAATTTAAATCCCTGAACCATGTTTATCTGGAAAGAACACGAAAAAAAGTATTTCTCAAAAACATTCTTTCACATTTCCTCTCTTTTTAAAATGCATATTATTCTAGTTTCATAGTACCTGCACCTTTCATTCTTCATATTATATGAAAAGGTCACAATACTGCTTAAAGATAAAGTTACCATGACACAGGCATATAAAGCCATCTGGTGGTATAAAAGAGAACTAATTGTAACAGCACATATGAGTATGGTTTCTCTCTCTGGTGCATACAGATAGCTACTGCCATCTTCTAGGACTGAAGAGAACTAAGTTAGCAGCTTTTCTAAATGTAATTTTCTTGCAGGCTGTGGATAACCAGTGTTTAAACAAGCAGTGGTGAAAAAAGGCTATTTTAGTGGTATCTTTCCAGAGAGAGCAAAGAAAATTTGGTAAAAAAGGCTATTTTATTGGGATCTTCATAGAAAGAGCATCTTTTGAAAAAATTCAAAGAAGAAATGTTAATCATAACCAAATCAACAACATTCCATTACATATCTTATAAATCTAGGCTTTATTCCCCATTTATTTTCTAAGGTTTTAGAGCATCTAAACAGCAGATTTCACTTTGAACAAATTAACCCATTTAATGCTCAAGAATTCCTGCTGAAATTGACTGGAACTATGGTACTTTTAACACTGATTTTGTTATTAATCCATTAATACTTAAGAGCTTCAAAGCTTAATTCTCATCTGGATCTTCGAAACTTTTGACAATAACTCGGAAATTAAGAAAGATTTTTAAAGATGTTTGAATAAGAATTGTTGTTATGATCTGATGATCATTTCTCCTTCAAATATATTCCCCAAATTCATATCTGTTATGCCCAAGGCCGCTTGACTAAGTTGGTAATATCCCTCTAACAAAAGCAAATTTCAAAAAATATTTGAAGAGGAAATGCTGTTCAAAACCTAACTAACAACTCCCCTTAAAATATTTTTCCAATTTATCAATAAAAAATTATTTTCACAAGTGTCACAGGTCCAGAAGACACTAGTTAGGATCTTCAGGCATAAATGGTTAACCTAAGGCTTGTATCTGAAGTAGATTTTGACAGAAGCCATTAATTGTAAACTAGAATATTCATGGCTTTTCCTGACCAGACTGTAGTCTGCCTAAACTTTCTAAGAAGTGTTAGCTCATTTATACTTCAGAGTTTCCATGGCATTCCATTTGGCCGCCGTGGATTTTATAGGTTGAAATGCTTACCCTTTTGTTCTCATAGCAGCACAATGCCCAAGGCTTCAACGCCCGTATACAGTCTCGTGACTTACCTGGAAGAAAAAGAGCATGGTTAGTTCATTTTACTTTACACACAGTTCATTATAGATATGTATACAGTTCCTGCCCAGAGAGCTGAAGATGCAGAATTTTTCTATTAAAAAAACTACATGAGAGCTGTATCTTATGAGTAAATTATGCGGTTTTCTTTTTCAATATGGATCTTTGAAACGATAACAAAATATTACTCAATGGCCTACATATACAGGTGAACTGGCTTAAAATACAGACGTGTTTTATCTGGATTTTCGGATTTACCGTAAACATTTCAAGGGCCCGTACCTCGCAATACATTTACATGCAAATTTCAGTGCTTATTACAGACTTTTTAATCCGTACCTTGCCTAAACAGGACGATTTTTGAAGCAGACTCTTTACTATTTAAGGTTTAAGAGCATGCTTTTATCCGGATTGCTGATCATGAATTAAGCCGGCCCTATCACATGATATGACGCGCCCAAGCCATTACCACAGAATAAAGCAGAAATAATGTCCTCTCCCACAAAAAACGAATAGGAGAGACAATGAAACAGACAGGGGGATGTGGTGGGAGGGTCAGGGAAAAAGGGGAGATGTGGGGGGTTGTAAATATATAGTCCATGGGTCAGGATTCCGTCTTGATTTTTAAAATGTACACGCCTTGCCGTGCGTGCTTGCTAAATTCTTCTGTTTATGCATTTAATGCATAAACCGGATTTTGCCTAATCCGGACAGAAATTTAAGAGTCCACATCAGTCCGGATTAAGCCAGTTCACCTATATACACACACAGGTGTTTTATTATTCTTATTATAAATTGTTTATGAAAAATACGGTCTTGATATAAACAAAGTTGTAGTGTTCAGTGAAACTAGCAATTTTCAAATGATTTGGCAGACCTGGAGTCTTAGGAAGAATTTGATGCACAGGCATTTGATTTCAACGGATAAAGAGAGAGGCATCAAAGACTTGAAAATGCATCAATATCAAGCAAAAACCATCTGCTCAAGGGTAAATTATCATTTTTGTTCATCTTATTGTTTCCTTCAAAAACCATAAGTGGATGTTTTGATATTTTCAGGAATCACTTAGTATACGAGAAAATATGGTCAAATATTTGAAGGAGCGTATTTTGCTGGATTTTCACCCATATTTCTTCATTAAATATCCTCCACAAGATGCAGTGTTCAGAGAGATACAGTCATAATAATCAGGCTTTTAGGAGCACAGCACATTATAGGTGGGTAAATAACCCATTAATGCTTAGGAGTTACTCTTGAAAAATTGTTGTCTGTGCCTTTGATACTTTTGACAATAACTTAGGCCACTCCAATTTATTTACTTGGCTTACGAGCTCAGGAGGTAGGAAATGAGCAATTTCAGAATAATAAAAAAAAGTTGAAAAATGTGACTTTATTTTAAGTCTGCTGACTAGGACTGGTAGGAATATGTTTCTACCAGCCTATTCTCAACTAAATAAAATCTATCAATCAATTAATCCCTGTAACCTGAAGGGTGGGAGGTATACCTCCTCAAGTCTGAGGACCTACTACAGCAATGATAGCTTCCTGTAGTTGTTTGAATCACCCTTACAAAGAATATTCTTTAAACTTTCACTTTTTTTTTTTTCCGGAGTCTGACAGAAAATTTCAAAACCACTTTCATCCATAAGACACCAAAGGTGACTTTTTTTTCTTTTTTTTTTGGAGTCTGACAGGATTTTTTTTCCAAAAAAGCTTGTAAGACAAGTAATTAAATTGGAGTGGCCTTAGAAATTAAAAATACTTTTAGAAAATATTTGAAGGAGACTTGTTGGAAACGTTCAGATGAACATTTCCCATTCAAATATTTTCCCAAATATGCTTCTAGATCAAAGATTTCACCAAAATCATCAGGCTGTTTTGGCTGCTCTTCAATAAAGACTATATAAGGCCTAAAAATGGTTTCCTGCATGTTATGTCGATTGTGAGTTGGAAGGGCAGAAAAAAAACTTAGTTTTTAGTAAAAACTTGTTATGATCAGGTTACAGGTTACAGGTAACCAGGGCTCGACGCTAAGGGTGAACCTATGGCCCCAGGCCAGTAAAAATTCCCAAAAATAGCTTCGGGCCAGTAATAAAAGACCTCAACTGGTCCTACAGGGCCAGTAAACATTTGGAGACTTTCGTGCTAAAAAGTTTCCCCCTGAGAATGTCCCCAATTGTTTTTGAAATAAATGAAGATAAAAGTTATAGATATAAATGTTGTGGTGAATCTCATGCAATGTTCTTTCTTGTTATGTTAAAGAAATAATGTAGGACCAGTAAACATTTTGCAGGACCAGTAGATGCTAGGTGTTACTGGTCCTACAGGGCCAGTATCATTTTGAGTTAGCGTTGAGGCCTGGTAACTAAAAAATATTTAGGCCTAACTGGCAAGTATCTGTACTAAGTCACTCAAAGTATACAGGAAAAGCCTTGTAACACATATACACTAGAGCAAGTGGACCGGAAATGCCTTAGTGCCCTTATTTGTCAAGGCTGATAGGTAACTAAGTGTTAAGGACTTAACCCAATCATGCCAGGAGATCTTCATGACAATTGTCATCTGGATCTTTGCTACTTTAAATTACTTTTGAATTCAGCATTAATTCAAAGAATACTTCAATATCTTCTCCACTTAACCCTTATACTGCTGGTAGCTAATTTTGATAATACTAAATGATGCAAAATATCTGAAAAATGATTGAAACCCTGGCATATGGGTACTCATCTGGGAGCGCTCAGTGAGAGCTTTCTAATGAATACCTACTTCGCAGGGTTTAGATAGTTTTCAAAACTATTTGTATCCTTGTGCTTGTATGTAAATAGCCGCAGGATTGGAAGAGTTAAAAAGAGCTGTTGTAGTCAATATTTTACTTTCAAATATTATCCAGAAATGCTCTGGTCAGATACATATTGCATATTGGTCAGGACATTTTGGGCTGCTTCAGGCATGAATAGGTTAGATTCTATGAAGATATTAAAACAACATTACATGGCCTGGGTTAAGAGGTTTTGGACTAAAAACTGTACTCCTGACCTATTTTTGGATGAGTAGGTGTCAAATAAAAGGATGTCCCTTTCTAGCTACATTCAGTACGTAAGTATGTCATGGTTACAAAATCAGAGTGGGACTGTAAATCCATTCATGTCTGGAGTTCTCATTGAGCAGCTAAGATACTTTTTAACCCATTAATGCTATCAATGATACTTATGATAGTAACTCTGAAATTAAGTAAAATTTCTTTTAAATATTTGAAGAGAAATTGCTGGGCTGATAATGTTTTAAATATCATTTCTCCTTATGATATATTTCAAATGTTTGTTTCTGGGTGGGAGATTTCATCGAGAATTTTTTTTGTGTGTAGAAAGCCTGTACTGATAATGAATGATAATAAGAAATATGACAAATGTTGTTGCAAACATGGCAACTATCCTCTGTTAGACGTCACTGTTATTTCTTGTATCTATTAGCAACTAGAAGAAGAATGACATGGAAAACAGCCTGATGCTTTATTTATTGGCTAAAACCACAAGTGATTGAAGACGTAATGGGACAGAATACATATTGATTAAATCAACAGGGAGAGAGAGAACACAGATGATATATACTAGCATGGATTGGAAGGTACAAGTCAGAAATAAGTAGTGTAAGGATTTTATACAGTCTCAGCCAGCAGGGCGTCTGCCGGTGTCATTTTGGACACCCAAACCCTCAAAAATCACCTCAGGACAGCCAATTATTTTGGGGGTAATTTCTTAAAATGTCAATTTCATGCATTTGATTGATTTTTTTTCACCACTATACAATTCCCTTGGCATTGTATTAAGGTGTTATGCCTCATTTCACCCAGTCAATGAATGTTTGTGGAAGGAATACATTGCTCCATCTATGGTTGATTATTGGTCAATTGATAATTGAATTTTTTAATCTGTGGTTTTACAGGCCCAGGATAGAGGGTTTAAAATCTCACCTCATATAACTATATGCATTTGCTACATGAATGATTTTTTTGTTTAGGTACTGAATGTATGCTAGTGATGTGTGACCACTGGGTGCTTAAAGTCAAGTCACCCTCTGTCATGTGCTAGGTGTTAATAACATAATTAAAAGTCAAGTGATGGTCATTAGTGTCTGACCTTCAGTCAGAACTTGTGAAGAGCCTTCAAACATAGTAATAAATCAGCAAATAAGCACAAAATGTCATTTAAATTAGAACAACATGAGAGGTTAGCCTAGCTACTAGGCATTAATGCGTTTTACTTAATCATATATAAATTATGCCTGCACCTATACTACATAAAGGGCTTGTGGCCTACTGTTGACCATTTGGTTCACACAAATGCCCCACAAACTCTATGCGGGCTATGGGGCTAATGGCTATAAGGCCTAAAAAAATTGCTTGTTTCCTATAACGGTCCTGACAAAATAGGGTGGGTAGGTCGGTAAAATCTTTTTTTTTTTTTTTGCATCATCTTTTTGGTCAAAAATGTGTGTTTTATGCATGTTTTACGTTGATCAGGAGTTGGGAGTGCAAAAAGGGGAAAAAACTTTAGGGTAGGGATTTTTTTGAATAAAAACTTGTTAGGGTAGGGTTACAGGAAACAAACAACTTTTAAGGCCTAACTGGACCCCTGCCTGGGAAGTAGGCTACACTAGAGGTATATGAGCATTAGATTCCATGGGCTCTGAGCAGAGCATAATATACACAGTTGATTCTCTGAAAAGGCTTATGTGAGTGCGCAGCCAATGAGGGGCAGGCAGCCAAGTCACACAGTGTGTTCACTCCATATGGAGCAGAGCTCATGGTGCGTGATAATCAGGTAACCTTCTAGTCCTTCAGATACAGGTCCTAGATTACAGATGGGGAGCCTAACTCAATATTGATTTGCTGCACGTCGTAAAATAACAGATGAAATCCATCTATTAAATTGACCAACAAAATCAATATCACGTTTGAAAATAACTTGTGTGCCAAGATTTCCCGAATATGTATTGAACTTGTAGAATAAGCCAATGGCTAAATGTGTTCATGCTGAAAGCCATACCATAACAGATATAATTACAGATGGAGAACATTGACATGAGCTATCAACACATGGCGTTTGAAAGAAGCCCAAAATGTCTCAAACACACACACACACACACATATTTATATATATATATATATATATATATATATATATATATATATATATATATATATATATATATATATATATATATATATATATATACTGTAAAACTGGTAATGATTGCGTGATTTTAATTATTGCGTTTTAATGCGAATGCATGAGGACGCACTAATTAAAACACGCATAAATCTGTCCCTTCTGTTTCAGATATCTGACGTCTGGTGGAGATTCGCATTAATTAAAACACGCATAAAAGAGAAAATGAAAAAAACGCAATATTTACTACACGCAAACATTACCAGTTTTACAGTATATATATAAAATATATATATATATTTATACACACATATACATGTGTATATATATATATATATATATATATATATATATATATATATATATATATATATATATATATATATATATATATATGAATACATATATATATATATATATATATATATATATATATATATATATATATATATATATATATATATATATATATATATATATATATATATATATATATATATATATATAATCATATATATAATAATATATGTGTGTGTATATATACGTATATATAGATTATGTTCAATTCGAACCAAGGCATATTGAATGGCAATTCTTTCCGCCTGTGAGTTTTCCTGCGTTGATCATTATCAACCATTGAATAAATAATTCAAACACTACTTATTAGCATTCAGTTAACGTCGACAACTTGAAGTACACCAGTCCAGGAATGAACCTCCCAGGAAGTCTGCTGCATTTCACTGGTGATGCGGAAAATATCAACTGCTTCAAGCCCGGAAATACCCCTGACTGAAGTCATCTGGACTAGTCTGGATTATTTCAAAAAATCACAAATTAGAGAAGAATATTTTAGAAAATAACTTATCTTATTTACAAATGTAACTATATGATATATATAACTAATAACGAAATTTATTCACAAATTATTTTAGAAGAATATTTTAGAAAATAACTTGATTCACAAATTATTTGGAAAGTAGTTATGATAGAAAGGACCTGTTCTGATTTACTATACAAATTACCCAATTTTTTCAAGAATCATGAATTT
>OZ012685.1:20587762-20632762 GCA_963942565.1 Maea johnstoni
ATTAGGAGAGAACAATCGATAGACAGGTCAATACTAACCAAATACTGCATCAAGGAACATATCTCAATATCATCTTAATATTTCTCAACACTCAAGTTGCAGCTAAGGTACAATATGATAGCACTGTTGTTTTAAGCTCGGCTAGCAGGTATTTCTTGGAATATCATCAACTATAAGAGCACCATAGATGTGTGCTATGGACTGAATAGTGTTGCGTATTACAGTATCACAGGTGGGCTGATCAAAGATCAAAGACACTGCTCACAGCAAGTGCTCAGGTGAGAGAAAAGGTTACGCAACCCCATGCTAAGATGATAGGATGCAGACTGGGCCTATTCAGCCTAGGCTCTGGAAGCAGCCAAGCTCTAAGATTAACCAAGCTCTGGAAGGAGCAGAGCACTTAAAAGGGGCATGCTGTAGGAGCCGAGCTCCAAAAATGGGCAGCTCTGGGAGGAGGCAAGCTCTAGAAGGAGCCAAGCTCTAAAAATGGGCAAGCTCTAGAAGGAGCCAAGCTCTAAAAATGGACAAGCTCTAGAAGGAGCCAAGCTCTAAAAATGGGCAAGCTCTAGAAGGAGCCAAGCTCTAAAAATGGGCAAGCTCTGGAAGGAGCCAAGCTCTAAAAATGGGCAAGCTCTGGAAGGAGCCAAGCTCTAAAAATGGGCAAGCTCTGGAAGGAGCCAAGCTCTAAAAATGGGCAAGCTCTGGAAGGAGCCAAGCTCTAGAAGGAGCCAAGCTCTAAAAATGGGCAAGCTCTGGAAGGAGCCAAGCTCTAGAAGGAGCCGAGCTCTAAAAATGGGCAAGCTCTGGAAGGAGCCAAGCTCTAAAAATGGGCAAGCTCTGGAAGGAGCCAAGCTCTAGAAGGAGCCAAGCTCTAAAAATGGGCAAGCTCTGGAAGGAGCCAAGCTCTAGAAGGAGCCGAGCTCTAAAAATGGACAAGCTCTAGAGGCAGCCAAGCTCTAAAAATGGTAAGTATGTAAACTGGAAATGGTAAGGTGGTTCATTTAATCTTCATCTACACTTGCTAGTTTCACAATCAATCCTTATTCTAGTTAAATTTAAGTTAATAATATAGGAAATTTATATCTGAAAGCTTTAAAGGTAGTTGTGTAGTTGGTGCATCACCGATTTCTGCAATGTGAAGAGTGTTTTATTAGTAATAATATAATGACCACGTAATGACACTTGTACGGGTTATGGGGGAGCAGATTCTTGGTATTGTAGACCAGACACCTCTTCAGACAAACCACAGGAGCAACAGAACTGAGCATACCGAATTAGGAGAGAACAATCGATAGACAGGTCAATACTAACCAAATACTGCATCAAGGAACATATCTCAATATCATCTTAATATTTCTCAACACTCAAGTTGCAGCTAAGGTACAATATGATAGCACTGTTGTTTTAAGCTCGGCTAGCAGGTATTTCTTGGAATATCATCAACTATAAGAGCACCATAGATGTGTGCTATGGACTGAATAGTGTTGCGTATTACAGTATCACAGGTGGGCTGATCAAAGATCAAAGACACTGCTCACAGCAAGTGCTCAGGTGAGAGAAAAGGTTACGCAACCCCATGCTAAGATGATAGGATGCAGACTGGGCCTATTCAGCCTAGGCTCTGGAAGCAGCCAAGCTCTAAGATTAACCAAGCTCTGGAAGGAGCAGAGCACTTAAAAGGGGCATGCTGTAGGAGCCGAGCTCCAAAAATGGGCAGCTCTGGGAGGAGGCAAGCTCTAGAAGGAGCCAAGCTCTAAAAATGGGCAAGCTCTAGAAGGAGCCAAGCTCTAAAAATGGACAAGCTCTAGAAGGGGCCCAGGCACCAACATAATTTTCAGAACTAACTTGCCATGCCGGGCAAGTAGTTCATGATTTTGACTTGCCCGAAATTATTTTTGACTTTCCCGAAATAAGTTATAATATATGGTAGATGTGTATTGTTTATCATGGATTTGAAGATTTAAAAAACATTTTCTTTTCATTTTTGTTGACTTGCTTGAATATTCCTGGGTAATTGGGCCATTCACTATAAAATAAAATATGTGTTTAGTGTTCAAAAAATCAGCTTGCCCATTCGGGCAAGTGAAAACTAAAATGTACTTGCCCGAAAGCCCTTTTTTCAAAAATTCACTTGCCGGGGCAAGCGGGCTAGTACTTATGTCGGTGCCTGGGGCCAAGCTCTAAAAATGGGCAAGCTCTGGAAGGAGCCAAGCTCTAAAAATGGGCAAGCTCTAGAAGGAGCCGAGCTCTAAAAATGGGCAAGCTCTCGAAGGAGCCAAGTTCTAGAATGCTATCCAAGACAGAAGCAGCGTAGTTTGGTTCGCATGCTCATAACCAACTCTGAAGTTTTTGAATACCTGACACATGATGAGAGGCAAGTGTTAACTCTAGAATAGACTCATATCATCACCTCCCAAGCTGATGATTGTGCACCAATACATGCTATTAGCACTAGAATCACAGATCATTACTACGTAGCAGGAGGCTACTACAGCATAAAGGCAAATATTCTATCAGTTAACGCAACAAATGGAAACACAATAGTTGAGTCAATATGAGAACACTAACCCTTCCAATGCTTAAGGCTACTTTCTTCCAAAGCACAAGGACGCAAAGATTTTTAAAACCTGTCATGTTGGTATTCATTGGATAGTTCCTCGCTGGGTGCTCTCAGGTGAGTACCCACGTGCCAGGGTTTCAGTCATTTTCCAGGTTTGTTGCATCATTTTGTATTTGCCACATTAGCCATCAGCAGAGTTAACAAACAATACAATACCCGGCATGAGTAGATGGTAGCAATGACCAAACAGGTAGAGTATGGCAGTAAAAACAGGTATCAGAGAGGAGAGTTTTAGTTTTATAAAGATGAATACATACAAACTTAAATCACAACATTTCTGGACCATTCTGCGGTATTACAATGACTCGTTGATTTTTTTTCAATGAATTGGCATCAAGATTCATGAAAAAAAAAATCAAACCAACAAAGACATAGAGTCACTCATTTGATAATGATTGAGGATCAAGCTCTGCAAATATAACAACTGCAGCAGCTTTGTGTTTGTTTACATAGCACGCTAAAATATTTTCTAGTGACCTTTTAATTGCTAGGCATTCCCAGTATATGTCCCCCCCCCCCCCCCCAGCTGTGTAAACAAAAAAAGTAACAAGGTCATGGAGTGCAGAAATCAAGATAGTTTCCAAACATTTTTATGGTTACACATGCCTTTCTCGGAAATCAGGTCTTTTCTGGGAATCAATACGGCAAGAACCACTTGAATTCCTTGGATATTTCAAACACCTAAGGCCAAGAAAAAAATATTGTTTGTTTCCTGTAACGGTCTAAAAAAATAGGGTAGGTAGGTTGGTAAACATATTTTTTTGGCATTATTCTTTTGGTCAAAAATATGTGTTTTATGCATGCTTTGTGTTGATTGGGAGTTGGGAGGGCGGAAAAAACTTTAGGGTAGGGATTTGTTTGAATAAAAACTTGTTACGGTAGGGTTACAGGAAACAAACAACTATCTTTAGGCCTAACAAATACACTGCATACTTAACACTGTTGCTTAGTCTATCCATGCATAGTTTCCATTGATATGTGTTACTTGCTAGTGTGATGATTTCCAGCAATGCTATAAAATAATGCATAAATTCACGACAAAAATATTATGGCAAGAATCAATGTTCTAAAAAACATTTCTCCTCCAGATTTGCCAAGAAATGCTTCGATATGAAGGACATCATCACACCATATAACAAATAACTTTGTGTTGTCGCACAAATGAATGAATATAAATGTCACAATGCATGTGTAGAAAAGAATGTACAACCTGTCACATCTACTCTTTCAACACGTAATGCTGCTAATGCAAGCTTTATTTTTGCCAGAAAAAATACCTGACCTATCAATAACCTTTGACTTTTCTTCATTATATTGTAGCTGAGGCTTTATTCTGGCAACCAATGAACAAGAATGAGAAGTCAAGTCATGCAAGCTTCCTGGAAAAACAAATCTCTTAACCCTTCCAATGCTGATGATGCTACTTTCGTCCAAAGCACAAGAATGCAAAAATCTTTGAAAACCATCTAAACCCTGTCATGTTGGTACTCGTTGGATAGCTCTTACTGACTACTCTGAGATGAGTACCCATACGCCAGGGGTTCAGAGATTTCACAGGATTTTTGCATTATTTTGTATAGGCCAGTTTAGCCACCAGCAGCATAAGGGTTGACTGTTTAACGCCTAAATCTTGAAATACCTTGCAGTGATGAGGCATAGTTTTGCTAAATATTTGGAGCATAGTTGATGTATGCATTCACTCACTTAGTTTCCCAAATATGTTCTCTCAGAAAAATAAAACCATATTTATTACTTTTCCAAATCCCACATCTTTTGACACATACAGTACAACACACAATTCATGAATTTCCTATAGAGCGCCTGATTGATTCCACCTAATAACGTTGCAGTCAATCTCACTATATAAACAGCTAGGCATTCTCTTAATGAGAATTTGACCATGGACTTCCTTATAACAGAGGGGCGGCACTCAAGTCTCATTAGTGCTGTTTGAAATATAGCCTGCCATACGAGGAAAGGGGATCCCTATCTCAACACCCTCTTAAAGGTCAGTGCTAACATAAAGATCCATAATGTTAACCTATTGGTGTCCCAAGGTTTAACCCATTGAAATGCTCACAGTGGCCAAAAGCAGCTTGACTGGCAAAAGCATTGTTAGGGAAATATTTGAGATTCCAGTCAGAACATTACCAGGATAACTTCAATTATCTTGTAACAAATTCATTCTTCTTAGGTTATTATCCAAAGTGTCAATAAATCCAAATGACTATTTATGGAGAAACTCTTAATCATTAAATGGTTTATAGAGAAGTGTTGTCTGGATCTAAAATACTTTGAAGGAAACTTAGAAATACAGAAAAGATCCTCAGTATGCGGGTATGCAAGTTTTCACAAAGAAATGTTCACCCGGTTCAATTACTAAATAATGATTCTTTTTACCCTGCACAGATCATTAGGTGAATAGCGGTATGATGCTGAAGGTGAATAGGGAGTCCAGGGTCCGACATAAGTACTACCCCGCTTGCCCCGGCAAGTGAATTTTTGAAAAAATGGGTTTCTGGCAAGTACATTTAAGCTTCCACTTGCCCGAACGGGCAAGGTGATTTTCTGAGCAGACCCAATATCTTTGTATATAAAATGCTACAAAATCGGAAAGAAAATAGTTTTCAAATCATTAAATCCATAATACTTAATACAGGCCATTCTAGCATATGTTATAACTTATTTCGGGCAAGTCAAAAATTATGTCGGGCAAATAGAAATCATTAACTACTTGCCCGGCAAGGAAAGCTAGTTCTGAAACTTATGTTGGTGCCTGCAGTCCTTGGGGCGAAGCCACATAATACGTTCTAAGTTGGTGCCAACCTTGACCCATTGATACTTACAGCAGCCAAAAGCCGCCTGACAATTTGATGAAATCTTGCGGGCAAGACATAGTTAGGAAAAGAGAAATGATGATCAGTACATAACGAACAACTCTCCTTCAAATATTTTGTGAAATCATTCTCGATGCTTAAGTTATAGTCACAAGTATTTTAGATCCAGAAAACAATTTTCGGAGGGCTAATTTCGCCAATACAAAAATGCAAAAAAGCAGAAAGATGACTGAAACCCTGGCAGGCATGTGGGTACGAATCTGAGAGTACTCAGCGAGAGCTATCTAATGAATACCAACATGACAGGGTTAAGATGGTTTTGAGAAATCTTTGCATCCTTGTGCTTTCGACGATTTTAGCCATAGCATTGAAAGGGTTAAGTATCAATTGGTTAAGGCCTAAAAAAAAGTTGTTTGTTTCCTGTAACCCTACGCTAACAAGATTTTATTCAAAAAAATCCCTACCCTGAAGTTTTTTCCGCCCTCCCAACTCCCAATCAACGTAAAACATGCAATTATAACACACATTTTTGACCAAAAAAATTATCAAAAAATGTTTTTACCGACCTGCCTACCCTATTTTTTTCAGACCGTTACAGGAAACAAACATTTTTTTCCTAGGCCTAAAGCAAAAGTAATACAATCAATTTACACACCCTCCACCTTCCCTGCAGTGATTTTACCTGCCCCAGGCACAGCAGCCAGTGGCTTTACGGTATACCTTCTGAGAAGATCGAGCAGGGACGCAGAGAGAAAAAAATCATTTCTACGAGCATCCATCAGCATTGTAACAATTCCCACTAGTCAGGCATCCACGAGTGCCTACCGTAAGATCGCATTACCCGACTCCCATTTATTCTATTTACTCTCGTTTTAGGCACTGTGTTGACTAGGCAGGGATGAGATAGGCATTAACTCATTCATGCCTACTGCAGCCCAAAACATCAAACTATACCGGAAATATCTTCCCGACCGAAGCATTTCACGAAAAATATTTGATGGGGTATGTTGATCTGAATCCAAGCAACAACTTTCCTTCAAATATTGAGTGAATCGGTGGTTTAATCGGACATTATTTTCAAAATCGTCTTAGGTCCAGACGACACTTGTTACCAAAATGCAGGCATGGATTGGTTAAGAGAGTGAGTGCACAGGTACATTAACTGCCCATAATGGGTGTCAGTATACAGCCATCAATCTACCTGCATAAGACACATGTGAAATGACAAAACATAGGGGCCTGCGTCATTTGTAAACACGAACCTTATTCATGATTTATATGTGGAAGAGTACTTTGCCATTATAAAAAGATGTTTATGCTCTACTCCGAGATGTTTTCCAGTTCCTGTATACCGTGTTTATAGGCCTACAAAATATATTGTTTGTTTCGGTCTGAAAAAAATAGGGTAGGTAGGCCGGTAAAAAATATTTTTTTTAATTCTTTTTTTGGTCAAAAATGTGTGTTTTATGCATGTTTTACGTTGATTGGGAGTTGGGAGGGCGGAAAAAACTTAAGGGTAGGGATTTTTCTAGGCCTCATATTGACGCGTTGTATTAATGTGTACTTAGCACACCCCTGGAGTCTTCATTTATGAAAGTGCACGCCTCACCATCATTTGAACAACCATTCCATAGGCTACTTAATCGTACAATACGCTGACATGATACTTTGTTGTCATTCAACACCCGTAAGCAAAAATTAAACTGTGGAACAAATTAAGATTTGGAGTAGTTGAGTAACTAAATCTGGATGGGCAGAAATTTTGAAATTGCTGTTTTGGACAGCAGTTTTAGAAATCCCTGCTAAGAACCTAACGGGCGCATTACTCTATATGCACAAAATAACACAGTATAAAGCATATAAGCAACATTAGAAGCTTTTATTAGGAGAATATTCCCCCCCAAAAAAGTAAGGCCTTTTTAGGCAGCTACAAGCATGAATGGGTGGTTAACATTTTCCGCTGGCAGAAAGTCTTTCGCAACACCTGTGTTTTTAATTGACCCATCAGAAGGTGTGTGAAGGACCTGTTACACCTGGCACATTCCTGGAGGAAACTGACGCAGGCATTTATGAGAGCCTGAAATTGAGTCCTCTGACAGGTACCCCTACAACAACACGATGCCAATTAAATGTTGGCAACTGGGAGGAAATTAACAGCCAGTCTGCCAGAGGTACATGGCAGTCTGTGATCCAAACCTCCTGTTTAATCTATTAATGCTTAACCCTTAGGCTGCTAGTCGCTAATTTCGCCAACAAAATGATGCAAAAACCTTTAAAATGACTGAAACCCTGGGACATTGGTACTCATCTGAGAAAACTCAGCGAGGGCCTTCCAATAAATACAAACATGACAGGGTTTAGATGTTTTTCAAAAATCCTTGTGTCCTTGGCCTTCGGACGAAAGTAGCGTCAGCATTGGAAGGTACAAGAGCTACCCTGAAATTGCCGTCTGGATCTTTGATACTTTTGACAATAGCTTGTGAATAATGAATTATTTTACAAAATATTTGAAGGAAAATGGTTGTAATATTCAGATGAACATTTCTCCTTCAAATATTTCCCCAACAATGCTTTCACCTTATAGATTTTTGCAAAATTGTCAGGCTGCTTTTGGCCGCAGCAAGCATTCTCAGATGAGTACCTAATATGCAGGGTTTTAGTCATTTTTCAGGGTTTTTTGCATTATTCTCTATTGGCCAAACTAGCCACCACCAGCATATTAGGGTTAATGTGAATTGGCGCCACTCAATATACGTCTAGTGATTAAAATCAACATAGCCAGGCTTAAACTATCCCTGTGATGATCAAATGCCAAATCCTCCTCCTTGTCTACTTCTCAACAACTCTCCTACAAATGTCAGTGGTGGCTATACACTGTTTGAATGGCACTTAGACAAAGGTTTTCAATGAATTATATGATATTCAGCTGCAATATCTTTGCATGCATAACTTTTTCTCTAACTTAGTTTGCAACAACTCACGTTAAATAAATAAAATGTTTAAATGGCACTTCAACAAAGACTTTTCATGATAATGACATCTATTTGCAATTCTCCCAATTATAACATTTTTAAATACCTAAGCGTAAAGTTTTTCATTTCCAAAAGAATGAGAATATTTCTGAAATAAGTTTTGTTTCAAATACAAACCTATGTCCAGAATTATATGTTAAATTGTATCAGTCTCAATTTGAAACCTGGTAGAATTTTTTCTTATTTTTCAAAATGGTATCATATAAGCAAAACGGCACATTTTCAGAATGCCCAACACTTAGCTTTCGGACATTTTCAAGTTACGCCTCGCTAGGTTAAGTGATAATGTTTGTGCAAGATGCTTTTTCAGTTTTCAGCAGTCATTCAAACTGACTATAGAAATAGAAAAAGTCTGCAGTAAGCTTTACATAAAACATATGGCTGAGAGCTGCTGGGATTCTTCGGAAAATTGGTTCTTTGCACTTGGGGATGGGTAATTCTTCCAAGACACTTACAACATGTGAACAGGCCCTGGTACATCTCAAAAAGACAGGCTACCTGTTTTATGTGATAAAGGAACTTCACAAAAATGACCAATATTGACTGTAAAATGTTCATATACCTCAGAACATAATATTTCTTTTGTGTGGCTACCAATAGAGGATGGTGGATCGAGGTAGAACCTGAACTTAAAAGATATTTGTCAACAATCACATGTAATCAGTCTCACTTTTTGTGAAATCCTTCCATAAATCTACTCATGTATTCAATTATAAGCTTCCTGCCAGACCATATACAAATGACACTAAACAGAAACCTACAAGAAACCTGCATTCAACAAGAGATTGTCATAATACTCTGAATGAAGTGTGGGGAACAGGCAGAGTGAAGACTGCTATTGACTTGGTATTTCAACCTTTATGCTGCTGGTGGCTACTCTGGCCAATACAAAGTGATGCAAAAATCCTGAAAAATTATTGAAACCCTGGCAGATGACTATATTCATCTGAGAGACAAAGTCAGACATTCTCACATACATCAGGCAATTTCAGACCCAATCAGTTATATTTGAGAGACAGCGAGCAACCAGTGGCAACACCTTAAGACCACCCAGCTCTTGGGGCTGGCCCTGGGAACAGAAAGACCTGAAATGTTTTATAAACTCTTGTCAGGTCATGATAAGAGTCACCTGGGGCCTGTATGGCCCAGAAGCAGAGAGTGTGAGATTAGGTGCCGGCCCATGCTCAAATTGACTTGTTTATAACCAAGTCCCCATAGAAAATACTGGCAAAAAGCCTTCAAAGCTTAGCCAGAAGGGCATCTTGGTGTCAATTGGACAACCAACCCCAAAGTCACCTCTCAGGGCACTGAACCTTTTGTGAGTAATTACTTATAATGTCAATTTCAAGCATATAACTGATATTGTTAGGCCTTATTTTGATAAGTTACAACATATGTTTGACCGTAATCTGAGGATATTGTGGACTCCCCTATTATGAAAGAGGACGCATAAATTTTTTACAATTGCCAATTTGGGGCAGCCAATTTCCAAACCTGATTGCCTTGTCGATAAATGTTTTTTAAAATTTCGAGCACCAAGTCAGCTGACAAGGTGACTGTTTTTTATTTTTGCATAGGTATCTTGTGGAAAACAGAGACAGAGGAGCACCTCAGTGCTGCATAGTGAACATAAATAATGGTACCAATAAAAAATGAATAAATATCACATATATATATAACAGAAATTTAGTCATATTTGTACAAATAAATATATTAAACGTAGTGTGCAGGGTTTTTAATACTTTTCCATATAGGTGACCAGAGACCCCAAAACCTTTTTAATTAATTATTATTGGTACCTATACTTCTCTCAACTTCACTTTCTGATTTTAGGAAGTATAGTAGTTTTTTGAGATTTAGCTCCAAGTATTTGCTAGCAATAATTATTTTGTTAATAATGGGATCAAATCTTTGGCCACAGAAGAGGATTTGCACGTCAGTAAAATACCCCAATCTATACGCCAGAGAGTTTAGCCAATCAACAATATTTTTCCAAATTGAGCATGTTTTTGGACAATCACAGAAACGATGTGTGATGGTTTCTTCTTCCCCTTCACATTTTTTGCACTTGTTTGAGTCCTTAATACCCATTACCATATACTGTAAAACTGGTAATGTTTGCGTGTAGTAAATATTGCGTTTTTTTCATTTTCTCTTTTATGCGTGTTTTAATTAATGCGAATCTCCACCAATAAACAGCGCCATCTAACGGTAAAACAATAACTAAACTGGCCATCTCATCTGGCCATCTCATCACATTAGTGCGGCAGACAAATAATAGAGGGCGTGCTAAATATATATTCATTTTCTTAAGAATTTCATCTAGCTCCGGTTTAAATTTCATTTAAAAACAAGAATCATAAAGGGCAGAACTGATTTAATGAAAAATTGGTATGAGTGACTATGATTACGATCACAGCACATCTCGTCCGCCATGTTGTTTATCGATCTCAACAACAGCCAGCCCATTCGTAGTAGTGCAGATTTATGGCTGAGATCGAAAATATAGATGGAATTTCTTACCCAAAAACATTGGGTATATAGTTAAAGACCTGCTGAATCTTTCGATGTAAGTATTTTCTTTAATTTCAGAATATTTCGCCTTCAAATCTTTGCTCAAGTAACTCTGTCTGAATATTCATGATGCAAGTTAAAGATGGATGCCACAGCTTTTTGTTTACATGTTAATTTTCTTCCTTTTTCAGGCCACAAACATCATAAGACTAAAATCTAAATATATATTCATTTTCTTGAGTATTTCATCTAGCTCCGGTTTAAATTTCATTTAAAAACAAGAATCATAAAGGGTAGAACTGATTTAATGAAAAATGGGTATGAGTGACTATGATTACGATCACAGCACATCTCGTCCGCCATGTTGTTTATCGATCTCAACAACAGCCAGCTCATTCGTAGTAGTGCAGATTTATGGCTGAGATCGAAAATATAGATGGAATTTCTTACCCAAAAACATTGGGTATATAGTTAAAGACCTGCTGAATCTTTCGATGTAAGTATTTTCTTTAATTTCAGAATATTTCGTCTTCAAATCTTTCCTCAAGAATGCTACTTGAATTACTTAACGATCACAACGCCACCAGACGTCAGATATCTGAAACAGAAGGGACAGATTTATGCGTGTTTTAATTATTGCGTCCTCATGCATTCGCATTAAAACGCAATAATTAAAATCACGCAATCATTACCAGTTTTACAGTAGATGCAATTTCTTATTAGTAGATATCAGTCTATGAATAATTTTAAATTGCAGATTTCTCTGATTGATATCTCTAATAAGATAAATGTTAACAACAGCTTTCATTTGTACTCTTTTGAATCCTTACATTTTTGTAACAGGAACAGGTAAGTTATCACCAAAATTTTCAGACTGTTTTTGACTGCTACATGTATGAATGGTTTAATAGCCCTTATAAAGATGCTCTACCATAAGATTCAACTTAGTTTAAATAATTTCACATTTGACTCCCTCCAAAGGATTAACTGATAAAATATTACCCTACACTCATATCTTGGATAAGAGATACAAAAATAAGTGTAGGCAAAATAGCAATCTTGGCAAAAGTACCTAATATAAAACAAATTCAATTCTACAATATTTTTACTAAACCAACTAAATCTAAAGAATCCAATTCATTGTAACATATATCTCTATCTTAACTTCGTAGCTGTTTTCTTTGTAGCCTTTCAAATCCAGTGAGGGGATGACATTTGGGAGATGTGAATGAATGATAACAAGAACAAATGTCCCTCTACATCAGCTGTGTGCAAGAATATGCCAAGGCCGAGAAGCAGATCATTAACAATTCCATAGTAAATATTGCCTAGAGACGGAAATGTCAAGGGTTTCTTGCCGCATCTCTCACAGACCCTAGTATCTACTACAAATGGATTTCATGGCAAGATATTACAAAAGATGACACAGTCAAATGTCCCCTACAGGGTCGGACCTGGGATTTAGAAACTGGGTGCCCAAAATTGGTAACTGTAAAATGTTGGGCATCCAGATTTTTAAGGGAGACCACGATATACCATATTACCCCGCGTACACCCCACACTTTTATACAGTGCAGCACCTATGTCAAGGAGGGGGTGCGTGTTATCAACGGGTACAAGAACCAGAACTTTTTCACATCGATGCCAAGGGTGTGGGGCAGGGTTAGAAAACACCATGTAAGTACCCCGGGAGGAAAGGACGGCATGTCCATCCATATTTGGATTTTAATTACGTTATAATAAGGGGGTTAAAAGGGCCTCGGGGGGGGGGGGGGGGGGGGGGGGGTGAATTGAAATTGATACGGATAAGCCAGGGGAGCAGAGTTGGCACGAGCTGGTGTCTGCTCTTTTGACGAGTGATGTCAACAAATGGGCACCAATCAGTATCAATTACAATTTACCATTACAAACCCTTATCAAATTGTAATTGTGTCCTGTTTATTTGTCAGAGACTCGCGCCTCTCAGCTGAAAGACCAGGGCAGACATATAGCTCTCTGCACTTAATGGCCGGTCAACTCCCCCTGCATATAATAACCCTATAATAGTATTTTATATACGTAAAGGGACTTGGGGTGGGGGTGCGTATTATCTAGGGGGTGCGGGTGTATGCGGGGTGTATGCGGGGTAATACGGTACATGTACTCAACTAGATGTATAACATGTTTCAACTAGATGTATAACATGCATAAATTTAACAAAATAAGGCATATTATCCTTATACAATGTCTTAGTTATTATATAGAGATGAAAAGAAATTCAATTATATGCTTGAGATTGAGATTTTAAGATATTCCTCCAAAAATATTTCGGTCTCCTGGGGGGTGTTTTTCAGGGTTTGGCTGTCCAAAAGATGCCCAGACGCCCTGCTGGCTAAGAGTATGGTCCCATATAGCTTCCAAGCAAACACTCACACACTTACCACATATTCTCGAAAATTAAGACCATCTTAGGAATTTGGGCCACCATAATCATTTGGTAAAATAATAAATAAGAAATCTGGGCAGCCCTTATCTATCGCCAGTTGCCATTTCACAAAATATGGATCCAGTTGTAAATCTTGCAAATAGCATCATGGTATTTACAGAAAACATGGGCCACACTGAACCCATAAAAATCTTAATCATTTAATATTGTCCAAAATTACTGAGAATTTATGGTATACTGTTTTGAAATGAATGTTGCCTATATACATGTGTACTTCCCAATGCAAAGCGGTATTACACTTGCAGTGTTTTTCCTCTCTCTTATCTTGAGGGCACATGCGTGTGTGAGATATCAAGTAACCAGGAACAGTGAGATGAGTGAATGCTGGTAGGCAAGTACTAGGAAGTCACTGCCCTTCACAGTGAAGCTATAGAAAGGAGGGTTTGGCTCATCCCACCCAATAAACAACTTTAACCTCTTTATGCCTGGAGATCTCCTTGACAAGCGTGATCTGGACGTATAATACTTATGAAAATAACTTGAGAATCAGATTGAGATTTCAAGATAGTTGAAAGATATAATTCTTAGATAGGGTTCTGTTTGACGTTCTGCAATCAAATATTTCTCCGAACTGTTCTGGATATGAAAATATCACCAAAACTGTGAGGATGTTTCGAGTGCTAGTACTGTAAAACTGGTAATGATTGCGTGATTTTAATTATTGCGTTTTAATGCGAATGCATGAGGACGCAATAATTAAAACACGCATAAATCTGTCCCTTCTGTTAGATGGCGCTGTTTATTGGTGGAGATTCGCATTAATTAAAACACGCATAAAAGAGAAAATGAAAAAAAACGCAATATTTACTACACGCAAACATTACCAGTTTTACAGTAATAGGTATGAATGGGTATACTATAATACAGATAAATCACATGTTAACTGACATGCAAATATACCATTCAGATGCTCTTTGTGTGTGCTAACTGTGCTTAGAAAAGAAAATCTTATCTGAGGTAGGGCTGGAATCAACGAGGAAAATGTCGAACCGAACCGATTCTGAAATTATACCAATTCCAATTCCGATTCTTAGCGTTGTTTTGGTCTCTCAGAGGAATATCATGATATATATAATAAAACATAGAATTATCTAAACTGATTTGGGGGTAGCCCAACTTCAGAGATTATTTTTCAAAGTTGAACTCATTTCTCTATACAACTTTTCTTTTTCACAAGTACTAACAAAGTAACAATAAGTGAGGGTTTGTTTTAGAAACTTTTCTTAAGCTGGTTGAGGTATATATCACTATATGTACAGGCTGGCCTGATATCATCAAAAGCAAAATATCCAGTAAAATTTACATTACCCAAATTCATGGTAGCTAGCATTTTATAAAAACAGAAAATTAATTTGTTACATGGGCCAAAAAGTGACAAGGAAAAATAAATCCACCCTGAAGCATCTTGCGGTGATGCAATATAAATACTTATTCCAGGGGAGGACCAAGGTTATTTTATTTATGGCATGGCAAAAACAAAAATTGTCAGAACTTGACTAATGACTGCTAAGAGAAGAAACCAAGGAGTGATAAGTTAGCAGTTATCTAACAGTGAATGACCATGGATTTATCTGATGAGAGGGGCCTGTATTTTCCAGCTGGCTGGCAATTATTTGATTAAATAAATACTGTTTCATCTAGAAAGGATTTTAACTTTTCAAAATTTCTTTTACTAAAAAGATCTAATACAAATCAATAAATTTCTTTTGAAACTTACATGAACAACCTTCCAGTGTTTCCGGTTGACATGTTTCCACATGTTTGTAGTGCATGTATTGTATGACAAGGCACAGTCACATATCTTACAATATACATGACCTTTCTCTCTAGTGCCCGAGCGATTAACTTTAAAATGAAAATAATTTCAGATGCCAGATTTCTTTCCCTTCTGGGGCGTGAAATCTTCGTAGATATTTTGTTCTGACATGTGTGCTCTGTTGTTGGAAGCGCATGCAATTCATAGACCCCATCCAAACCGGTTCATAATATAGCACTGGCACATATTGTCAGCTGTATGATGCGGTGCACCGGTTATTTGAAACGAATGCATCCATCTAGGTCACGGGTCATGGCTTGCCGGGAAGCTGTCATTAGGATGTCATTAACAGGCAGTAAACTGCCTGGAGAGCATCTTGAAAGGTAATAAAGCAATTAAGAATGCCCATTCCTATTCTGGCTTCTCATAAATGTGTATCGATACATAGCGACTCTTTGATATGTCAGTTCTGATCAGCAGCTAAGTACCGATGCGGCCAGTCGATCCTCAGTGATTCCAGCCCTAATCTGAGGTTTTATATTCTTATTATCATGTCTCATATCATTATAAGTGCAATCAGCAGGCACCGACATAAGCCTGCTTGCCCCGGCAAGTGAATTTTTGAGAAAATGGCTTTCGGGCAAGTACATTTTAGTTTTCACTAGCCCAAATGGGCAAGCTGATTTTCTGAACACTAAACACATAGTGAATGGCCCAAATACCCAGAAATATGCAAACAATGCAACAAAATTGAAAAGAAAATGGTTTTCAAATATTTTAATCCATGACAAATAATACATGCGTTCCTAGCATATGTTAAAACTTATTTTGGGCAAGTCAAACATTATTTCGGGCAAGTCAAACTTATTGATTACTTGCCCGGCATGGCAAGTTAGTTCTTAAATTTATGTTGTTGGTGCCTGATCAGTGAAAGACAAATATGATTATTCAGTATCACATGTTAGCAAGAATATAAACATATTGCGCAGGGTTCAGCGCAGAGCTGATTTTCTGAGAACTACACATATTTTATGTAGAAAAATGGCACAAATACCCAGAAATATGCTAAAAATACAACAAAATTTAAAGGAAAAAGGGTTTAGAACAGGGGCTTAGCCGTCTATGCGCCCAGCGTGTCATTTGGACAGCCAGAACACTGTTTTTTGCCAGTTTGGACACCCAAAAATTAATGTCAAAATTTGCTGATGATGACTTTTCTTAGAAGATGGAAGATGTAGAACCTGTAGTGTCACTTTTACAAAACACACAAAGCAGTAACTGGCCTAAAAAAGCAAAATCTGTAAATATATAGGGTTTATTTCATTAGTGATTGTACTTTGTACCACACTTTGGACACGCTAAAGTCTATGAAACCTCTATTTGGACACCCTGTTTCCAAATATTGGCTAAGACCATGGTTTAGAATCATTAAATCCATGAGAAATAATACATGACATTCTAGCATATGTTATAGCTTATTTTGGGCAAGCCAGAATTAATGTCAGGCAAGTATAAATCATAAACTACTTGCCCGGCATGGTAAGTTAGTGCTGAAACTTATGTTGGTGCCTGTGGCGTGTATGTTTTCCAAGCGTGCTCAAAGAGAGCCAATCTTATCTGGTGTGTTGTTCTCATCTCTCTAGTCTCTACATTGAAGAGTGTAAGCTGTGCCTTTCATACATACCATAAATTCTAGGAAATTAAGACCACATATGGAATTTGGGCCAGTAGAACTATTTTGCAAAATAATTATTGGGAAATATGAACCACCCTTGATCTATCGCTGGTAGCTTTTTCACGAAGTATGAACAACTATTACTCTGTGTTGTCAGTATTTTCATAAAACACTCAACCCATAAAAAAATTGTAATAATTAAAATGTCCAAAATTATCGAAAGTTTACAGAAATTAATTATTACATATAAACAATCTATTGACAAGCTCACTTATATGAATATTTAAATGGTTTGCTAGTGAGACGACAAAGAGTGCCATTCAAGCATAATAAACTTCATGTTCACAAGCACACAGGCAAGTTTGTTTGTGGGCTCTATATATAAAATATTCCTTGCCCGTGGCAAGGCTTAAAGCAACCATGCACACTCGCATTGGGTGAAGCAGGGTCACTTAAGCTTATTTGGTTGTAGTTCACATTAACCCCTTGCTTTGATTAACCCTCATGCTGCAGTTGGCTAATTTGGCCAAAACAAAATGATGCAAAATACCCAAAAAAAATTTGAAACCCTGGAACATAGGTACTCATCTGAGTATACATAGCAAGACATATCCAATGAACACCAATATGATATAGTTAAGATGGTTTTCAAAAGATCTTTGCATCCCTGTGATTTGGACGAAAGCATAGCCTCAACATTGGAAGGGTTAAAAACAGTTTATTTGGTGATATTTTTACAGCAGAGGTATGCAGTACATCAGGGTGAATTCAGCTCAGAGTATATCAATCTGTTGCTGCTTGCAGTGAGCAAAAATTGCCTAACTAATTTCATGATATTTTGAGATGGCTTTTCATGACAAAAGTACCTTTCAGAAGGTCTTGGAATGAAAAATAATAGTGCCAACACAACAAACCAATCTCTTCAATTAAATAGCTTGCTGATTATAGCTTTACGTTTTTTTCTAGTTTCATCTTGAAATACTATATATAGCATGAAGATGACAATTTTAAAGGTATCTCTAGGCATGAATAGGTTAACAGATATACATAGAGGTATTTAGAATGATTCATTCATAAGCAGTGCCTAGTTGGCAAAAACTTTAGTCCCCTGACCCCTATGACTTTTACACCTGTTATATTACCTGCCAGGTGAGTCCTATAAGTCAGTGATTACCTGATAATGTAACAATTAATTCCTATCACTACAACCTAATCTAAAGGAGATTTGAGAGCCTTCAGCATACCAGTTTCAGGGTGGATTACCATTTACAATTTTTCTGAACATTAGTTCTAAGCTAGAGACCAAGTTGGAATTTCGTTTTTTGTAACTTTTACTGCAATATTGCAGCTATGTTGTGACCAGCCAGTTGTAAGTAGTGGAGGAAACTGGTGGACTCAGCAAAAACTACTGCATAACCCAATGTCACTGGCAACTTTCTCAGATGCCCTGGCCGAGATTAGAACCCAGGCAATGGTGAGAGACAGCTAGCAGTTGAGGCAACGCCTTAGACCACACAGCCAACAAGGCAGGCCCAGCTAGAGACAAAACAGGTTTACAAGAGGTGTCTATGAATTTCAACTAGAACTAAAACCCTTAAATGTACAAGACAGTACAGTAACTATCATGACTTTTAATGCTTATTGTTTAATGACCAAGCAACATTTTGAGAAATATCAATACAAAACTACAAGTTTGTTCTATGGTTCCGACACCAACTGCCCAGTTTGCTCATGCTCAAAATGTTATGGCAGGGCCCAATAATAAGGGCTGCCCTGCTATCCCGGCAGGTGATAAATTTTACCTGCCTTTAAATGGCTGAAAGGCAGGTAACAATCAAGTGTGCCTGCCCTACATGGCAGGTAAGATTTCATCATGTAACTTCAGAGATACTATAACAAAAGGGAAATCTGCTGTTTTTTTCAACAATGCAGATAAAGCTATTGCAGGAAAACAGTTTATTGGTAAAAAGTATAGTACATGTAGAAAAGTCCACTTTCATGTTCATTCTATCACACCTTTTGCATGGCAGGTCAAAATTGTGGTGGGCGGGTAGAAATTAATTGTTATCTTATCTATTAAGCAAGTGCCTTATCTATTAAGCAAAAGTTAATTCTTAACCCTGATTGGGGACCCCAGGTTACATAATACTCTATGATATTTTCCTGAGTTCACTTGTGTTCTACATAGGCTTCAGTTATGATCAACACAAAACTTCTTGGCAGTGTTAATTACTCTCTTGGTTCTGCTGGGGAGCAGGGCGATAGTTGCCTGGCAACAGCAGGGCATCGCTAGGCAGTTCAAGTACCTATAGCAACCGTGGAGTAGCTAGTCACAGGAAAGGTTACCATTCTGATTGTAATCACGACCTGTAGACAGCTGCAGCTACAAAAGATCTTAATATGTTATTGACTCATACTATTAGTCTCTCTGTCGCTAATGGTAAACTGACTGCGCAAAACTGAGTATAGGGCAGAGAAATGTGGAAACTTGGAGCCCATCCAGACTAGTGATTTTTGGAGTGAACGGAGAGCAATCAAAGATAAAATAATCTGCAAATAAATCTATCAACTAAGTCCAAAATACATTTTTAAATCTTATCTATCCTGTCTCTCAAGATCTACTTATCTTTATGCAATCAACTTTGATCAAAAATATTAAAATGTAAAAGTTGAAAAAAAATTGCTAATTTCAATATCTATGGTATGCTGATTCTAGTTCTGATTTTAGCTGTAAGGGGGTTTATTGAAACCCTGGAATCCCTTCACTTCAGCATGGGGAGAAGGTTGCCATTTATGTTGATGCCTCCATAGAAGTTCAGTGAACTTTTTTGAGTCTGAAAAAATGTGTGTGGCATGTACATTGCGTAAAACATCTTTGGTGAGATATGGTTTTCTGAAGAGGAATGCCGACCTTCAAGTAGGAGAAACATACTTGACATTTCCGATTCTCTGCATCTTAAACAAAGAGGCAGTTTTCTTGTTCTACATGTTCTGCCTAACAGTTCTTGTTTTCAGCATTAGTGATTTGATTCTCCATAGAAAAAATGTCATGACAAATTTGACAATCAAAATACCTAGATAACTTTAACACTATATTGCTCTTTCATATCCATGCACTGCATGAGGAGTGGCTATCAGTATCTTAAATCAGGTTTGACCAAAGGAGCATTCTTGAGCTATTTATAGTGCCAACCCAGAGGAGCTTTACCTAGTCTCCAAAAAATGCAACTTAACTACATCAAAATATTTGTTAAATTGCTATAGATGTATATGTCCCTTATCCCTCATTCTTTATATATATATATATATATATATATATATATATATATATATATCTTTTGAACGTAACTTCAAAAGTAATCATAAATAGGACAATATTTAAAGGCGAGTTGTAAATTAGCTTCTAGTCAAAATGATCTATATTTGAAATATATTTTGAAATTTGCTTTTGTTAGAAAGACACCACCAAAATTGTGAAGTTGTTTGGGTGCTACAGACATGGATTTTAGGGTTAATTCATTCATGCCTGCAGTGCCCATCATCTGGTGCCCATAAAACTATTCTGTTGCCAAATAGCATATTTTAGAAAGCATCATAAGGAATGTTTATCAGGACCTAACCTTTCACTTCTCTCCAAATAATGAGGAATTCAAGCTTTATTATTATGATACCATTTTCCAAAGTATCGTAGATACAAATAACACTTAGCAGGGCTCAACAGTACCCAGTCAACCCAGGAAGTCAGACGGGGCAAGTTGGATCCAAGATCAGATAGTCCCGCCAGGCTTTCAGGTTGCCCAGCCAACTTGATAGCAATTACCTTGTTTAACCTTGACATAGAGACAAAAAAAACATCCTGTAATGAATTCAATGAATGTACCTCTCTTGACCTAGTCAAGCGGGGGAGGTTGAAGGCTTGTTCAGCGGGTCCGCAATTCCGTTTTTTCATTACTAGATAGTCATGACTATGGGCCTATGCTTATCAAAGGGGCTCTAGCTGTCTAGCAGTGTAGGCATAACATAGTTCACCTGATTTTAGAAACACTTCCATGTCATGCTTGAATTCTACTGAGGAAAGGAAGACCTCCAACTAATAAGTTATGTTCCTAATGATAAAACTGTAGAGGGCCAAGTACAACATTCCTATTTGATTTATGGAGTTAGATAACTGCATCAAGACAAAGACACTTGTAGTGTCATCCATTTCCCTTGACAAATTTTAGTATGCAGGCACATTGCAATTAGCTTATTTATGGTATTTCTAATTCTTCTAGGGGCTTGAGAAGTAACAAGATTGATGGCCATCTTGGCATCTCAATGAGAATGCAAAAAGTCAGCATTGCATAACATTATATCATCAAGATACCACCAAAATTGTGAAGCTGTTTTGGGTGCTACATGCATGGATTTTAGAGTTAAGTTAAAACATAAAACTATTCTGTTGTCCAATAGCATATTTAGAAAAATAGTTTAACTCAAAAATTTTGAGCAATGTTTATCATGACCTAACTTTTAACTTCTCTCCAAATAATGAGGAATTCAAGCTCTATTATCAAGATATCTTTTTCCGTAGTATAGAAGTCACATTTGGTTACATGTGTTAACTCTTTCACCAAGTTTGTTTATGGACCATCAACTTTCATCAATTCTTGAATCACTGATCCAGCCAAGAGGTGATGAATCAGAAAGGGGGAATCAGTTGCCTACATCGATAGGATGAGTTCAACTGTTTAGACTAAAAGACTGATCAGCTGGTATTGGTGACTTCAGTGACAGGTGTTTAGGTATTATGTAATCAGTACCAACTATCATGACAGCCAGCCACCAGCACTACTGACACTGCAGCAATATTGAAGTTCTGCAGATGTGAGAGGGTCATAAGAGAAATCAAGTGAATATCTGAAATCACACAATATGTAGATGTAATCGATGTATATATATATTCCGCCTGTCAATTTCACACATGCCTTTGGCTCCATGTGACAGGTAAACAAGTGGGGAGGGGGCACTATCACAGATATGAGAAAGGGCACCTGTTTTCAATGCAGTCGAGAAACACCTGTAAATCCACCTACCTTTTCAAGTCTTTCGAAGTATTCACGCAGAAAACTGAACGGGCTTTCAGGTCGGCTGATACAGAGTTGCACGATGCACTCCTTCAAAATCTGCTGGATGTCATGTTTCTTGACGTATGCTTCCACTTCGCGCAGACTGTGTTCCTCGTCGGTGTTGGTGGCCATCTTGAGCTAGTGACTTGTAGCACTACTTGCGGATTCAGAGAACATCAGGTTTTTGTTACGCGCAATTTGATTGGCCGCTGCTCTCATCTACCCTATTTATCATCCAATAGTGAACTTGATAACAATCGAATATACCGATCCGCGATTAATATAGTTCTAATAAATATTTACTGCTCACTAAATCATTATACCATTAAATTCGAATTGCTGAATTTCAGTAAGTTATTCAATACCTAAGTATAAAATGGTAACCCACATACATAGATCTAAGACTCTAATTTGATTATTGTTTTCGGTAAATGACGTCAATGAGCCTGTTCTCTCTGCCGCAGGTCGCACGAATGACGTCACAAGCGCCATTAGTAGAAAAATCCGATGAGAATTTGTTTATCGTTCAAATTTAAAGACTATGTCGACCTCTCAGTGGAGCTCTGCACCCAACCAAGCAGCTCAGGCCGCACAATGGTTAGTTTTACTACTATTGAGTTTGTATTTAAACACGAAGTTTTATTAAGTTACTCGTTTATTGAAGCGTCTAGTCTCTGGATTTTGCATTAGCCATGCATTCTATTTCTGTCTTCTTTCTGCATTGAAGGGCAGTCTAAATTTTCTCTTTTCTTCCCAATGATTTACTTAGTTTTCAGGCGTCGAAATTGTGCACTCTTTATAGCATTACTTATCATCTCTTTGATGCTGCATTCTTTTCAAGTAATATATTCTAGACACTATAATAGACCGTCGCCTATATTATGGCCATGTAATGAGATGACCCACTTTTTCACTTGCATTGCAGCAAAACGTAGTTTCATTCATACAATACGCTGTACAGTCTACAGAGCACTAATCAGTGATTTCAATCACATGAGATCGTTACTGATATGATAACAGTGCGTATGTTTGACGATTTTCTAGTAGCTTATTCCAATACTGTCTTTGTGTAATATTACAGGGCACAACAGTACAATGGAAACACATCAACTAATAACACAACTCAAGGTATCAACACCCAGGCTTGGGAGAATGCACAGAAAGCCCTAGCAGCAATACAGGCTTCCAGTAGCAGTAATGCTTCAAGCACGCCAACCAAGTCACCAAATAAAAAACAAGGAAAGGACGATAAAAAGGAGAACAAGATTGATCAACCTCCAATGAATTTCTATCCTCCTCCACCCCCACCTCCTAACCCACATCAACCAATGGTGAATCCACAGCAATTCTATCAGAACTTCTATCATGGAAGACCTCCAGGGCCCCCGGGGCCGAATTTTGGGGGACCTCCATATGGAAACTTTGTAAGTTTTGATTTCAGATGGGTTTTTTTTACAATTAAGTGTGTGATAAAGAAGTCGATCATTTTGCCACAATCAGATTGGCAATTTGCAGGCACCGACATTAGCCTGCTTGTAATTTTTTGTAAAAATAGCTATCGGGCAAGCACATTTTCAGTTTTCACTTGCCCGTATGAGCAAGCTGACCTTCTGAATTACCTGGCACATGTTTTAATAGTAAATTGTCCATATACCCAGAAGTATGCAAGCAATTCATCAAACGTGAAAGGAAAGTGGTTTTCAAATGATTTAATCTATGACAAACAATACATGACTTATGTTATAACTTATTTTGGGCAAGTCAAAAATTATGTAGGACAAGTAAAAATAATCCTTTACTACTTGTTGGTATGATAAGTTAGTTCTAGAACTGATAATTATGATGGTGCCTGGATTGCATTAATCAATTACAGAGTTTGGGACTTGGGTTTCCTTTGGAAAAGACATTTTTTCTTCCAGGATGGTGGAAGTGACCTAGTTCCTTATGTTTTACTTGAAGACTTGAGTCATTTATTATATTAATTGTTATTTAACAATAGACCTGGGGTAATGAACTACACATACTAGGTAATTTATTATTAGCTTATAAGTTGGCATCTCTTGTCATTTACCTTTTCTTCTCTCTATTGTTATCATTTTGAAATATCCTTAGATTTATGTTTAAGTAATTGAATCTTGGTAGAGCAGCCCAGGAAGTCTTACTATCATGTAACCAGAGACATGAAGTCACCTAGTCTACTGGGTGACCTAGTTTATCCGGAGCAGGACACAAGTTAACCATCTTATAGTCATAGATGATTACAATTATCATTTCCTGTGTTGGTTTCTTCCAAGCATGTTGATTAGGTGACCAGGGACTTCACTTCCAAAAGGGGACCCAGATTATCTGGAGCAGGACAAAAGATAACCACCTAGTAGATAATTACAATTAAAAATTTCCTGTGTTAGTTTCAATGGTTGTCACAATCATGATCCATAGTGAAATGTATGATTAGCAGCTATTGTTCCTAAGGTTAGGAAAAAACTGAAGACATAAGGTTGATATTCTTTCTTTAAAATGTTCCCTACATGGCCCCATTATATAGTGTTTTAGTATGTGGAGAAATAAATTAATTGACAAGTAATTTAGTCCACTTCCTTAGTGCAGAGACCTCCAGAATCCGTCCCAACCATGAATTCTAACAAAATTCACATAAAGATATTTTGCAGAGTTTGGTCGTGAAAGTACCTTGAACCCTTACTTGGGACATGTTAATTAGGGGTCGTCCGATTAATCGGACATGCCGATTAATCGCTCATTCAACCTCTGATTTTGATGATCAATTGCAATTTTAGAAGATCGATTATTTTAAAAGTTTTTTGAAAAAAATGAATTGTATCTAAAAACAGCCTTTTGTTCAAGTGACAGACACCACTTAAGCCTGCACAATCTTAAATAATATCAAGCAGTACTGTAACAAGTAAAACTAAGGGGTATTTAAAGAGTTAGATTAGCTCAAAAATGGAGCTAAGAACCCTTGAACAAGCCAGGACTACCAAAGGAAAACTGCGCATATACAACTTCGATTATTAATCGATCATCGGTCGTTCAGATGGACCGATGATCGATCTTGAAAATTGTGACCGATTCAGAACACTATGTATAATAGAACCAGATGCAATCATTGCAATGTATACAATGTGTGGGCAGGGTTGTATTTGTAATTGTTCAAGACACAATTAGAGATCATTATTTTTGATGGTAGTAGAAAGGATTAAGAACTGCCTAACATTTCATTCAAATGTTTGTGTTTATTGTAAGTTTAAATTTTATTCAACACATGTATGCATTTGATGCGTCATTCAAGTGTGTGTTTACTTTCAGAATATGCACCAAGGGGCCTTTCCCAGAATGCCAATGGGCATGTACCAGAATGATGAAAATCGCGATAACAACCAACAGAATGCAACATCAGATCTATCACAGCCACCCCCTCCCCCACCCCCTGGTCCTCCCCCACCAGGCTTCGGCAACCCATACAGTATCCCTCCGAGTCAACAATTCGGAAAAAAGAATAAACGTAAGTAACAATATTTATTATGGAATGATTTATGTAATATGTGTAGTTCTGTACTAAATGGTTGTTATATTCTTTGTCCAGTTTTCAAATCATTTAAGAAAAAGAATCAGGATGCAAGCAGCTGGATTTGTGTACTATTTATGTATGAGTCAGAGCTCAATGTCGCCTTTTTTAAGACACCTTGTTTACAATTGTACTCCGCAAATTGACAAATATTACGGTTAGAAGGTGACTACATGGAAGCAGCCATATTTGTCTACCCTATGCCAGATTTAAATTCACATACAGATCCCCCCAAAGAAAATCAACAATATGGAAAGAAACCCATTTTCTCTGTGTACTTGCTGAGCTTCGTTTTTTTTGCAGTTCTCTTGTAAATTGAAAGGCTCGACCAGTATATGGATATTGTAATTCATATACTTGTGGTTTCCTAAAATCAACAGAGTCTGACTGCAAATTGAAATTACTATGCCCAGAGGATGTGTATTGCAGTTAACCTCCTGGGTGAAGCTTGGAAAACTAGAGCAGATGCGAATTAGTACTGCAGTCAATTTCTGAGAGGCCTTGACAATACACACACTGTAGTTTACTAATCTCAAACTTCCCTTTTCTTCCATTGCATGAAAACAGTGTAAGAATACTTAATGCCAGTCTGTTCTGTAAGCAACGGGTAAAATAACTGAGCACCATTGGAATAAAAGCTCATCCAAAACCCTTTGCTACAGGTTATTTCAAGAAATGTGCTGAACCAGTGATATATAATTTTAAATATCTCAGTCAACTTGTCAAGTACAATAATTAGTAATCAGAGTGTCCTATGTAAGGTGACATTGAGCTCTATCACATATCTTTTTTTCAATTTTGAAAGTAGAGTTACACTTTAAAGGATGATTTCTGTATTAAAGGGTCCTTCTGCTGTGTTGAGCGCTATACCTGTACATGCCTTTCTGTTCCATTTGTGACAATCATCTTACTTTCAGAAGCCCCAGGCACTGGAGGGATCCGGTTTCAGCTCAACAAGACGTGTCCAGTCCACGCGGGAAACGTCATGCAGACCTACGCCCAGAAGCGGCAACAACAACAGCAGCAGAGCCAGTTTGACAAATCGACTAATCAGGCAGCAGCTGGCCAGAGTCCTGCTGAACCAAAGGCCCAGCCTAGGTTAGTCTCAGAGAATTATATAAGAACTCATATTTAGACAAGACAGTAACCCGTGCATTGCCTTTGCCAGTAGGGCGTTTGGTCATCATTTGCACACCCAAGCCCTCAAAAAGGATCCTTCAGGACACCCAAATATTTTTGTAATAAGTTTTTGAAAATGTCAATTTTAAGCATCTAATAGAAATATGTCACCCCAGTGAAGTTCCTATAACACTGAGTAGGGATGCCTTATTTCAACGAGTAAACACATGCTTGTGGTTATAATGTTACGTCCAAGAATTTTAAAATTGCCAATTTAGACACCCGGTTCCTGAATCCTGGCAAAGACCCTGAACCCATTTTATATTCTGGTGGTAAAAGACAACATAGCCTTGCACTCGCATAAATAAACTGTTGTTTGTGGTAATCAACGTGTCATGAAGAGGGCATCCCTTAAAGATACCAGTGAATATTGGTCAGTACTTCTATTATTGATTAGAAGTATTGTCCGGTACATGCTGGTCAAACTGCTAACATGCTTGTCTGGTTGTCATGTGGATACCCAAATCTTAGGAATGCACACCCCGGAACACCTCCGTTTTGAACAGAATTTAAGTTTTAATAAGGCTTGAAGCAGATAGTTGACTCTATATTGTAAATTATCAGGTTTTACTAAATAACTTCATCCATATTCTTAGTAAGGCGATACAGGCGTGCTTTCCACCAAAGATACAACACCAATAGATTTTATGATCTATCCCAATTTGAACACTCAGTTTCAAAAACATGGCCTAGTCCATGTTTGTGGCCACATTTTAACCCTTATACAAAGCATAAAAAGTCTGTACTATTGTGGCTGTGTCTTATTCTCCGAAGTATTTCTTTGGTAGTTAACGGGGAAATTTGGATTAGAAAATATACTACATGTTCACCTTTATATTTCAGGAATAGTACTCCTGCAGCTGAAGATTGGCCGCAGCCACTGAAGTGAGTACCATTGTTAAGTTCCTATGGGTGTATTTCTAATTCAGAGAATGCCTTTTGTTTTCGTTATCAGTTAAGTTGTCTTGCCTCATTTTGGCAAAAGGTAGATAAATTCTTTATCTTTCACAAAACCTTTTTCATCTTTAGTTGATGAGATTTCAAAAACAATGAATATATTAAGTTGAATAAACAATTTTCAGCAAACACCTTTGTTTCAGTGATTGGGGTTGAACGTATTTAAACAATTCACTTTGTTTCTACTGGATGGAAAACTGATTGTTTATACAAGAACAGGCATTACACACACTGTTGCATGTTTGTTTACTCAATTTCTCTCCGAGCACACATCCAAAATAGATATATTGACAAGATTTGTAATGCCAATTAGATATCCTTTAACCAGCCTTTCAAAATGGATGCAGTCTTATCCCAGATACAACATTACAGGATATCCAGTTAATTCTGAACACTTTTTTACTGGATATGCGCAGCTTTTTGCCAACTCCAACTCCTTTCTAAAAGTTAGTTTTCCCTAAAGCCCATTTAACCAATTATTGTAGGGCTCATGTTTAGAGCTTAATGGAAATTTCTATTTTTGAAACGATAGTTGGTTCTAACATAGAGTAAGTTCCCCTCACCCCTCGATTGGTGGTTGAAATATCCTTGAAATACTCTATGGTATTAGTGTGCAATGAGGGAAGATTGGTTCGTATTGTTGTTATTGTTATCATGTTATCATTGACCTTACTTTCTTTAGGGAGTATGTGCAGAGGGCCTTTTCGACGGTTAAGGATGCCACGTTGAAGGATGAAATGGAGAGAGTATTAAAGAACAAGCTGACCTCTGCATTTGAGTCTGGAAATGCGTGGGTCATCAACTGGAATGCAGAGCCTCTGCCCATGTAAGACCCTCTTCTAGTTGTCGGTGGTGTGCAGGCTCTTAGCCAAGATTTAGATTATGGGTGCCCAAAATTGGCAGTTGTAAAATACTTAGATTTCAACCATAAACATGTTTAAATTTATCAGAATAAGGCATGATATCCTTATACAATATCATGGGAATTATATTGAGATGGAAAAATTCAATTATATGCTTGAGGTTGACATATTAAGAAATTCTTAACACAAAAAATGTGGGTGTCCTGAGGGTGCTTTTTAAGGGTTTGTGTGTCCAAAAAGACAGGGGTCTTGAATAACTGGGGGGGTTGTATGCTGGAGTTCAAACCTCAAAATAGAGTGGAGGTGCCTTTTATTGGCAATTAGAGGATCTGCCTTTGTTTTAAATCACTTTAGAGTTTGTCCATTTATACACATGGTCGGACACCCGGAGATAACCTGCTGGAAAAAGTACTGTTAAATAATCAACTGAACGGGTTGGTCTCGTTGGGTTTAATTCTCCCTTATTAATACCTATTGGTCTGATTCTACTGTATTGAGTCATTATGCATTTGAAGAGTTATTAAATCGTGAGCTTTGTCCATAGATTTGGTTGGCTTAAGGGGAGAATGTGAGGGCTCCTCATTGATTGATTTGAAACACCTCCACATTGAGTAACTTGAGAATCACTATATTTGTTTGGGTTCAATCATCAAAAAGAGAAGCTGGAGGAAAAATATTCAGTAAATAATTAGTCTTGGGTTTAAAAATTTTTTATATACTATCATTCAGATAGTACTTAATGTGCTTAGTTTTGCTCCAAAGAGTTATCAGACTATGTGAGCTCTAAAGATGCAAATGGGTTAACTGATGAATGTGGGGGCTCTTTCAGTTGTTTTGTCAACTAGAGGGTAGATTTATTTGAAACACCCCAAATGACATGATTTTTGACCATTTCAAGTGATTTGTAGTTCTCCCTCACACAAATAACATAGCTTCCATTGTCATTTATCCTGTGCATTGATTGATTTTAAGAGTGTATGTCTGTGATTTCAGGCTGCCGAGCCAGATGAAGAATTCTCCCGGAGGAAGCAGGTTGAATGCCAACCGCCAGTCCAGATGGGCTCAAGACAGCAGCCCCTCTATTCCCATACCGGAGGGCCTCGGTATGGCACCCCAGCAACCCCACCAGTCACCCCTACGCGGAGGGCGGGGTAGGGGAAGAGGACGTAGAATGTTTGACAATGGCATGCCCAGCAGAAAGTCCCGCTCACGATCCAGATCTCGGGAGAGGTCTTTACGCAGGAGATCGTACTCCCGTTCCAGGTCTAGATCTCGTTCAAGATCGCCTTCCTACTCTAGAAGGTATAGAGACTATTCACCACGTAGGAAGAGGCGGAGCAGTAGCGACAGCTCCTCCAGTCTCTCGGACGATTCGAGGCACTCTAGCACACATGACCACCCCCGCGGGGGCAGGAATCAGGACCGCTCAAGGGGGCGTGGCCGGGGAAGGGGCCGCGGAAGAGGGCGGGGGCAGAAACGGGACAATATCTCAGACTTCGGCAACAACAAGAAAGATGTCAAAAAAGGCAAAAAGGGAAGTGAAGTACATTTTAAGCACGATGAGCCAAATAAGGCAGAGAAGCTCATGAAGAGAGCGGCGCGGTTTCATCAGCATTTAGACGAGAAAAAGAGGAAGGAAACTTTAACATTGACCATCAACAAATATGGAAGTGATGAGGAGAATAGTCTGGACTGGGGAGATTTCAAAATAGTTGGAACATGCCAGGACCTAGAAAAGCCCTTTCTAAGATTGACAAGTGTAAGTAAAGCATGAAAGGATGCGGGTGCTATTACAATTCAATTGTTTAATATTTTTATTATTAGGACTTAGATTGATATCATAATTGTTTGATTTAATATTTCTCGAGTTTGATATACTTTAAACTGTGTCTATCAGTTTGAGTCTCTTTTCGTACATCAAATGAAAATTTGTATCCTCCAACTCAGCATGTAGCGATGACACTGCTAGTTGTGTCTTTTATCACTACCGACGCTTTGACTTTATCTGTTCACCCTGTTCATACTAGTAATCAATCTTTTATTGTTATCTCAGTTACTGCATTTTTTGATAATTAACTTGCCATTTACAATTTAGACATGCTTTGTGTACATACCTCTCGGAGTAAATGTCTATTCTTAAGGACCTTTATCAAGTTCTATGTAAGAGCCTTTCATGAATATACAGGTAACTGTATATAACTAATGGTATATGAAACTGTTAATTTATGCTGTCATTGTTTATTTGCCTCGAGATTTCAGTTTTTGTCTGTCTTTAACTTTTGTTATGTAATTTATCTAAGGAGACCTAAGCCATGTACTAACTCTGCACTCTCAAATAAATGGTCTTTTTTGTTTAGATACTCTATGAAATATGACAAAGCACTTAATAAACCTTTTATTAATTTCAGGCACCAAGTAATAATCAAGTTCGCCCTGTTGAGATTTTAAGGAAATCCTTAGTTATGGTCAAAAATGATTGGAAAACCAAGCAGGATTATCGATATGCTTGCGAACAGCTGAAGTCCATCCGACAGGACTTAACAGTAAGTCTGATCACCTATTCTCATCTCTTTGGTAGATGGGCAGAGCAGGGGCTTAGCCGCCTATGTGTCCATCGTGTCATTTGGACACCCAGAACAGTGTTTTTTGACAGTTTGGACACCCAAAAATTGATGTCAGAATTTGCGGATGATGACTTTTCTTAGAAGATGGAAGATTTAGAAGCTGTAGTGTCTCTTTTATAACACACACAAACCAGTTACTGGCATAAAAAAGCAAAATCTCTAAATATATAGGGTTTATTTTATTAGTAGTATGTACATTGGACACGCAAAAGTCTATGAAACCTCTATCTGGACACCCTGTTTCCAAATATTGGCTAAGACCATGGGGCAGAGTACTTACTTGTTACTACATAGACTTGAACCTATACAGGTATTGCTCTCAATTGCTCTCTAGAGGGTCTCTGGCTAGTAGGATAGGGTAAGGTAGAAAATAGAGCTTGACCTGGACCTGCTTGAATTTTAACTGGGCCTTACTGTTATCTTTGCTCTGAACCAAAAAACAAATGCATCTTATTTATACTGGGGACCTCAAAAATTGCCAAATATTATGCAATGTTCCTAAGCAGGGTATTGGCCAGGAGTGAAATAATGCCTGTCTAAAATAGCATACACAAAATTCCTGCCTGTTCAGATTTAGCCACTCGACTTCTTCAAATCCTTATACCAATTACATTTATCAGCCTATTGTGGTAAAAATGGCAATTTACACTCCAGCCCATGGTCTTAGCCAGCAGGGCGTCTGGGTGCCTTTTTGGACGCCCAAACCCTTAAAAGAACCCCTCAGGACACCCATATTCTTTTGTGTGGAATTTCTAAAAATCTCAATCTCAAGCTTATAATTGAATTTTTTTCATCTCCTTATAATTCCCAAGACATTGTTTAATGATATCATGCCTTATTTTGATTAATTTATACATTTTTGTGGTTGAAATATGAGTATATTGTGATCCCCCTTACAGATTTGGACACCCAAAAGTTTCACAACTGCCAATTTTAGGCACCCAGTTTCTAAATCCTGGCTAAGACCCTGCTCCAGCCAAGTCATAAAAAATGGTTTGGTTTTTTAGGTCCCTGGACTCCCTGATCCTAGGATGAATCAGTTGAATTGATGAAGTTTATTCCCTATAAGAATTTGTGACTTGCAAGTCTTTGTTATCTATGCTTTGAAAGAGAACTTAGTCAGTTTAATACAAAAACACTGAATTCAACAACCAAAAAAACTCATGAACATCAGAGAGAATGTGGGATGTTGCCATTCATGCGACACATTTCTATATGTTTCTTTCAGCTTATGAGGTCTGTTTAATCTCTGTGTTTCAGGTACAGAAGGTCAGGGACGCGTTCACGGTGCAGGTGTACGAGACGCACGCTCGCATCGCCCTGGAGAAGGGTGACCACGAGGAGTTCAACCAGTGCCAGACACAGCTCAAGCATCTCCACGCAGAGGGCACAGCAACCGCTAACAAGATAGAGTTCACAGCTTACAGGATACTATACTATATATTCACCAAAAATACACTCGGTATCCTTTTACTGAAATCATCTTAACCCTTATCCTGCTAACCACTACAATAGTCGTGGTGTGCAGCAGTGCTTATAGGTTTCACAGCAGGATAAGGGTTAATTACTGTCCTGTCTGTTTATTTGAAGTTTATTTGGTTTATGTGTAGGGATAGTGTGGGTTGCAGATTTGATAAAAGTTGCAAAGATTTAACAAAAGATTTGTGATTGCAGTTCCTTTGACATAGCAGTTTGTTTAAATAGTGAAGGGTTTTCAAGTATTTAAACTGATATTAAATTGTTATCACTTTCCACTCTAAATTTTATTTTATTTTATTGAAGGTTGATGTATGGAAAAGAAAAATATTTTAAGATCCTTCAACTCACTAATAGTGCTTACTGCAGCCTGAAACTAATAATTTTACCAATAACTCTCCTTCAAATATTCTCTAAAAATAATTCTCATATCCAAAAATGTTTTCATAGTATCTGTGGTCCAGACCACAGCTTCTAAAAAAGTTTTTTTGTGTAAGACTGGTTATATTATGGCATTCTTCTTTAACCAGTATTAGTATTTAAGCGTCAAATTAAGCGGGTTTATTTTGCCTGTATTTATATATTCGCGTACCATGCAATCTACCCTTTGTGTTTTCCTTAACTATGTTTTCAGATATGACCACTGCATTGACTCAGTTAGATAGTAGAGACAAAGCAGATGAGTGCATCATCCATGCTCTTAAAGTCAGATCAGCATGGACCAATGCAAATTTTGTTAAGTTTTTCAAGCTGTATGCGGCGGCCCCTAAAATGTCAGGTTATCTAATAGATTGGTTTGTGGAGAGAGAGCGAAAGAGGGCCCTCAAGATTATGATCAAGTCGTACGTATACTCTTGCCATGTATTTTGGAGTTCTCCATATCGACCCAACTATTGGACTATTACTGCCTTTTCTAGGACGTTATATTTAGTTACTACTTGTGTGAAGCTTATGAGAACTGTATTACAAAAATATTGCTTGTGGACTACTGAAAGCAGTTATGCTTCAATTTCTTGTTTTAGCAATTTTTCTATGGCTTTTTCCTTATCAATTTCATGTTTCGTTTATAAATTTTTATTAATATTTCATTTTATTGTAATATCCAATCAATTTACTTCATATGTTTGTACTTTTCTTTTATTAAATGCGAGCTAATGTTTAAAGCCTATAAATTGAACATTAGTTCATGAATGGTGAGTATTTTTTAGCAGGTTGTAACATTAATCTTTGTTCAGTTATAAATTGTAGTTCATATATGAAGTGATAATGTTTATTTTTGCGTCTCAAAAAAATCTGATCTTTTCTGAACTATTGCAATTGTAAAAATTTACCAAGTACATCCAAGTTTCCTTTCAGGATTTGGTGAGTATGATTAGTGTTATTGATGCCATAATTGGGACCGGAGATGACCTGACCATGTCATTTTCTGGTTTCACATGTTAAATCGCCAATTGTGATGTTTGTTGTTAATGCCTCTGCTTTCTATTCCCATGTGCACTGATAGATATCGCCCCACTCTGCCAGTTGACCAGGTCAAGACGTCCCTTGGTTTTGCCAGCCTAGAGGATTGCACGGCCTTTCTGACTGGCCTAGAGGTCACGTACACCGCAGCTGACGAAAGCAAGATCGACTGCAAAGCTAGTGCCGCAAAAATGCAGGCCATTTAGATGGCGGCGGCGAGCTCGAAGGAGATCTGTGGCGGTCGCTGGAGTCATCTCTCTCTCTCTCTCGTCCAGATCTCTGGCGGGCGGATCCCATGCTGCTAAGAAAACATGGGGTCTTGCTGCTGCACCGAGCTCTTCTTCTTCCTTGCCCCCTACTTCTACAAGTTCCCCGGTTTGCAGGTGGTCCGAGCTTCCCTCGTCTACTACTACTAATCAATGCAAAATATGAAGCCATTATCTTATTCCAGTAGCTATTGCAGTCTCCAGCATCCTCCATCGAAGATCTCCACATCGCCGAGTGAAAGAAGAATCCATCTCCCGCTCCGTGTTAATCTACTGATACGATTCCCAAGTTGTTATGATCAGGGAATGTCTCAAAATTCAAATCACAGCAAATCCAGTTTATATCTCATTACCAGTTTCTATGGTCAGCTGTTATACCACTTCCATAAGTGCCAAGTAAGGCCAAAATGTTAAAATTTGATAAAATCTGAAAGCTCTTTGTGTGAGTAGTATTTATTGCAGCAGAGCCTGAGCTGTGTGAAGAGACTTATTACAATAAACTCTTGCAATGGACTGAGAAATTCAGAGTGGAAATTGAACCACAATATGTGTGAAAGATGGAATCAAGAGACACCTATCATCTCCAAGATGCTTAGTATGCAAAATGATATGCAAAATAGTTCAGCCCTTATTATTTTTTATTTTTCATATGATAAAAGCAACCTTATATCCTTCCCACTAAATGGTATTTTTTTCAAGCCTCTCTTATTTTGATTACCACTTGTGTATTTATTTTTGTTAGTCTTGATATCACTTGAGGCTAAATTTGGGTTCCGGAAAGAAATGATCTTTGTTTAATGAATGGACACTATTCGCAGCACAGTATTTGTTAGATTGGAGTCGCTGGTGGTGGTGCAGCTCATCAGTATTATTATTGCAAATGATGTCATCTGAGATTGGCTGGCAGAAGTATCCGCAATAGCAGCATCCTTCCCTCGCAGATTGGTGGGTGCATCTCCTTGAGGTTCCCAACAACAGAGTTCTTCTTTTAGGTTCTCGACAGAGCTGCCGATTTCCCCATCTCGGTCCTCGGTCGCTTCAGCACCTACCAGTAGTCCGGTTTCCATGATTATCAGTTAATTCCACAGCAAGCAGCCTCCTTTGAGTTGAGAAATGATGTAGCTGAATTCGCCTAAGATGTAAGTTTTGAGCCTGGTCGAATGGTGTGGGTCTTTCACCAGTCCTTGGAGACCATGGCCACGGCTCCTACAGCAACCCACGCAGAAGAAGGGAGAAGATATGGGGTGGCTTGGTGAAGGTTTAGTATATTATCCCCTGCTTCTCCCAAGGTCCTGGTCACCCGGAAGCATATTTATCTTCAAGAAGTCATCAACGACAAAGCCAAGGAGGGGATCAGGAAGTCAAGTTTATCCGTGGTGAATTAGGTTCCCTCTCTGGGGATGCAGTCTTGTTTTCACAAGTCTTCATCATCATTGCTAAGATTCCAGTGAGCTCTCTTCACTCAAGTACAACAAGTTTATCCAGTTGTATGTCCTCGTCTCTCTACTAGATGGTGCCAACAAATCTCCAGATGTGTCGTCTGTCCAGGTGTAAGTTATAGTCATCACATGGTCCCGATCTATCGGCCAGCGGTCTTCATCTTCCCAGAGTAGGTATCCAGCCAGCATGTGCAAGAGGTCTTTCTTCAAGCAGTTTCTCTGTCCAGGTATGGCAAAAGCTCTTCTTAGTGGTGGGGGCGAGCGTGAGAGTGTCGTCTTTCTTCGTCGTGCTTCAACAGGTCGCGCCCTCAATTGGGCAACCCAAGAAGCTCTCTCTATATCACTCCACACTACTACTACTACCACTGCTATCATTCTTGTTGTCATTCCACAGGCATTAAGGGTAAGCATGTTGTCGCCCTTTGTTTTAGCCTTTCTTTACTCCTCTTCTCTATGGAGAGGAGAACAGGCATTGTATATATATACATGTATTGATACGGGTTCAAGTTTACTTGCCCATCGGAGTGTAAATATCTTGTGAATTTTTCTTGTAAAGTGGTCTGGCTGACGAAGCTCACCCAGCAGGACGGACCACGTCGATTTCTAATGTATTTATCTTTATTTTGGTTGATTAACATTGTTAGTATCGCTGTTATAAACGTAGTTTTGAAATCATGTGAGGCAATGCTACGAGCATGAGAAATTACTGCATGAATTGAACTCACTAAAATGATGCTTGTACATAAAGGAAAAATTAAAAATATGCATCATAGGAAAAAAAGCTTCTGGTTTTGATTTAACATCCCTGTAGTGTACCCCCTACCTTTCCCCATCTTGAATTTAAATGATGTATTGGCCACAGGGACTTAGCCAGCTTCCGTCCTGCCTGGGGGTAATAATCAAATATTTTCCTAACAAACCAACCTTTGTGACATGGCTGAAGTGTAGATTTTTGACTCAAAAGGGTATTAAATGTTATAAGAATTCAAAGTAACTGGGTAGCTAGATCTGGACGGCGGAAGATTTTGGAATTGCTGTCTTGAACATGCATTTCCAGAATTCTGTCTTAGACCCTGTTTGGCCATTTATGTTTATACAGAGTGCAATAACCTTGAGTACTGGTAATAATCCAAGCATATACACATGATATGCTACTATCAGATATTCCATGCTTGTCTTATGTATACTACCACCCACTTATGGCAGTCAAAATCTACAAGACCTAGATATATTTACATTACATTCACAAAGCTCACTCAGGTTATTACACATGCACAGCATTCTAAATGTTAGTAACCCTATCATTTCAAAGTCCTTTAGAAAATCTGAAAATTCCATTATTTCTTGGATTTTATTCTTTCCATTTTATTCTTGTTCGATTCCCAGTGCTGATTCTACCAAACACAGGCTCAAAAAAGTGCATGTGTTTTGACGATGACAGTAATGATAAAGAAAAGTGAATTGAAATCACCCGTATGGAAAATTATCAACGTTTTCTGTATTGAGCAATATATAGATCTTTCTTTTCTCGAGTCTTACCAGCTTAAGCCTAGCAATTACAACAGTACTAGTGGCAACCAAGCGCACACACCAATACCTAGACCGAAATATCTGACTACATTCACCTAGATGTTGATTTTCTATGTTAATGTGGATATTTGGACGTTTATTAAACATGTTAAATATGTGCATGATCTCGTTTGCAAGCTAGCTTCCTTGCCAACGAGATTATGAACATATTTACTAGTAATAAACGTCCAAATATCCAAATTAACATAGAAAATCAACATCTAGGCAAATGTAGTCAGATATTTCGGTCTAACCAATACCTATAACTGCCATGTAAAAACATACACCAGTCTATTGAATCCCTGCTGTGGGAAAACTAGTAAGATTTTATGCGGGATAGTGTAGATCAATAGGCAAAGTGTTGGCCCAATGGGGGCTTTGAATATTGGAATAGCGACTATTCTAAATGACCGACCGGAAGTGAACGCGGATCATTGGAAATGTCGCATAAAAGTTTTGCCCAGGGGATTGGGACAGTGCAAAAGTTCCCTCCTATAATGATAGTAGTAGGGGTTCAACTGACTGGTGCATTGGTTAATAGAAGGGAAGGTTGAATAATGTTGACAAGGGATTTCCTTTTCCTTCAGAGGTCGGCATCATCTATAGTCTGTCTGACTCGAGTTTGGCAATCACTTTTGCCACTTTTTTGTGACAAAACGTTCGAGTTTGCCATTCAAACTTGGCAAACCTCTTTGGAGCACTACTACGTGTACGTGTACAAACATACTTTTTTGTCTCAGCTCCGCAAAATGTTGATTTTGCTCATTAGTTCCTATTGTAAAATGTGCACATCGCCGACACGACGATCTCGCGTGTTTGTCTGTTGCGAACAATACAAAAACGTGAGATTGTATTGTTGGCAATACACACATTTTACAATGGGACCTAATGAGCAAAATCAACATTTTGCGGACTTCAGACAAAAAAATGTTTATACATACACGTAGTAGTGCTCCTAACATGTGTGCCAAGTTTGGATGGAAAAATCGAACGTTTTGTCACAAAAAAGTGGCAAAAGTGATTGCCAAACTCGAGTCAGACAGACTATAGCTACCACTTTACGAATAATTCTGTAGATATGCAAACAAACAAAACTGACGATGGCCCATCAAGAAAAGAAAGCACAAAAACCGACGAGCACTCAGTTTCACAAGCATGCACTCTGCATATACACCCTCGTGTGCTGGTGTGGCAAGCGTAAGAATTAAATGACTTGATAGCTGACCACATCCTTGTAGTGGTGAGAGTACTGTCACTGTAAACTAATAGGTAAAAAAATGACGTCCATCCCCTGCAATAAAAAGTATCGCTGGCTCCTCGCTCTCTGCTTATGACCTGCTGTTTATGCTGCCATCTTTTGCTTAATAATGACACTTTTCACCAGTCTGAGAACTCGTACAAATGAGTAAGGTAACATATTCACTAAATTTTGAATTATACACAAAATATTTTAAGCAAAAAGGAAATTTCATATTGTTATCAAGCTTGGCTTTGAATAAAGGTTGCTTTATATACTGACTCGAATCAGCACCTGAGTGGGTATCCGAAAGGACCGCTTTCAAATACCCAAGATAAACAAGAAGCCTGATAATTCTGTCATTTAATATCCCACTAATGCTTTGGAGCTCTTCTTTAAATTGTCGTCTGGGCCTAAGATACTTTTGGTGATAACTTTGATATTAAGAATTATTTCACAAAAAAAATGATGGAGAGTTCTTGGTAATGATCTGAATAACATTTCTCCTTCAAATATGTTCCTAACCATGCTTCTGTCTGAAAGATTTCACCAAAATTGTCAGGCTGCTTTTGGCCACTATACGCATTTATGGGTTTTCACTGCGTAAAGGACAATTCCGCCATGTATAAAACGAGGCCCAAATAGTTTCTTATGGTATTCTCTACTTAAACCCAAGTTCCCACAAGTGCCAACCTCTAATGTAGCTGTTGTCATTAGCAGTTTCCTTACTGCTAATTACTTAGTTGCACCAACAGCCTGTTTAGAGGCTATTAACTGGCAAAAATGGCCGACCCAGTGCCTATTTTGTGTCTATTAGGAGGTGTTTAAACAGCAATATATTTCTTGTATGAAGGTTGGCACTTGTGGGAACTTGGGTTTAAGTAGAGAATACCATAAGAAACTATTTGGGCCTCTGTTTTATACATGGTGGAATAGTCCTTTAACCAGCTGCAGCTATACACGTTTTCGTTAATCATAACGAGTGAGAAGTAGCTGAAGTATTTCTGTACATGACGTCATATACTCAAAGGAGAGATTTACTAATCCTATATTTTAAGGCAGTATAAACGTGCTATTCATTAAGTTCATCGCTTTATTGATATTTTACCGACCCGGTCACACTTGGCAATCCCTATGTCAAGACTATAATGTTTAGTGCTGGCATGCCTCGACCTTGAACTCGTTATTGTCAACGAAGTTTTCCATTCACAAAAGCTGGATGGGTTTTAGCATTAAAGGCGTGACGTATTTCTTTCATTTTTTTCCGCCAAAGAAGTTACAGATATATTATGAACACTACCAGAATGCTTGGTGTCACTTTTCCGTGTTATTTACTATAACTATCTAAACCTTACCGCCATAGAGACAGCATGTCTTTACCCCACACCTAGAAAAAATCTATTCCTCATTTCGCATTCTCGCAATCGATGAATGGTACCGAACATAACTACCGCACCCAATATCCTGAGATTGATGAATGGATAAAAGCCACACACCGAGAAAAGATAGCTGCGTCATCTCTTCCTCAATCTTTTCACAATAATCAGTATAGACTATAGAACACCTCTGCCGCACCAAACTTCCTGAGCAGTAGATGAACAGATATAGTCTGTCTGACTTGGTTGGGCTAACCGCTTTCCCTCTTTTTCCCCACAAAAAGTTCGTTTTTGCCTTCCAAACTTGGCAAACCTCTTAGTAGCACTACCGCGTGTATGTATAAACATATTTTTTTTGTCCCAACTCCGCAAAATGTTGATTTTGGTCATTTGGTCCCATTGTAAAATTTGCCCATTTCCAAGTATTGCTAACAGTTCAAACACGCGAGATCGACATTGTTGGCAATGGGTAAAATTTACAATGGGACAAAAGTAATCTTTCTCGTGGTTTCATTCTTTTGATTTTTTTTTCGCATGCCTCGTGCCGTATTAGAAATGTCAACATTGGCAATGAGATCATCTAAATGTACTATCAAAGCACAATGATTTGTAAAATTCTTTTCTGCTTTTCGTAAGACTAGTAACTCTTGACTAAAGAATGGTCAACAATGTTGATTTTCACCATTGCTGTAACTATCGTGCTCAAACCAGGCGTACACACCGTTGCCAGACTATTTAAGGGCCTCCCCCGATAGCCGAGTGGTGTCGCCCCTGACTGTTTGCTGTCTTTCGCCACCAGTTGTCATTTTTCGAATCTGACTACAGTCATGTGAAGAAGTTGCCATTGACCTGTGGAAATGGGGTGGTTTTCCAATGGTATTACGGGTATCTAGATACAGGACTGAGTGCTGCTGGGAGGTTTGTCAAGTTTGGATAGGAAGTATAGACATTCTGTAAAAAAAAAATGAGGAAAAACTGTCTGCCAAGTTTGGCTCAGAAAACCATAGACGGTTAGGGCGATCCGAAGTATCTAGATATATGACACAGGGCTAAGAGAGTTGCCAAGTTTGGATATGAAATACAAACTTCCTGTAACAAAAAAGAAAAAACCCCGGCTCGCCAAGATTGGCTTAGACAGACTATACTAGAAGACTGTTTGGGAGGTTCGAGGCTCGCTTTATTCATATGAATCGTCACGCGCAATGTTAAGGACGAATAGTACGCTAAAGACTTCGTAACAAGTGGGCCTCTTACTGACTTACAAGTGCTTACAGATCTCAAAATATAGCTTCGGTTGTCGGTGCATGATCATAACTTATGATAAGGGATTTCTGACGCCCGACACGACACGACGCTAAGAGTTACTTGTAAACCATTGTCATGCTCTCGGCTTATTGCCCCGGTATGATGAAACGAAATCACGTCCACCAACCACTATCCCGTATGTGGTTGTGGAGAATTGAGATTCATGGCCTCTGAAGGGTCGTTCACCCTCTCTCAGTTGACTAAAAAAAGGGTGTAGAGTCAGCAATTCGGTATAAGGTAGCACCCTCCTCAATATCCGGATCTCATAGTTACCGAATAATGATTAACTTATCAATAAGTGGATATTTTGATGTGATGTGACACCCTTAAAAACATATCTAGCTGTGTTTCGTTTTTTTTTTGGAAAAATGTCGTTTTGACCTATCATACTTATGAACATTACTCTGGAATGAAGCATTAATTGCAAACTATTTGAAGAAGAGTAGTTGATAGAGTTTCAATTTTCAACTCCCCTTTAAATAATTTCTAGATAATGGTTTTGTAAGAGAGGTGTCATTAAATTAGTCTGGCGGTTTTGGCTGCTGCGGGCATGAACGAGTTACATATAGGTGGCAGCACATGTCGTCTCTTTAGCGTCACACCAAGCAAACGATATGGTGACGCTGCCAAGTGAGGAAAAATAACACACCTGATCATCTTCTCAGGCACACCCGAAGTGAGTTATCGTAAAATCGAAAATAAAAGCGAAAAAAGGGTGTGGTTTATAGTTTACGTGCAAATGATGCACATTTATCCTTCAAGAAATACCGCTTTTTAATTTTACTTATCAATTTAACCTCTGCTCTAAATACAGAAGTAAACATTTTTAAAGCAGCCAGCGCTTTATCCCTTCGGCTTTGTTGAGCGTTCTCTCATAATCTTTGGGACGCCTTGAGTATAAAAGGATCAGATAGTATTACAATTTAGGCGGTGGCCACATTTTCCACATAATAAAAAGTGTGCACGACACGTACGTAGCATACTGTGGAAATTCATGTTTAGGGGCAAAAAAGACATCGTCTTGGTAAGACATGATAATGTAGCCTAGCTACTATGCGTTACAGCGTTTTACCATTCTGTGTTTTATATATAAATGTATGTCTGCAACTTAGATAAATAAAAAAAACAAGTTTTCTTCATCGACGGTATGCGACTATATTACGTATTATAGGGCTAGTGGCCTACTGTTCACACAAATGCCACACGAGGGGGTTGTAATGGCAGTTTACCGCAGTGCCATCTATCCACAAGGGATTACATCTAAATATTGCCTGAGAGGCAGGCTAATGATACTGGTGCTCTATCGATATTTATATATATGATTGTATTTAACCCATTTACACCTGGCGTAAGACAAAGTCTGACGGCTGAAACATAACTCATCATATCTAGTAATATTTGACAACTATTTCAAAGGGGATTGTCCTAATCAAGAGGAATAACGCCGGCAAATAAAATATTTCTAAGAAAAAAAAACATTACTGCTTTACTATGACTATAGAGGTATAACGATCATTCGCAGACCATGTGTTCGATCCGGTTGTGAAGGAGTTGAATTTAAAAGTCTTTTTCATTATTGTTCATTTATTGCTACGAAAATAATTCATCGGGTGGGAGACAGCTAAATAGCTAGAGGGATTACTAAACACAATAGGAACACCAACATTCAGTCATAGCTATCTATAACACAAATATCACTTTACTATCAAAATACTGACATGAGCGTGAAACCATATGCCCGCTTCAGCTGTAAATTGGTTAAAGAGTTCTTTTTTAGTTTTTTCATTGCTACATGAAAAGAAAAAACACACTTGGATTTCAGGTAATAAGTGCAGATTAGAGTCATCTTTAGTACTGCATGTACATGTAGATATCGGAATGTGTACCTATTGCCAGTATAATGTGGTGATGAATCGGGGTGTGGGAGCACAGTTTGAGGCCATGATTAAATGTAGGAACGTGCGGCGTGCAGCCCAATGTGAATGTATGCGTAATTCTATATATTCACCTCGCAGGTGACCACAAAGGGGCCATGTTCTTGATAAGGTCTCCTTTAGCAAATATATATTGATCTATTCGTATTTGCAGTGCCCAAAAAGGCCCGGCTAATTTAATGATCACTTTCGAATTCTGAAGAGAGATTTTTTCGGAAAATATTCAAAAGAAAAACGCTAATCTGAACTGTAGTATCCCTTATGCTGCTGCTGGCTAATATGGCCAATACAATATGATGCAAATGACTGAAACCCTGGCACCTGGACATTCATCTGATAGTACTCAGCTAGAGCTATCCAATGAATACCAAAATGACAGGGTTTAATGGTTTTAAAACATGTTGCATCCTTGTGCTTAAGCCGAAATTAGCCTCCCCATTGGAAGGGTTAAACCTGCTTGGCTAAGTTGATAATCCCTTACGAATCTTGAAGAGAGACATTTTGGGGGTAAAATACTCAAAAGAAAAACACTTAATCTCAATATATCAAAATCCTTCAAATTTATTGAAACTGAAACTAAAAACAAAAAAGTAATGAAAATAAAAAGCTAAAATCAACACGTCGACGATCTATCCCAGGGATGGCATTTTCAAAAGCAAGGGTGCGGCATGACGGATCTGTTCATTCTGAGCACCCGCCTTAAAAGAAAAATGGATAATGAATGGATACGTATTTTTTCACTTGTACCCCGTCCCGACTGCGAGCTAACATACCTTATTATAAATCAGTGAAAGGAGATCATTCAGTATAACTACTATTATATTGAGCAGAATATACATGTCAGGTGATCGAAAATTCTAAACCTGGCTTGAAAGCAATAAGGAAAGGACATGTAGCGACCAGGCCAACCCATATTCATAGGGATCCAACGAAGCTTCAAACCTGTGACTTCGCGCTAAAAAATGGATGCCAGACATCGTCGCCTCGTGGCCACGGCGGATCCCTTAATATTTTACAATAATTATTAACCCTTCCAATGCAGAGGCTACTTTATGTAAGGCCAAAGTGGACAAAAAGAGCATTTTCTAATATTAATAAATGATTTCTTAATACTGATAAATGATTTCTTAATATTAATAAATGATTTCTTATTATTAATAAATATTTATTATAATAAATCATTTATTAATATTAGAAAATGCTCTTTTTGTCCATTTTGGCTTTCCATAACTTTCGTCCAAAGCACAAGGACGCAAAGACTTTTGAAAACCATCTAAACCCTGTCAAATTGGTATTCATTGGATAGCTCTCGCTGCTGAGTACTCTCAGATGAGTACCCTTGAGCCAGGGGTTCAGTCTTTTTTTTCTTTTTTTTCTTTTTTGCATCTTTTTGTATCGGCCAAATAAGCCAACAGCAGCATAAAGGTTAAGTACACAGCAAGCGTAATGAATGCGAGGCGTGTCCAATAGTCCCCTATGAGCTGTATTCACACACATCGTTTTAATCACTTTAAATTTATGATAAGTCAATTTTAGTTCGCAGTTTAATGTTTATATAACTAGTTATAGTACGAAGTCTTAGACAAGTCCCCATTCTGTAAACATTTTGTTAGAATGACTGTGGTACCATGTAATTAAAGTTTCAGTCTATGTCCTTTTGTATTTTTGAATCAAAAGATATTGTATCTAAAATGATTTTGTACC